>OX336389.2:905447833-905824101 GCA_946902985.2 Meconema thalassinum
CTGCTCTTCTATTTATCTATTTTATTTAATTCCTTCTTCGCAGACACCAACAGTGATCTTTTCTATTTTTTCCGTGCACTTGCTTATGTTTTGTATAAGTCTGTTCTAGATATGTATCTTCTATGGAAACCCTAGCGGCATCTAGCAGCTAACTGCCGAAGTTCTTCAATTTCTCTGAACTCAAGAGGACTTCCTCACCAATCCAACCCGCCAGGCATCGTCATTGTCGCCAGCTAACATCTCCTTGAAGACTGCTCCATGAAGAAAATTTACACTTGTACAAAGATGTTATTTTTCGTATGTTGGTCATTCTGATGTATATTCTCTTGTCTCTTACCCCCTCTACCTCGTCTCCTTGGGCCTCTCCGTGCGCCGCTCAGCTCTCTCACTTATCATAGTTCGGCCGTCGAGTACAGTGCAAAGCCCTCCCACGGGCCAGTCTCCTGTTTTAATGAGACATTTTAAACCAGATGCCATGTCTACTTTTTAAACCAACCATCACCAGGAACCATCGCCTGTTCTACATGAAAAGAAAGCTAAGTACAAATCTTCAATGTTTCTAAACGTATTTTAAAGTTTTTTAAAGAGCTAAATGCTTTTTAATTTAAATTCATAGACAGCGTGGTATTGCTCACTGTTGTGCAATAACCGTCTTCGAGGGATTTTGCTTGTCATGCTCTAGCTATCTAAGCTGACTTTAAAACATGAAAAATTAGTACTTCTTGTACAAATTAAATGGGAATACCTTCCCACACCTCGGGATTCATGTTATTTAACCGCTGTCTTTAAACTTAGCTTTCCACCACGGGACCTCCCTTGCCCTATTCAACCGTCATCATAACTCCAGAACTTTCTACGTAAACCAATCTTTCTAATAGTCAAGAAACCTAGCATTTCCTACACCAATAAGGGAATACGCTACCCCACCGCGGGATTACTACTGCATCAATTAACTGTTGCTACAATTCTGGAACTATTATGTGCATCTTAAAACTTGCACAACGTAAGTAACATGTTAAAATTCAACTAAGTGATCTCCACAACTGCAATAACTTTTCGCTTCATAAACTATTTCCTAAAGTTCCTATTTCCCTTTCCCAAATACCTTTACTAACTAAATTAGATTAAATTATTAGGTTCTTCTCTATTTCTACGAGGCTTAGCCCATAGAGGCTCCCTCCCAATTTGTCGGATATAAAACACCTTCATTCTGCATAAACTGTGGCTAGTCCACATTTTAATATGTATCTTTCCCTTCTAAAATTAGGGAATCGTACTTTTTCTAATCATAAAGTAGTTAACTAATTGTAATCCAGGTTTCGTTAATACGACCTGGGCAATTTTTTGTATATTACCTCTGGTAATTTCTATTTAAAAGTAACGGTAATTTCCGCTTGTGATTTGTTCTTACTTTTCTGTTACAATCAGGAATCTAATACATTTGTTTACAGCCTTTTCGATTGCCGTAAGGGCATTCTAAAAGTGCTTGAATCGTGCCCATTAAACTTTCAAAGTTAAAATTGCTTTACAATTGTCGTTACAAATTTCAAATTTCCTAATCTTATGCACACTTTAAAAAAATCTTTGTAAGATTTTAGTGCTTTCTCAGGTTCGAAATTTGTACTATATTTAACATTGTTCATTACAAACCTATTATTATTAGGTCTAAGACCTTGGCATTTTATAAACAATTGTTATTCTTAACTCAAATTATATCCCAAACTAAGTATTGTTAAGTTTCGAAATTCTATACGTTTTGTTAAATAAATTTATTATTGTTTTCTCTTTTTCTCTCTTGTTAGAATCACAATTAGGCAGGACCTTCTCTTCCCTGATTCTTCCTCTAAGCTTAAGATCTCTTTACGCAAAAATACAATTTCTAAATCAGTAAAGTCTTTACTGCTTGTTGCATTTAAACTAAAACTTCAAGAAACAACATTTTTAAAGTTTCTCTTGGTTTTCATAGCCAATTCTAACAAGCCATTGAGGCAAGTACAGCTAGCTCCGCAAGCTTCCTACTTGTAGAGATTTTCTCTCTGCCTTATGGTTTGTTTTCAAGATTTAAGTTTGGTTTAAGTTAGGTTTGAGGTCGTCCTCTTTTCTAAACTTTTATTCGGCATCTTGCTGGGTAAAAGCTTAGTTTTCCTTAAGTGCAACAATTGGTATTCGTGTGAGATTTTCGCAAAAAAAAAACAATAACAAAATCGCTAACATCCTTAAAAACACCTTTTCTGTTCATTTTCTGGGAGCATTCGATTGGTTTGCCAGAGATCCAACAGTGCCCAGAAATAAAATTGTCACTCCCAATTCAAATCTTTCTAGCATTCTCGAATGCATAATAAAATCTAACCCTTCTGAAGGGAATGTTATTTAATTCCTTTCTTTCGGCCTACTTTGTCTTGCCAAAGTGCCACCCGTCCCCATAGTACCGGAATACCGGCTCGGGAGGGAAAGTGCAATCGCCGAGAGCTTGCAGACAACCTCAACTCAAGCTACGCTCTCCGCTTGCCTTAAACAGTCCCCCACTAAAGTTAGGTTCCTCCTAAGTTTTGTACAGCGAAATTTCCTTCTATATATTAAATTACTTAAATTTCTGGGGTGGATTCTCATCCTATCTACCAATACTTGTCTCTATGCCGAAACCTATCTCCTTTTCTCTCTTATCATCTTCCCTTAGGTAGTGTTAATCCTCAGCAAAACCTACCACAATGCAAAACCAACATTACTGAATATTATCCAGGTGATGCATCAGATGAAGACATCGAAGCGTTCTACACCCAAGTCAAAACAGCATTGTCTTTCACCAAATCGCATGAGATTACCATTGTGATGGACGATTTCAATGCCGAGGTAGGTCTTGGTCGACGCGCTGATATAGTGGGTAATTTCGGATTAGGGAGTTGCAATGATCGAGGTGATCGATTGGTCCAGCAATGCCAAGAGGAGGAGTTCATCATAGCAAAATCACATTTTCAGCTTCCTTCACGTCGTCTTTACACATGGACCTCAAACATCGACAATAATGTCAGGAATCAAATTGACTATATCCTCGTCAATAAGTGATTCAGAAATTCCCAAAAAAGTGTGAAGACATATCCTGGTGCTGATATTAACTCCGATCATAATGTTTTGTTAGTCACAATGAATTTCAACTTGAAGGAATATCACCCAGTGCGGCACAGCAATCATTTTGCGATCCATAAGCTACAAGACCCTGTATTGAGAAATGATGTCCAAACGGCATTGAGTACAAAACTAGATTATATTCAGTCGAACAAGGATACACATAATATTGAAGACACTTGGAACCAATTCAAATCTGCAGTGAATGAAGTGTGTCCAGAAAAACTACAGGCCACGGAGAGAAGGAAAAACAAACCTTTGATGACAGATAAAATTCTACAATTGATCGATTGCAGAAGACCTTTCAAGAATAATGACCCGATGAAGTACAGAGATTTGCAGAAATTAATACGGAAGGAAATCCGTACTTCCAAAGAACAACACCTTTCAAAGGAATGTAGCGAAATAGAAGAACTGTGTGCAAAGCATGACTCGATCAACATGTATAAAAAGTTAAGCAAGCAGCTGGGATTTATAAGAGCAGAGGGATTGGAATTTTCATTAATTAATATGGCATCATTCTCCCTAGTACTGAAGAGAAGTTGACAGAATGGAAGGATTACATTGAAACTCTATTCGAAGACAACAGACGTGTTGATCATTGTATTAGAACGGGCGACGGCATAGGTATTACAAGAGCTGAAATTGAACATGCCATAACAATATCGAAGAGTGGAAAGGCTCCAGGTCCAGATGAATTGCACATTGAAATACTAAAGCTTCTCTAGGATGAACGATCTCTTTCCTTGCTGGTTGGTTTGTTCAATAATATCTATCGAAGTGGATACATACCACATGATTGGCTCAAATCAATTTTTATACCGATTCCCAAAAAGACCAATGCAAAGTGCTGCAATGACTATAGAATGATCAGTTTAATGAGTCATGCCCTGAAGTTATTCCTTAAAACCCTGCACTTAAGGTTATATCATAAATGTGTGGACAACATTGGTGGCACACAGTTTGGATTCAGGAGTAGTTTAGGAACTCGGGAGGCATTGCTCAGTCTTTTGGTGTTGATTCAACGATGTCGTGATGTTCGTGTCGATGTTTACATGTGTTTCATCGATTATGAGAAAGCCTTTGACACTGTTCAACACGATAGGCTGATGAACATTTTATGTGACCTGGGACTAGATGGACGTGACATCCGATTAATTGGAAATCTGTACTGGAATCAACGTGCTGCTGTACGTGTTAGCTGTCTGAAGAAGTATCGATTATGAAGGGAGTTCGCCAAGGTTGCATTCTTTTTCCACTCCTCTTCAACATCTATTCTGCAAAGATTTTCCGAGTTGCTCTTGATGGAAAGTCTCAAGGAGTAGTGGTAAATGGATCTATCATTAATAACATCTGATATGCTGATGACACTGTCATCTTTGCAACAAGTATGGATGATCTAGAAACACTACTGGATTCTATTTCTGAAGAGAGTAATGCCAGGGGATTACATTTAAATGTAAATAATAAAAAAAAGTGGGTGGTTTTTAATAGAAACAAAGATGAAATTCAGGGCATTCTTACACTAGGTAAGGAAAGAATTGAAAGGGTTTCATCATATAAATATATAAGATGTCAAATCAATGATAACTGGGACTTAAGTCAAGAAATTCGCTGTAGAATTGAACAGGCCAGAAGTTCTTTCATGAAAATGAGAAAAGTTTTGACCAGCCGTGATTTAAGTCTGTCATTACGCACCCGACTGCTTCGATGCTACGTTTTTAGTGTCCTGCTCTATGGACACTTACCGAGGTCTTAAGTAAGAAACTGATAGCATTTGAAATGTGGACGTATCGCAGGATTTTAAAGTATCATGGACAGCTAAAGTCACAAATGTGGAAGTACTGCGGCGTATGAACAAAGACTCGGAAATTCTCAGCATCATGAAAAGGAGAAAACTAGAATACTTTGGTCATTTCATGCGCAACAACAAATACCACCTCTTGCAATTAATTATCCAAGGGAAGATTGATGGCATTAGGGGTCTAGGACGCAGACGAATATCCTGGCTAAAGAACTTAAGCCAGTGGTTTGGACTTAATACAGTGTCACAGTTTAGAACAGCTATGGACAAACAGCAGATCATGCTACGTTTTTAGTGTCCTGTTCTTGGAGGACGAGGCACTTGATGAAGAAGGCGTTTGAAAAGATGGTTCGTGTTGTCAACGATATGACCTGCCATAAAGAGGATTTGGCAACGTTGGGTTTGAGAAGAGTACGGAGATGACATAAGAATCCAGCAGTGAGGCTGAAGAAGAACTAAGGAAAATGATGACGACTTGGGAAACTCACTTACAAATTTACACACTTGAACAAGGAAGCTATATTCTTTATAAATGAAAGAATACGAAAATACAGTATATCTTTACTCAATAAGATTATTAAAGTTTTCTAAAGTACTCTTTCGGTCACAACATCTAATTTAATTCAGTTGTTTTGATAATCTCAAGATGGTGGCTGTGATAAATTTTTAGATTATTATTTCTATTTCTAGTGTCCTAATCTTGCGGTAGAAGTGAGCGTTTGCATAATGAACCTTCGCAGTAATCTTCATCTAACGGTACATATCTCTATGGCCTACGAACAAGCCAACATGACAGTCATCTGAAATATTTAGATGGTTCTCAATATCTACGAACCTATTAGAGCAATCAAACTGACACTTTGTATGTTGATAGAGGCTGCTAACACAAGTTCATGTAGGCATATGGGGCTTTCAATAACCTGATGAGCACAAAACTAACATGGCAGCCAAGCGAATTTAACACATTTAAATGGAATTTACTCGCGATTTAATCATCTGAACGCTGTGAAACTTGGTTCGGCGAATGTTTATACAAAATATAATCACTGGGCATCTAATTTAATTCAATTGTTTTCATAGCCCCAAGTAGGCGGCTGTGTGACATTTTGAAATTAAATTTTTATTTCTTCTGTTCTAATTATGCGATCGAAGTGAACGTTTGAATAATGAACCTGCGCAATAATCTTCATGTAATGGAATGTAGCTCTATGACCTACATATATAACAATCCAACATGGAGATAACCCGAAATGTTTAGACGGTTCTCAATATCTACGAATATATTACAGCAATCAAACTGAAATTTTGTATGTTGATAGAGGTTATTAACAAAAGTTCAACTTACAATAACTTGAAGAGCACAAAACCAACACATTTAAATTGAATTTACTCTCGATTTAATCTTCCAAGAGCTGTGGTACGTGGTACGGTTACAGCTTATACAAAATATATTCTACTGGTGTCTAATGTAATTCAATTGTTTTCATAACCAAAAATGGCGGCTGTGCGAAATTTCAAAATTAAGTTTTTATTTATTGTGTCCTAATCCTGCGATCGAAGTGTACGGATGAATAATGAAACTTCACAATAATCTTTGTCTAATAGTACTGTGCCCAATCAGTCACGGCAGTCTGGCATCGAACTCAGGTCTCATCAGAGAGGACCAGGCACATGGTTATGCCTAGAGTCGAACCATTGATCTCTGAGGGGAGCACAAAGAGCAATGAGAGGTATACTGACATATAATAGTGTAGCGTGATTTCACGATCTATAGGTGAACATCATAGCAATTTAAGATGAAGAATTGTAGCCAAATGCAAGGAAATATACATTTTCAGAGCTTACGAGAATGAGAGGAGGCCAGTTTGAAGTTTTACAAATTACCCTTAGCAAGTGGGCGGAGAACTTAGGCGCCGAGCGCACTATTTACGTCTGGAGCGGAGAGACAGCTCAAAATTAATGACCCGGGTATTCACCGCTTGAAAACGATTGAACTTAGAGTAAGGATGATGGCCCACGGAAATTAATTAATTACAGCCAAGTGGAGTATTGAAATGCATTGAAATATACACCCAGGTGAATATATTCACGGAGAGGTAATTCAGGAGTGGTTTTTCACCTAAATTAAAGCTTTTATCTCCAAATGAACGAATTACAACCTAGCTTACGCTCAAGAGCAGTGATTTTGTGACCAGCCAACGGGGAACCACCACAGTAGCGTCCTGACGCGCTGAACTAAGGCAATTAATTGTAATTAATTGGCCGAAGCGATCGCCGGCACGCGAATGTTTTTGAAACCTCCACACCTAAATAAACAAGATGTAGATGTCATTTCGGCTGGAGAAGTATTATTTCAAGAAAGGAGTCGCTCTCATGTGTCCAGTGGACTATTTTGTACGAGAAACCTTTATATAGGGGGAGTAAGGCAAGCCAAGCCAGTTGTTCTCCAGTCATCTCAGGTCATCTCAAGTTGTGAAGTAGTTCGCCTAGAGTTATTCTACAGTATACACGTAACTAAGACGCTGCCAATAAGCACGCCAAATGTTAAAGTATCAACGCTCCGCCGTTGAAGAACAATAGAAGCAAGTTATAAGCTTCATAAGTAAGCATGAAGCGCGTCAAAAGTAAATTAATACAGATATTTATCTATTATCTGACGCAAATATAAATTCGCCACAGCGAAAAGGAACTTATAATGTTTTTGAACAGTTCTTATACCGGGAGGTATTGTCAGGATTGTATATGACATTATCATCAGGATCACTACAATGATGGGAGCTTGGAAATCATTGCCACCTTATCTGGATAGTGAGCTGAACAAGATTGCAGGGAACGAGGATCGAACGTCCGTAAAACGCTGTTAGATATCACGTAGACCAGCGGTTGTCATAATTGCATCGCATCTCTGAGATCAGGCGTAGGAGAAGTCCGATTTAAGGATCAACATGTGGAGTAGTGGATAAGTGTACATAAATTGTGTAATAGTGATTTAAAAGTGTTCATGTGTATAGTGATTAATATGCAGTGTGTAGCAGTGATAGAGGCCACTGATAAAAGTATGTGTATCATGTGGAAAATGTGTGAATCTAAGTGTTGTGTAAAGGATAACATGACGGTTTAATCAAGCGTCATGGTAGCGCTAAAGCTGAAGCGCTGGCACTATCCAGCAAAAAGGAAAAAGTGAGTACCCATTTTTATAATGTCATTATAACTAAATAGTTCACCATGTAACGATTTATCACTTGGAGAATAAGATGTAATAGTCACTTACTGAACGAGTTTTCACCACTCGTCTTGAATAAAGTATGGCTTGGAAGGTGATTTGTATAGGGCCATTTAGGTCGAAAATAATGATGGATGTAACGGTAACGTTAAATGAGTAATAATAATAATAATCTGGGGTCGGCAACAGTAAAGTAATAGGCATGTTTGGCCTAAATAATGTTCAAATAGTGTCATGTCTAATATAAAGATACTGTATTTTGGTAAACAGTAAAAATGTAACGTGGAATATAGCGAAATACGAGAGCTTTTTCGGTGTCAGTGAAATATGAATGAATATTTGATATGGTCAATCCTTAGGATTATGTTTGAGGACCATTAAAGTAAAGAAATCCAGTAAATTTATTGTGTTAGGAGCTATGTAAAGCTTTGGCTTAAGTGGTATGACAGAGAGAACGCGGGTGCCGTAATAATTGAGTCATCTATGTGAAGTATTGTTTGAGCCGCATGTAGCGTGCAGAATTAACGTAGAATCCAGTGATTTACGTAAATAGATATTGCGGGGACCAACTAGTATAGCTTGCGCGTTAGGTGAGAAGTTGGCTGAATCTACGAGTAGTATCGCCCTTTAGCATACTGTATTATTCGCAGCGAATTGGACAGAGCCTGTCTGTATCCAACGCTTGCATGAATTATGGCCACTATTGACGTCCGTCGAGACGCAGTGAGCATGTGTATCAATGACCTACCCTGAGAGGTAAGGATCATATTCGTCGTTTAGGAACGCAGATTTCCTTATATTTTATTGACAGCTGCTGGTGAAAATCGTGGATTTTCATTATGATGCGCGTCTAAAGCCACTAGTAGTCACCATAGAACGGCAAGGCTATCACTAGAATTCCACCCCAGCCATGAATGTTAATTAAGGAGCCAGTTGAGCCCAAGACACTATAAAGATAGGTGTTAAATAATTAAATGACTCAATTATTTAGGAACCACACTTAGCGTAACTCCAGTACTGCGATTGTAAACAAAATTGACCTTGACAGCAGCAGAGAGAGGTGGGGTTGTAGACCACTTCTGCGGCAGCCATCTTGACTAGCCAGCTGGAACGAATTGTATTGCCTGCTGAGGGGAGAGAAGGTCGGTCGACCGGTTCCTTGTAAATTAGAGTCACAATAGGACACTGAGGAATCTCGATGTTTCAATATGCAATTAGATATGAGTATTATGATGATGCCAATTGAATTGAATGGTGTGTTGCAACTCACATACGTTGTTGGATCATAGAAATCAGATAATATTTGGCTCAGTTATTCTCTGAGGAGGAAAGCTGAACCAAAATAATGTAGGCATCTTCTTTAGAATGCATTTTTCAAGTTCCTGCTAATTTATGCAGACGGGTATGTGTTTTTCCCAGAACATGACACATTTGTAACGATGATAAGCCCGACAAGACCCAGAAAATCGTTATATGGTGAAACTATAAAATATTCTATCCATGTTTATTTTGGAAGGGATAAGTACCACTTTTCTTAAAGCGTTCATATGGATGGAAAGAAGGAAGATGATTCACACGACACAACAAATATTTGTTAATGATTGCAGAAATAATGAATTCATGCTAATCAAGGTAAATGCCATAAGAAACGGAGTAATGTTTTATTAATATCATTTTTATGTGATATGTGATTTTTGTGTTATGATACTCCCATTAACTAAGATTGTGTCACTTGATGAACACTATGGAAACCCATTGAAGTCTGAAAGTATCATTGACAGGATGCTAGAATTAGATTTGAGTGCAGTGTAGCACTATTTTAAGAAGAAAGCTCACAGAATAACCCTATTTTTATTTGTGGGAATTAAATATAATTTGTCCTTTATTTGTATTTGTTGTATAGCCATGATTTTAGACCAGTAAATAGTTCATTTTAGGAAAATGTTGTGTATTTCCTGTAGAGTAGTTACCTGGTAGACTCAAATCCTGAGCATGTGGTCGTATGGTGGGCAGGAACGTCCCATACCTCGAAAGACCGTGAGTTAGTTGGGATACGAACACATGGTCCACATGATGACAGTTGGGTACATGGAGGAGATGTCTCTGTACTAGGATTGAGTCACAGGTACTGCTAAAAGTCGGCCAAGATATTAATGGTAGAAGCAAATGCAGCATAGAAATTAGGATTCAATAGGAAAGGCCGCGTTCCATTTGTTAATAAGCCATCACGTAAAATAAATGCTGATAATCCTCCATAAAACATACTCATAAGTTAACTACCACATAAGCATACCACCCTAAATCATTATCATGGCGAGACCCAAGTGGGGCATTCGACAGTACAACCGAGACCTTGGATGGTTACTGCGATGTCATAACGAAGACTACCTCCTATGATGATAATACTTCATTATCATGGCGCCCAGTACGTGGATGGCTTATGGGATTCAGAAAACCCCATAATAATAGCATGGTTTTCATGGGGAAAACCATAAAAATAATATTTTTCCTCAAACTTTGTTTGAGCGAATGTGAGTCTTTCTAGATGATATTCAGACGTCAGACACTGTTGTCAGACGGGTACGAGGGTCTATACCCATTCCATAGTTAGTTTTGACATTTTGTAATATGTTGTTGTTGTGGTCGCGGGATCGGAATCCTTTTCTTTCTAATAGAACGCGCCAGCATATTCAGCTGCGGCCTACCTGAATATCAAATTAAGAAGTACAGGATGGCTGGAACTGAAGACGTACTCAGCTGTATTGCTGAGTTAAGGGAGCATTTTGATGAGACTAATGCTAAGAGAAAGGAAGAAATTAGAGAATTTAAAGATGAAATAGCGGGTAGATTGGATGCCAATCAAACCGAAATAAATACTAGATTGGATGCCAATCAAACCGAAATAAATACTAGATTGGAGGCTAATCAAGCCGACGTAAACACTAGACTAGAGGCTAATCAAGCCGAAGTAAATACTAGACTAGAGGTTACTCAAAAGGAAGTAAGCCAGATGTTGGCTACAGTCAATACTCAATTAGAGGCTAATCAAGTTACAATAAACACGCAATTAGAGTCAAACCTAATAGAGGTTAATAAGAAAATGGATGACGTTAAAGAGTCTGTCCAGCGTGAAGTAACTAAGAATATTGTTAGCGTGGTCTCAGAAATGCAAGATGATAACGATAAACGCTTTGAGTATATAGAATTAAAATTAGAGAATAATCTGCAAGCGTGCAGAGAGGCACAGCGTGAAATTAACGATAGTTTAAGCAGTATGTCCATGGAGCTTAAAGACATTCAAAGTCAGAATGAAGCTAATACTAAACGTCAACTAGAGCAATTTAATACGTTCACTCAGACCGTGGATCAAAGGCTCGAGGATAGTGACGTAAAATGGAATACGCGAATGGCAGGTTACGCCAAGGCGGTAGACGAAGCCTTAAGAAAACAGGATCAGAATATCCTTGACCAATGCAAGGAAATTCAGGAAATAAAAACTTCTGATCAAGAGAATAAGGAGATAATGTCAAATATGAAGAGACAAGTCGGGAAAGTGCAGAAAGAGTTGGAACAAACTCAGAGCGACTTAGCAGTTATCCATAAAAGACAGGATGAGGACCAGGGAGAAATCACGAAAATAAGGACTGAAATCTCTCATATACAAGGTCACATTCAAAAGGAAGTTACAGGCTTACGAGAAGAATTAGAACTTCGAGAAGGCTTAAAGACTGAAGCCAGCAATAAGACTCTTGCCGAAGTAAGAGAAAGTCTAGCAGGGGAAATTATCCACCTGAAGGAAAACCTTAAGGATGATAAGGAAAAGGTATTTTCTATGGCAGAAAGAAACCGAGATCGCCTAGAGAAAATAGAACGAGAGGTATTAACTCGTTTGGAAAGGGCAGAAAATAGACACAGACAAATCGAGACTAGAATGATCGCGCAGGAGGAATCTATGTTGCGGAATCCTAGGTCTAGCGAAGGAAGTATAGACGAGAATAGGAGAAATAAATGGGCAGAGATAGAAATACAGCCCACTCCAAAGAATGCAGCCATGCCAAGTGACAGTCCGTATACCACACCTGGTATGCCAATTGCCATGTCAACACCGCATGAAAATGCTGTACAAAATCAAATAGTCACAGTTATAAGGGCTAGTGATGAGAAACCAAAGAAATACTCTGGGAGTAATTCTAACATGACACCCAAGTACTGGCTTAAAGAAGTTGAATGACGTGAAAGTACCGCCAGAGCGCAGGTTGAGAGCGATTGAAAAACTAACCGAAGGGGAGTGTGCCCTATGGTTTAGGAGTTTTCGGTACACGTTCGACACCGTTGACGAATTTCGCCAAGCATTTTTAAGCAGATACTGGAACGCGAGCGTACAACAGAACCTCAGATTGGACTTGTATTCCAAGCGTTACAGTACTAGTAATCCGACTAAGTACGGAGAATTCTTTGTGAATCAATTGTGCCGTTTTCGCGAGCTTGATGAAGGACTTAGAGAGTCAGATTTGTGCATAGCAATAGCCAAGCAGCTACCGTATGAAGTACGACGTCTGCTAATCTCAACAAAGGCCAAAACTGCAATCGATATGGAGGAAGTGCTGAGACAACTCGATCTAACCACAGTGCAGCACACAAGACAAAGTCGAAATGTGGAACAAGTTAACATGACGACTACACCGATTGAGCCAACTAAGGTGCAGACAAAAAGCAAATCTACAAGCACCGAAACAGAAAAATCCGACTGGCAACGCGAAGGACGCGAAAACCAAAATTGGAGGCCAGCATATCGAGGAGGATCGAACCGTGGAAACCGAGGAAGGAAAAACTGGAATCAGCGTGGTACCAGAGACCAGCAGCTGGATAACAGAAGGAATTACGGCCGAAATGGGAACAACCAAGGATGGAGATCCCAAGAGCAGAGTCGCGGGTTCGATGAAGAGGCGGAAGAACGTTATCACGCATCTTTAAGATATATGGAAGAGCGCGGAGATGATCCGAGACAATCGCGAGTTCATTGGGATGAAGCGATTAGGAATAGAAGGTCACCCGACATATATAAAAATGATGACGGTGCCAAGAGTCTGGAACTTCAACAGCATGAAGACAGGCAGAAGAACTCCACAAAGAATGGAGCAATTGAAAAAAAAACACCAAATTTAAATGACCAAAGAGAGATAAGTTCAGGATGGAATACAGTGAATGTTGTTAACTGGATTGCCAAACCTGAGGAGCTTATCGAAGACCTAGATGAAAGGACGGTCAATGTAAGAAGGGAACTACCCATTATTATTGTAAACATTGCGGGCATGAAGATAAGAAGTCTCATCGATACAGGGTCAACAGTGTGTTTGATAACCCAGGCATTATACAGTGAAATCCAGAGTAAAATTCACGTATTGAAAATACCTATTTCAAGCGTGAAAATAAAAGGTGTCATACCAGATAAAGTTATGATATGCAAATACCAAGTATTTTTAGATTTGCAGATAGGGAACTCTTCATTCTCACAGAGCTTACTTGTGAATAAGCTGCCGTATAACCTCATTGTTGGGATGGATTTCATAAGAGAGTATAAAGTTATTATAGATCTCTCGCAAGACATTGTGATGTTTCGCGCAAGTGAGGGAAAGGAAGAGTTAGAACTCTCATTAAAGCATAATGAAACGAGACCAGAAGAATACGTATGGCATACATACGGAGATATGACTGGAGATGCAGTGTCGACAACAGAAGACATTGAGGAAGAGTTGGCAACACTGGCCGCAGACATTGAAAAGGACCCTACCTGATTATAAGGGATCTGCAAAATAATACATATCGGATCAAAGACGAAGCAACAGGTCGAGAAGTTGTTGTAAATGCAGCTAATTTGAAGGTATTTGTATTTGTTGTATAGCCATGAGTTTAGACCAGTAAATAGTTCATTTTAGGAAAATGTTGTGTATTTCCTGTAGAGTAGTTACCTGGTAGACTCAAATCCTGAGCATGTGGTCGTATGGTGGGCAGGAACGTCCCATACCTCGAAAGACCGTGAGTTAGTTGGGATACGAACACATGGTCCACATGATGACAGTTGGGTACAGTACATAACTGTACGGCTTACATATATAACAATCCAACTTGACGACTATCCGAAATATTTAGATGGATTTTAATATTTGCGATTCTATTAAAGCAATCAGACTGAAATTTTGTATGTTGATAGAGGCCTATAACTTAAGTTCACCTATGGGACTTTCAATAACCTGGTGAGCATAAAACAAAAATGGCGGTGACACGAAATTTTAATATTTGAATTGAATTTTTTCTCGTGATTTAATTATCCAAGCGCAGTGAAACTTTGTATCGTAAATGTTTTTACAAAATAATACTGGCATATAATTGAATTAAATTGTATTCATAATTCCAAGATGGCATTAATTCGAAATTTCAAAACCTTGGTTTTTTATTTCACGTAGGCTACCCTATTTATGCGATTGAAGAGAGGATTCGTATGTTAGGTTATTATAATAATCATAAATTAATGTCACTAAATTCTGTAGCCGACTTTTCGTGAATCATAGAAGCCGTACATTTGACTTTTCTTAAATTAAACTCCCGTGATGCGTTACAGAAATATGCCATCTCGCGGGAGGAGTCTTATTCACTGATACTGAAAGTTATAGGCTATATTCCGGCACATCATTTTCTCAATGCAATGGTGTTGGTGGGGACAGTTCGTGTATCAAAGGCTATTTAGTATCCAACATGGAGAATCATTTCAATAGCCGGGAGAGTTTTTAATGGAAAAGGCCAGGAGGATAAATGAAAAAAGGTTATTTAGTTCTTCACGGTTGTTATTTGTGTTGTTCTGGTTTCTCGCCGCGGATTGCGACGTTGACCTGGCGAGCCGGGCCATCCAATCCAAGGTCGAGTAAACGGGTACAATAAGCTGGGCTATTATATCAATCGTTATGCTATGGCACTAAATTCTGAGGCTTACTTTTCGTAAATCATAGATGTCGTGCAATTGACTTTAAAAAAAATTAATTCCCGGTTACAGAAACACGCCATCTCGCGGGAGGAGTCTTAATCATCGATATTGAAAGATATAATTCTAGCACATAACTTCTCATTGTAGTAGTGTAGGTGAAGACATAGATCGTGAACCAAAAGCTATTTGGTATATCGCATGGAAAATCCTTGTAATAGGTAGGAGAATGTTAATGGAAAAGACCAGTGGGATATATGAAAATTGGCTATTTAGTTCTTCAAGGAACTGATTGTTATCCAGTGTGGACGGTCTGAATTACAACTCATATTAAATCACTCAAATAATAATAATAATAATGATAATAATGATAATAATAATGATTGTACAGTCTCAGCTATCTTCTGAGTTGGAGCCAAGTTAGGTGGTATACTCCACAATTGCAAGTAGATAGCGTATAGGAATCTAAACGCACCCATTTTCTGAACCCGACTGTACTTTACGTTCGGATTTTGTTGATATATCCCGAACCAATGATCGGATTTGGACACGTGACGTGTCCTAAGACTCGAGGTGACGTCCTCTCTGCTATGGCTTACTTATTTTATAAATTTACCCCAATTTTAACAAAATGCTAGGTCATCCGTTCATTATATTTCGTGAACCAATAATCAGAGAAAGTTGTGTGTGAATTTGAACGAAAGCTTGTAATGCCCCCTTTGCAGAGGACCACTGATTTAGCCAAACTTTTTTTTGCCAAACGACTTAACTGTATGTAAGAGATCCACTTAATTTTACGCGACTGTACCTTGCTTTGGGACACCTGACGAGTAGTAAGACTTTGGCGGGCTTTTTAAATGATTATTGATGAATTGGTTACTCTTGATTTAACCAGAAGACCCAAAAATGCACGGTCATCCGCTAGTTGTATCTTGTGATCCCGTGAACGTACAGAAATGTATGTAGGTTTAAATAATTTGGCATGTTACCCTCTCCCTTTTTTACTATAGACCACTGCTTTACCTAAAATTTATGGCAAGGGGCCTATCGACACGAGAGACTAATTTTATTTGAACCTGACTGTACCTTACTGTTTTTAACCAATATTTCACGTGAGCATGATTACAGAAAGTTATGTCAAGTGTCTTATTATTATTTATTTATTTATTTATTTATTTTACGCCTTACAGGCCTATTAGACCACGCGAAGCAATCATGACTTTTTGTTCTTCCTGTCTTTCCAGTACTCTTTCATTCGTGCACTAAAGGCCCTCTTCCTTTCTTCGGTCCACTTTGGTCTTTGGGCTGTAGGTGCAGCTCTCTCTGACAACACTTCCCACTTGTATACTTTGTCTCTAAATACGCTTTTGTCTATGACGTCTTCTGGGTCGACCTGTGCTTTTACTAGATCAATTTTGACTTGCATCATCCAGGGTGTAGTAATCTTGAGCCGCTGTATGTATCTATGCATTTTGTTGGTGAGTCTGGTTTGTGGGAGTCTGCTGATGTGGCCGTAAAATTTTAGTCGCCTCTTTCTGATGTCTGCTGCGAGGTTGGACAATTTCTCTGTGGTGTCTCTGGAGTGAAGCCTGTATCCTTCATCTGTGTGCTTTGGTCCAATAATTTTCCTTATTATTTTTTTTTCCTCTGTGAGGATTTTCTTCTTCTTCTTCTTCTTATTATTATTAAATGATGTCACAGCAGCCTTTTCCCACATAGTGTTCATTTTACTGTAGTTAAAATTAGGTTATTATTATTATTTGGTAAAGCTGTAAAAAGTTATTAAAGGATATTACTCAACAAAGGTTTAGCCCTTACTGAGCGGGAGAAAGGAGGAAGGGGGTGTATTTTCGGGATGGACACCCACAGCTAAGTAACCAGGCGGGTCCAAGTTACAATTACATGTTTATTTTACCAAACTATGCATTGTGTTTAACTCAAGAAACTGGCTTGGAAATAGTTTAATAATGTAAGTAATGAAGTATGTTCTGTTCTCTTAGAGAGCAGTGGTACTCATGCAGCATTAGCCTTGTTGAAGGCCGCGAGATACAAATTTGCTGACCAGACAGGAGTTAGATTACATGCACAATCAAAGCCTTGTGTACTATGTGCGTAGCGTAGCAGACAGAGAAAAGTAACGAACAGCTATTCATGCTAGCAAGCACTGGGCCATTCTGTCTTGAGGCGGAAGGCAGTATGATGAGGCCACGTGTGACCTCTGTTTAACTGCTATTTTGCGGAGGTAACGTGATGTGAAGAAAGAGGATCTCTTTTAAGAAACGCAACTTAGGATCTACCTGTTAGAGCCCCTACCCCAAATAGATATGCTAGCCGAACGCGGTATTTTTTTTTTTTGTCGTGTGGCCTCCTGAGAGGCCGAGTGCAGGTCTTTCTATTCGACGCCCGTGGGTGACCTGCGCGTCGGGATGAGAGATGGAAGGGATGAAGATGAATGAAACTGGGCAAGGATGTGGAAGGAAGCGGCCGTGGCCTGTCAGAAGGTACTGTCCCAGCATTTGCCTGGTGTTGAAAATGGGGAAACCACGGAAAACCATTTCAAGGACAGCCGACGGTGGGGCTCGAACCCACGCGTCTACCAAGTCAGCAGAGAACTTGGCCCCATGGCCTAACGCAGCGCTTTAGCCAGCGTAGCCACTACTGTCGGTAACGCGGTATTGATAGAACCATTTATTTATTATTTAATATTAATTATTTAATTTATTTAAATATTTATTTACTATTTAACTGTTTAATACTTATTTATTAATTAATTATTAATTATTTATAATTATTATTATTATTATTTAAATGAGAAATGTATATAGAGCTCAAAAGAGCCTGAGTGGGAGAGGTGGAATATTTTTTAATGACTGGAATTAGGACAGCCAACCGCTTATAATGTAGACCGCAAAAGTTACATTTTTCAGAGTTTTATTTCTCGTTATTTACTTATATGTGTTCCTCGCAAGATCTGAATACAAATTACGGATATTAGTCTCTGGGTAGGAAGACATATCTCAAGCTACAAACATACGAGTCCATGTTTTGCTGACATGACATAACGACCCCAAAGCTATGACGCGCTAACCTATTAGATTGACCGACGTAGACCTGATTGATGATTTGAAATACGGTAGAGTGATCTAATTTGTTTAGGGTTTAAACAAAGTTTAATTATATGGCAAGCTTACATTGAGGTTTAACGTTACATATCATAAATATACCATGCATTTTTAATTTTTTAAAGTAGCCTAATAGGTCATATGCCAATGATTTAAAAATAGTAATGTAACATAAAATTTAGCAGCCCCATGAACCCTAACAGGTTAGCTGAGTGGTTAATCTCAACTTTGCAAAGCCATTTACGGTGATCACGTGCACTTGCGACTAGTTGGACCTAGGAATCTCTAGTCTCTATCTCTAGGCGGCCGTGGCCTATAGTTAGGAACCGGCATTTGCAAAGTTGTGAAAATGGGAAACCAGGAAAGATCACTTTTAGGATAACTGAGCTAAAATTCTGTCTCCAGAGTGCAAATAAATCAGTCTGTTCATAGAGCCAAGAATCATATCCGGGCCTCCATGGTCATACTATTGTGTCTGAGATAACACGCAAAGTATCAAATTCTGCCTACGCGCATTTCCGACTCTCACCTTGGGATAGTAGCATGTTTCGTTCTAATAAAACAATTGCTTGTTCTTAAATTAAGAAAACACTATCATCTGCCCCGTGTAGTTTGTGAGTGTGTGTGTGTGTATGTGTAGTCGCATGTAGTCAAATGTGTTGGATACCGTAGGCATCAGCTCCGAACACTTGCGAGTGTTTAATTTAGGATAACATGTTTATTAGCTCGGTGTACTTAAGTGTGCCAGTATAGACAATGGTTATCTCGGGGGAGAGCAACGTATGCTAAAAAAAATCATACATCTTAAATTTTTTTTTATAAATCTCATTAGATTTTTAGGCAATTTATAGAAACCGTATAACGTGTGTATAGAGTTGCAAGTCACCGCCAGATAATAAGCATCTACCATTAGACCATAGCGGGTCGATAAGTCCTGAATGGGGTTATGGAATTGATATCCTATACCTCGACTTCGCTAATACTGTCGGTTTTGTGGAAAAATAAGTGTTGTTAAACGAATATCAACAAAGAAAAACGTTTGTCCAGATAAGTGAAACAATTCATTACTCAACTAGGTTATGTATGAGTTATTACCCAGATTTCTCTACCATACAGCTGTAACATTCTAAGTGTAACATACTACAGTAAGTGATGTGGAGTAAATTCTTTCTTGCAGAATACAATAGATTGCAAATGACAGAATGCATAGTCTAAGTAGTCTTACTTAAAATGTTTTATCTGTCCAAATAACCGACAGTAGTGGCTACGCTGGCTAACGCACAGCATTAGGTCATGGGGCCAAGCTCTCTGCTGACTCTGTAGACGCGTGGGTTCGAGCCCCACCGTCGGCCGTCCTTGAAATGGTTTTCCGTGGTTTCCCATTTTCAACACCAGGCAAATGCTGGGACGGTACCTTCTGATAGGCCACGGCCGCTTCCTTCCACATCCTTGCCCAATTTCATTCATCTTCATCCATTCCATCTCTCATCCCGACGCGCAGGTCGCCCACGGGCGTCGACTAGAAAGACCTGCACTCGGCCTCTCAGGAGACCACACGAAAAAAAAACAAAAAAAAACAAAAAAAAAAAAAAACAATCTGTCCAAATATAATTTTAGTGTATTTTCTAACGTTTATCCCCCATAGCAATTTGAATATACCTAGATTGAGGTCTAGTCTGTTCTTTAAGCTACTGTTTGCAAGCTTGTAGCGTTTATGATCCCTTATTAGCAGTTGGCATAGCGGTTTCTCATGCTTTTTAAACTATCACTTTAAAATAGTTTATTACTAAATTTAACCATTGCCTCTTAGGCCAGCCGCTGCTTTTCTTACCTTTTATTAGCCGAGCTTATTAACCTTTTAAGGCCTAAGATTTAGTTAGGCAATCTCTACTCTTTACCATTTTCATTACATAGTTCTACCACTTGAGTTGGCTCACACGAACAGCTTTATTTAACATGCTAATTTATAACATAGACTTAATTTCGTTATTACCCTGTTGTCAATGAGCTGTACCAACAATTAATCATACGACCCTTATATTATTTACTTCTAGGTCTAGCATACGTTAGATATGGGATAACCTGAATTTACCCAACTGTCACTACCATACAGCAAGACCGATTCAAATACTAAGCGACAAAGCTAGAGTTTTAATGGTCACAATAACTTTGTTTCCATAGAATACTATACTTTGCTTTTACACCTTAACACTATTTATTTTTCCACTATACTACCATTCTGAGGGAATATTCAACACTCTAATATTTACTTCCTCTATGACAGCACTATTAGCCTACTTTTCACATTTTGCAAAAATGAGGAAAAAGTAGTCTTATGAGATCGATCCGGGAAAATGTGTGTCTGTCTGTCTGTCTGTCCTTCTGTCTGTCTGTCTGGCTGTGTGTCTGTCCCCCCTATCAACTTCTAAACGGCTCCAGCAATCAAAACCAAATTTAGTATGAGTAAAGATGTGCACCGGAATAGCTCACGTCCATATTTGAAAATGATGTCAGTGCTACCAACTGCTGATAAAACGCACTAGAAATTTGAGCTCCATGTTGGATATCTTGCAAGGTATGCATGGGAGCTATTCCAAAATTGGCACACATGTAGATAATACTATTTCAATTTAATTTCCAGGAGGCCAACCATGACAGTGTTGCCAAAATAATTTTAAGCCTTCTGATAGGTCCAATGTTTAAATGCATATAACTTCTACACTATCAACGGGATTTCAACCAAATTTTGTATGTGATATCTGTACATAAACAGATATGACTGAGCGTATTCTTAAGAGCCACCAGGGCTGCCAACTGTTAATAATTGCTCTCTCTCTTTTTTTTAAATCCAAATACCAATATATCAGAAAGTATGCAAGCCAACAGCTTTAAACTATGCACACGTATATTCTGACATTTTAGATTAATTTGGAGTAACTTATATACGTCAGTTCTACCAACATGATTATAAGCCTGCTGATAGTACCAATTTTTAAATACATGTAACTTCTATACTATCAGTTGGATTTCAACCAAATTTCGTATGTGCAATGTGTACCATAACAGATATGACTATACGTATTGTTAAGAGCAATCAGGGCTGCCAACTGTTAATAAATGCTGTCTATATTCTTTTTACCCTAATATCAATATATCAGAAAGTATGCAAGCCAACAGCTCTATACTTTGCACACGTATAGCACCTGACATTCTAGATTAATTTGGAGTAATTAATACAAGGCGGTGCTGCCAACATGATTCTATGCCTGCTGATATGTCCAATTTTAAAATACATGTAACTTCTATACTAACAAATGGATTTCATCCAAAATTGGCACAACAAGATATCATAATAATTCAGATTATTTCTGACCAGCACACGCATGGTATTGTTGGCAATATGCTTTTACGCGTGCTGATAGATCCAGTGTCTAACTGCATGTAACGTCCATTGGACTTCAACCAAATTTTGTATTCTGTACCTTAAGAGGTGGAACTAAGAATATATTCAGGCTGTAGTGCTCTATTAGGCTACATTATACCAGGTATATTTTGAACTAATTAGATATTTCGATATTACCAACTTAATTTCGTCATTATTCTAGATAGGTTCATATACTGTAGAATAATCATTGGCATGAAAAGTGGGCTGTATAGTTCTTCACGGAACTTCTTGTTTTTGTTTCTATAATGCCATTTTCATTTTATAGTCTAAATTATTAATTGTCAGGTTGGTCGAGTGGTTTAAGGTGTTTGACTTAAGTTTTAATATTATGTATTGAATACAAGGGTTAGCATTCCTCTTACTTGACACAACTATTACCTTAACATTGATATTTGGCATAGCATTTATAGCACAGACCCTGTAGATTTTAGTTTTGAGTGAGCTGTAAACACTCTTTGCAAAAGGCTACAAGGACTGTAACCAAACCAGGATTGAGACTAGAGTCAACAAATAACCCAGTCAATGTTATATATACATTTTTCAGAAATGGTTGGAACACCACTTCTCTATCCCAAGATTTGTAAACTTAATACTTATCCGTTTTAGTCTATTTTCCTCGGGAGTTGTCGAAAAACCTAAACTTTACTAACCTTGTCTGGGTTAAAGAGTTGCCGAAATGTTTGGGGGGGGGGGGTCTAAACTCAACCTAACACTATAGATATTAATAACGCCTTTCGGATACCAGAACGCCTTTCGGATACCAGTCCGACTGCCTATTCGATTTTCTGAAGAGTCTTAGATCTGTTAGATGGGAGTGTGTTTCCATTACTCACATAGATGAACTTACGTTATTTTTGCAAGTTTAACGGGTATAAGTGAAGCAGGTTGCTAAGTCATACGTACACAGAGTTCCAGCAAGTTGCATTTTTAACAAGTAGATGAGTTTACTAGCTAGAGCACAAGGATAGCCAAGACTCTGCATGTATCCAAGATGGTTACTTATATTCCATAGTCATAGATACTCTAATTGTTAGGTTTACATACTAGACTATTCGACCATTGATAGAGGCTTATTTCATCGTCTTAGTCGCTTTTGATCTTAATGGTAGCTTTTGATTGCTTCTTGATCTAGACGGTGGCTTTTGGTTAACATTTTAAACATCAGGATGGTCACTTATTTTGTGTCCTATTTTATTGACTTGGGTGAGCGTTTTCCTTTTTTGTTGTTGTTGTTTGAGTCTTCAGTCTTTTGACTGGCTTGATGCAGCTCTCCATGCCTCCCTGTCCTGTGCTAATCGTTTCATCTCTACATAGCTACCACACCCTACATCCGAGGCAATCTAACATATTCTAACCTTGGTCTACCCCTACAGTTCTTGTCCTCAACCCTTCCTTCCATCACTAAGCTTGTTATTCCTGGGTGTCTTAGTATGTGCCCTACTAACCTATCTCTTCTCTTCATTAGCAGTCGCCAGAAACATCTCTCCTCTCCCACTCGTCTTAATACCTCTTCGTTTGTAACCCTATCTACCCATCTAATCTTCATTATTCTCCTGTAACACCACATTTCAAATGCTTCAATTCTCCTCTTTTCTGCTGACAAATAGTCCAAGTTTCACTTCCATACAGTGCCACGCTCCAGACAAAGGCTTTCATAAATGACTTCCTAATACTTAAATCTTTATTCGATGTCAACAGATTCCTTTTTTGTAGAAATGCTTTCCTTGCCTGAGCCAACCTACTGTTTATATCCTCTTTGCTTCGTCCATCACTGGTTATTTTGCTTCCTAAGTAACAAAAGCCTTCTACTTCCTTCAGCTTTTCACCTGCTAATTTGATGCCCATCGAGGTTTCTGATTTATTTCGGCTGTATTCCAGTATTTTTGTTTTACATTTATTAATTTTCATCATGTATTCTTTCCGTAAGACGGAGTCCATACCATTCAAAAACTCATTCAAATCCTCAGGCGTGTTGGCCAAGATGACGATGTCATCAGCAAATCTCAAAGTTGAAATTATTTCTCCTTGAACCTTCACTCAAACTTTAACATTTTCTACAATTCCCTTCATTGCTTGTTCAATGTAAAGATTGAAAAGTATGGGTGATAAGTTGCAGCCTTGCCTTACACCTTTCTGAATACCAGCTTCTCTCTCATGTCCTTCAGCTCGAATGACTGCTGTCTGGTTTCTGTATAGATTGTATATCACCCTCCTATCCCTGTATTTTATTCCAATAGATTTCAAAATGTCAAACAATTTAGTCCAATCAACGTTATCGAAAGCCTTTTCTAAGTCTACAAATGCCATGAACGTTCTCTCATCCTTCCTTATTCGACCTTCCAAAATCAGCCTAAGACTTAGTACTGCTTCCCTTGTTCCTACATTTCTCCTGAAACCAAACTGGTCTTCACCCAACTCCGTTTCTATCTGGCTTTCCATCCTCTTGTAAATTATTCTAGACAGGATCTTTGAAGCATGAGTAATCAAGCTGATTGTACGGTAATCTTCACATCTGTCAGCTCCCACTTTCTTTGGTATAGGGCTAATAACATTCTTCTTGAAATCAGGGGGTACCTCACCTGTCTCATAAATCCTACACACCAAGTGAAATAACCTGATCAGACCTTCATCTCCTATGCAGCGTAGTAACTCAATCGGTATAGCATCTATGCCTGGTGCTTTGCTCCTGCTCAAGTCCTCCAATGCTCTGTCAAATTCTGATCTCAATATTAAATCTCCTTTTGCATCCTCGTCAATTTTCTCCTCCCTTTCCATTACATGATTCTCAATCTCCTTTCCCTGATATAAACACTCTATGTAAGCTTTCCATCTCTCAACTTTTTCTTCGCTATCTGTTAGTGGCTTTCCATTTGTGTCCTTAATATTACAGCATTTACTCTTCTTTTCCCCAAAAGTATCCTTAATCCTTCGATAAGCTGTGTCTACTTTTCCTAATTTCAGACAATTTTCTATACCTGCACATTTCTCCTTCAACCATTCTTCTTTCGCTTCCTTCTCCTCCAACCATTCTTCTTTCGCTTCCTTGCATTTCTTGTTAACCTCATTACTCAGACGTCTGTATTCTGCTTTCCCCTTTTCATCTCTTACATTCTTGTGTTTACGCCTTTCATCCATCAGTTCTAGTATATCCTGAGTGATCCACGGTTTTCTGACTATTTTTTCTTTCCTACCAATGTTTTCTTCTGCGGATTTTGTTATTTCCTTTTTCAAAAGTGCCCATTCGTCAGCAATTGAAGATTGTTTAGGGTTTTTCATTAGTCCTTCCTTTATACTCTTCTTGAATCTTTCGTTTACATCCCTCACTTTCAGTCTGTCTATCGCCCACCTTTTTGGCTTTTGACTTTTCTTCAGTTTCTTCAACTTTAATCTACATTTCATCACAACCAGATTGTGGTCAGAGTTTATGTCAGCACCAGGATATGTTTTGCAATCCAAAATCTGGTTTTGAAACCTCTGCTTGACCATAATGAAGTAAATTTGGTAACGCCCTGTATCTCCTGGTCTCATCCATGTGTATATTCTTCTATTGTGATTACTGAATAAGGTGTTAGCTATGACCAATTCATGCTCGGTGCAGAATTCCATCAGCCTACTTCCTCGATCATTCCTTTCACCTAATCCGAAATCTCCTACTATCTTCCCTTCTCTTCCTTTTCCTACCACAGCATTCCAATCTCCCATTACTATAACATTTTCATCACCTTTGATATACCTCAGAATGTCATCTATTTCTTCGTAGACCTTTTCAACATCTTCATAATCAGCTTGACTGGTAGGCATGTAGACTTGTACCACTGTGGTGCACGAAGGTTTAGTATTGATGTTTGCTACAATAATCCGTTCACTATATTGCTCATAATATTCCACCCGCTGTCCAAGTTTCCTACTCAATATGAGACCAACCACTGCTTGGCCATTGTTTGATTTAGTGCTAATGACCCTATAGTCACCTGACCAAAAGGCCTGTTCTTCCTGTCAGCGCATTTCACTAATCCCAACCAAATCCAACCTCAACCTATCCATTTCCCGTTCTAAGTTTTCTAACCTTCCACTTCCTAGCAGACTTCTAACATTCCACGCTCCGATCCGTAGAATATCAGATTTCCTCTTTGTCACTTCTGTGATGTTAACCCCCTCTCGAGTAGTCCCCACCCGGAGATCCGAACGGGGGACTAGTTTACCTCCTGATTGAAATTTTACAAGGGAGGAGGCCATCATCACATATAATTATGCATAGAGAGGTGCATATCCTCCGGAATAGCATTACGGCTGTAGTTTCCCGCTGCTTTCAGCCGTGCAGCAGAACGCAGTGTAGCCATTATTTGGCTTATATTATCAATATCTTAACCGTCTAAAAGACTAGTAAAGAAGTGATTTATTCTGAAAGGCTGCTGCTCCCTTCAGAATAAGTAAAGAGCGATTCTACTAACAAAAATTCTAACCTTTTACTAACAATTAAATACCAAAATGCTACTAACGAAAAAATACTCAAGTTCCACCAACAACAAATACTGCCTCTAAAACAGTCTGTCACCAGGCACACTCACATGCACCATCACAAATCACAGTCTAATGAAACAATGAACTAAGTTATATCTAATAAACAATGCAACTGCCTTTTTTAGAAACACCATATACCTCTCATATAGCTAATAAATGACTCATACTATACTTTTACCAGGATAGTTTTAGTTACTTTTAAGCTTACTATTACAACCATTGCTGGAGATTGCCAACGGTTAACGATCATTGGATTAAGAGTGGGAGGTGGGGATATTAATTAACAAAAACAGACAATACTTAAACAATACTCTTTATTAATATAATTTAAATATTTAGACAGTATTTACACATGAACCTAGAATGTATGTTAAGACTCAATCCAACCAGTTACGTGGACCCATTACAAAATAATATTGGCATTTCGAAGTTAATTTTCTATTTTTAATAGTTCTACCTCATAGCCAGTATAACCTTTATGTTTTAGGGTATGTAAGAGCTGTATGTTTGATTAATGTGTGAGGGACATTCCAGTAGGTACCATCAATGAGTGGTTTTCCACGACGCTTAATGACTAATGGTTTCAAAAACTGGGAAAGTGGTGATGATTTTATAGGTGTAAAAACCTTATCATCATAATTTTTACATCATCATCATCATCATCATTATCATAATCAGCATTATCATCATAATTATTATCACTATTAATATTTAGTTCTTTTTGATCCTCCTGCAATGCCACCTTTTCCATAGTCTGCGTTGCTTTTGATAGTGTTGGTAGCCTTTTAGATGGAGATGATTGTTCAAATATAGATTTTAGAAGAGATGATACATGCTCTTTAACAAAGAAGGCACTATCTTGAGTAGCAATATCTTTTTCTCGGACTCGCTTTTTAGCATTTTGATAATTTTTTGTCAACAGCAACCGTGGTTCGTTCAGAGCACTTCATTGATGATCATTCACATTAAAACCTCACCATTTCTACTTTTCAGATTGCCTTAACATTTTCTTGACCTCTCTTTTGAGCATTGCCAGAATATTATTCCATCCACGTTCTGACGATTATAGTTATAAGAGTAGCATTTATAGAGTGCACGTTGTTTACCTTTGTTAGTCGTAGTGCTCCATAGTAGTAACTAACCTGTCAGTATGATTTGCATACTATAAAGGTTACAACTGTTCTGATGATGGAGTGACTTACCATAAGCTCTTATGTTGGCTTATGTGTTGACTTATCATGTTGGCTTATGTGTTGGCTTATATATGTTGGCTTATGTATTGGCTTATATATTGGCTTATGTATTGGCTTTTATGTTGGCTTTTATGTTGGCTTATCATGATGGCTTATGTGTTGGCGTATATGTATTGGCTTATGTGTTGGCTAATGTGTTAGCTAATGTGTTGGCTAATGTGTTGGCTTATGTAATGGCTTATGTATTGGCTTATGTGTTGGCTTTCATGTTGGCTTATGTGTTGGCTTATGTATTGGCTTACATGTTGGCTTATGTATTGGCTTACATGTTGGCTTATGTATTGGCTTATTTGACGAGCTATTTTCGCCTCTGTATTTAGTGGCTTTTTCTCTTGGTCTTGGAAAGTATCAATGCAAGCAACAACACAACAACAACACCACCACACCAAGATTCCAAACGTTTTAGAATACTTAAGGTTAATCATTGACTCCCAACTCCTACTCCTACCTCTATCCCACGCATAGTCAAAACAATTATATTTTTTAAAATAAAATTAATATTTGGAAAGTAGGCTATATGTTTAAACTAAAAATCTTAGAAAGTCATATGTTAACTCTTTCTCTTACCTCAATCCCACGCATAGTCAAAAACATTATATTTTGAATTTTTTACGAGACGTTCTCACGATTTGACAAGTGAGTTCATGTTTTGCTAACGTAATCGTAGAATAATAAACACCTATGTTCCCGCACAAGCACACATCTGCGTCGCGCGCGGTCACCGGTTCTGACGCACCCTTTTTTTGGGAACCTGACTCTACCTTGCGTTCGGTTTTTTTTGCCGATATTTCCCGAACCAATGATCGGATTTGGACGTGTGAGGTGTCTGATAACTCGAGGTGACGCCCTTTTTGCTATGGCCCGCTTATTGTATAGATTTACCCAAACTTTAACAAAATGCTAGGTCATCCGCCTGTTATTTTTCGTGGACCAATAATCGGAGAAAGTTGTGTGTTGGTTAAAACGAAAGCTTGTAATGCTCCCTTTGCATAGGACCACTGATTTAGCCAAAGTTTGCCCAAAGGGCTTAACTGTATGTAAGGGATCCATTTTATTTATACGCGACTGTACCTTGCTTTGGGATACGTGACTAGGGGTAATACTTTGATAGCTTTTTAAAAATAATTAATTATGAATTAGTTACTCTTGATTCAACCAGAGGGCCTAAAACTGCACGGTCATCTGCCTGTTATATCTTTTGAATTAATTATTGTACAAGGTTGTGTGTCGGTTTAAATGAGTAAGGAGAGAAATTCATTATGTGTAAATATTGTACATAGACTTAAATCAATTAATAAAAATATTGTCATATAAATGACATGATGAGACAATATTCAAAATGAGAAAATGAACATGATAGACCAGTGGTTCCCAACCTTTGCCAGCTGACGCCCCTTTTCAGATACGTTGGGTCATCGCCCCCCCCCCCCTTCCCACCACTCATCGCTTCTATAATCTCTTCGATAAACTGACGCTGAGGATATAGACCTAACCTAATAACACTATAATAATGGAATAATTATTTCTGAAAAAATATGAAGTGCGCACTTAATATCTATTACATACTAACAAAGAACACACTTTTACAATAAATCCTTAAATTAGTCAACAAATGTCAGTGAGAGGGTTGACACTGTTTTCTTGGTAAGATTCGGTATGTTTGGTTTGATATTTGACAGAATACAGTGAAGATCACCTTGCAACATCAAGCCAACAGTGCTGCTTTGCTTTTATGACACTCAGCGTTGAAAATCCTGACTCGCATAAATACGTCGTTGAAAATGGGACATTGACACGCAATGCAACTTTGGCTATTACAGGATACACTGAAAGACAGTTTACCCAAAAGTCACCCAGTCCTAATATTTTGGAATCATCCTTTACCTTTGATTCACACTTCAAATCTATGGCTTCTTCTTGAAGTTGTGCTGGTAGTACTTCAATGCCAATGGCAAACTGATTTCTTGTTAACATCCAGGACCATTCATCCGGCAAGATATCAGGAAAGTAGAAGTTGAATTCTTGTGCCAGGGAATTCAAATGTGACTGAATTTTCATCTTAAGTTTATTACGACCACGTTAATTTTCCGGCAAAATTTCATTATGGCGGTGAAAGGATGAGAAGTTGTTCAACTGAAGCTGGCTTTTCCATAACTGTATTTTTTTTTCAGGAAAGCTCTGGTGGCATCATGAGCAAGCATAATATTGGAGTTTTTGTCTAGGAGCTTTAAGGTCAAACTGTTCAAAGCTTCAAAGAATCACAAAGCTATGCCAATGAGACGATAAAATTGGCATTGATTTTGCTCCTTACAACACAGCAAATTCCTTATTTCACCTCCAACCTCGTGGCTCCGCAGAGATTTGTGCCGACAGTTGGCAATTACCAGTGCTTTTCACCGATTGACTTGGCGCGACAATCACTTAGAGAGATTCGAAAAATGTTCATTATACAAAATTGTAATATTCGAGTTAAAAAAAACTTAATTCGGAAATCACTTCCCCCCCCCCCCCTTTGATAAAGCCCCACGCCCCCCAGGTTGCTAACCCCTGTGATAGACGAACAATGCAATAAATAATAATGATAAGACCCTTTGAGTAAATAATTCCTATATAGGCCTACAAAATACGAGGGTTCGATTCATGTAACCTGGTAGGTTAAAATGGTACCTGACGGGAGGCCACGGCCAACTCCTAACCTCATTTACAAATATACACACTAATACAGCCATCACAATAACACGGGATATCATAGAAATTCAATTCGAACCCAAGTAGCTTAAATGGGATTACATGACCACGATGTCACGAAGCCCCTAGATGAATCTACAACAATAAAGCATCTTATAAAATACCATTTTATATTATTTTGTAGAGAGGAATTGGATAAGGATTGTGGCTGGTGGTTTTGACAGAAAATCTTCTTTTGCTGGCATGAGGTGTGGAGGTCAGGTGACCGTTTTACACACCAATATTTATTTTTATTCATGTTACTCTCAACCCTCGTCTGATTGTAATTTGTAGCTACTCTAGAGATGGAGGTGGTAGTGGTAGTAGTGACTATTTTAAGGGGCGTAACAACTAGGCCATCTGCTCTAAAGATAATAATAAAAATGAATAATACTGCTTAAACTACTTCTAACAACTTAATTACATCTGACTTCCACAAGACAAGAAACGGACTAAAAAGAATGAGGGAAAATGAAACTCAAAGAAATGTCTCAACCCTCGAAGAATGAGGATTGAGGGCCTTGAAAGGAAGTAGAACCATGAAAGGCAGAGAGGAACAGGGAAGAGAAGTAGAGGGCCTGCCCCAAAGCCAATGAAAAATAAACGGACCCATCTAATTGTTTGGGGCCGCCAACTTCCGAGCTCACCACCAGCCGTAAGCCCCTGTGTGTGTATCGCTTTCCAGGGTGCTCCTTAAGTGGTGGTACTACGTCTTCTACGGTAGGCAGGGGATTCCATGAAATAAAGAAAAAGAGGACTGACCTGCCTATCAATGTGAGGGTCAGGAACGAAAAGGCATGGTAGAAAATGAATGATACCCTCAGATAATCTAAAACCTTCGTCGTCGTCGTCGTCAGAAAAGAACAAGAGTTGACCAAGAAAGGTCGATGAGAAATTTGAAAAGTAGGAGTCCGTCACTAGTAAATTTAAGCAATGTACAGTAGGCTTGACTGGAGTACTGTGGTCACCAACCCACGTCCAACTAGTTGTGAGCCACTTGGAGTCTCGTGCGCTGTCAGCTCTTACCTTCCGTCTGTTATCCGGTGAGCACTGACCTCAAGATTGCGGTAAGCTAGCACTTCAATTCATGTAACTCCTGCGCAGCTTTAACCGCAACTTGAAGAGTTGGCAGAGAACCTCGAACTAGATGATTAGTGCATATATCCGTGAAATGTCAAGCCTCTAAGTAAGGCGTTAATTAACGTTACAAGGAGAAGCACAGTTCCCAGGAGTCAGGGATAACGCTGATTGTGGTAGCTTAAGACTTTGTAGACAGAATCCCATGCTGGTTATAGGATGCCAACACAATACGATAGGTATAGATGCATACACGATGGAGAGCAACATCACACTTAACACCTCACGCGATACCTCTCAAAATTCACTCATTTAATACCAACAGCAACCGCACGCATGAAATAACAGTGCTCGTCAAGTAGGACACTATAACTGCACGGTGAAGCTGGAAGTCGAGAGATCAAAGGTTCGAATCCCAGGGCTGACAGCGGCCATCCTGAGTGGTATTCCCCGTTTCTCCCACACATCGTCCAGTTAAATGCCGGGATGGTAGTTAGTTCCAAGTCCCAGAGCACCTACACCAATCCTCGACCATTAAAATTCAAGTTACACACACTACTACTGTCAGCGCAGAAACACAGGTTTTCCAAGTGTACGGGGCTTCAAATTAGTTGACAACAAAAACAGCAAGAAGGATAGGAAGGCGAATTTTTTCAGATAGCCCTTTAAAGATTTCACTACAGATAAGGACACTGATAGGATTAACACAGATAGCCTATTGCCCTTTCAAGTTATGAGTGCCGCTGAACATGGCAGCACCATCGTTAGTTGATAATAGCACCAGGAGCCTTGCAGGATGAGCAGGGTGCAATGTGATGACTGACTACGGTCTGCGCGTAAGTCATGCAGCATTGCGCGCGGTAATTGTGTTATACAGAAGTTATTGTGAATATAAGAACGGAATCAATAAAGGTGCGTTTCTAATTGTTTCGCAACAGCACAGCTAAGTGTAATATGTCACCACGGAGACAGCGACGATAACAGACTATTGGAGCTGAGTCATATCCTACACGCGCGACTGTACTTGTCAACCAAGCAGGCTGACAGCGTGACACAAGTAAACAAAGAATAGTTCCCACCTCAGCCACCGGCACTCGTATCTTAAGAGGCTAATAATAACACATTATCATATTACACTTTCAATGCTCTTAATGAGTTCCAGAAAATTGTCTGCTCTAAAACACGTTTGGGGCGTCGGGAATATACACACTAGACACAACTGGGAGATTAAAATAATAGACTCTTTGAAGAATGTTTACACAAGGGTGAAATGTAATAGTAGAACTTTTGAGAGTTGTTGTTTCATCTGAGGGCTTTGACATCGTGGTAATTTAGCCCTGTGTACTGGGGTGTGTTTTAAGAATTTGTCTGATAACCTGCGTTATTGTTACGTCTGTAGTATTAGTGTGTGTATTTGTAATTTACGTGATAATTGGGAAGGAGGCGGCCGTGACCTTAAGTTAGGAGCTATCCAGACATTTGCGTGAAGTAGAAGTGAGAAGCACGGGAAACCATTTCCAGAATGGCTTGACCATCACCCCGGAGGTTCGGGTTCGATTCCTGGCTTTCTCGAGAATGTAATTCTGGTCTGAGGTCTGGAATGGGGTACACTCAGCCTAGTGAGGCAAAACTGAGAAGAGTGCTAGGTAAACTACGAGGTGGTCCGTTAATGGTTGACCAGTTGGGGAGTATCGAGTAATACAGGCTGTTTAGTTGAAAGAACAATAAATTACCAGTAACCATAGATGTTGATATCATGTGTGATAAGAGAAGTAGTTCCGTGAATAACTAACATAGCTCGATTCTTAGTTCCCATATTTCGGAGCACCAAAAGTAATTTGTCTTGTCTTTGATTCAAAGAGCGTTTCATCATACCTGTTTAACAGAACGTTTTATGAAGCAAATCAGAAGTAAAATTCACTGCAGTGTCTCTCAGCAGTGTATATATCGTAATCATAAATGAAATACGTCAATTTATGAAAATCCTTGGTACTTGAAGAAAAGCCCACAACTGATGTAACGCGTTTCTTCATGAAATAACTGACCAAGTTAGGCAGATGGTGTAAGAAATTGTTTTACATTATCAGCCGAGGCACTTCATGAAGATCCAGTGTTTGTTGATTTGACTCTTCAAGAAATGACTGACGATATGAAGTTGTACTTTAACTTTTCGTCGTCATACACGAACTATTCCAAGAAATAAATTAATGCTTGTCTTTTATGGTTTAAAATAAATTCACAACAATAAAAAATTGACAGTCATTCTGAAAGACTAGACTTTGTATCATTTTAAATGCTACAAATGCTGAAAAATGCTAGAAAGGCTGGAGGCTTAAAGACCCTTCACATGTTAGAAAATTATCTGCATAATACTTACCTTGTTTCATATTACTCGCGAACGGCAAGTGCAAACCAAGGGCAATGCAAGGTCAAGCGCGCGGGATGCCGTCTCGCTCACCAGAGCGCGCGGGGACGTGTCCCTTCCATCTAGTCTATAAACACTTATAGTGGGCGATGTATTGAAGATAGAGATATGCTCTCACGGACTTTTTGTAGAACTTTTCATGCTGACCAATTCTTTCGCTCATAGTATATTGATAGTTTTAACGGTTCGCCCAGCGTAAGCTTAAGAAGCGCACGGACGCCAAGTTTGTTTTTGACTTTTTCACTGAAATCGTTACTGCTTGGCTTCCTTTGATCATACATAAATTATTTTCAACAGAATCTTTCCTCGAGATATCCTTTACAGAATGGTGAAAACCGCATCAAAATCCATCTAGTGGTTCTCGAGATTACCCGTGACATCCAAGAATCGGGTATTTTTGTCTTATACTAACGAAGTAGAGATTGTCGGGGAACACATGCACCAAGCGGTACTATGACGTCACACACCTCAGTGCATCTGGGTACATTTCGTCCCGTCACCGTAACGTAACGCCAGACCCCAGCGTAACGATGAAGTCGACAAGATCATTTAAAATGATAAAACAACAATAATAGAACAACAGAACTAAATATTTAAATGTGCAGGCCGAACAAAATCACAGAAATCATTAATTAGCAAAAGTACTCCTAAAGAAACAACAGCCTTTGAACGTCCGCGGTAACCTCCAGTCCGTATACAGTACAATATAAACGTATTGCCACTATTAATTCTTGGAAAGCACACTTATCTCACCATGAGGACTCCCAAAATCTAAACGACTGGAGCGATTTCAATAAAATTCGGTAAGGTCATAGTACTATTTCGTCCGACCCCGACCGTGCCCTTCAAATTTTAATACGTCTCACCAATCCAATATGGCGGCAGTGCGAATTATTTCACCGGCATTCTATATCTCCGAAACTACAGGGTTATTACAAATGATTGAAGCGATTTCACAGCTCTACAATAACTTTATTATTTGAGATATTTTAACAATGCTTTGCACACACATACAAAAACTCAAAAAGTTTTTTTAGGCATTCACAAATGTTCGATATGTGCCCCTTTAGTGATTCGGCAGACATCAAGCCGATAATCAAGTTCCTCCCACACTCGGCGCAGCATGTCCCCATCAATGAGTTCGAAAGCATCGTTGATGCGAGCTCGCAGTTCTGGCACGTTTCTTGGTAGAGGAGGTTTAAACACTGAATCTTTCACATAACCCCACAGAAAGAAATCGCATGGGGTTAAGTCGGGAGAGCGTGGAGGCCATGACATGAATTGCTGATCATGATCTCCACCACGACCGATCCATCGGTTTTCCAATCTCCTGTTTAAAACATGCCGAACATCACGATGGAAGTGCGGTGGAGCACCATCTTGTTGAAAGATGAAGTCTGCGCTGTCGGTCTCCAGTTGTGGCATGAGCCAATTTTCCAGCATGTCCAGACACACGTGTCCTGTAACGTTTTTTTCCCAGAAGAAAAAGGGGCCGTAAACATTAAACCGTGAGATTGCACAAAACACGTTAACTTTTGGTGAATTGCGTATGTGCTGCACGAATGCGTGAGGATTCTCTGCCGCCCAGATTCGCACATTGTGTCTGTTCACTTCACCATTAAGAAAAAATGTTGCTTCATCACTGAAAACAAGTTTCGCACTGAACGCATCCTCTTCCATGAGCTGTTGCAACCGCGCCGAAAATTCAAAGCGTTTGACTTTGTCATCGGGTGTCAGGGCTTGTAGCAATTGTAAACGGTAAGGCTTCTGCTTTAGCCTTTTCCGTAAGATTTTCCAAACCGTCGGCTGTGGTACGTTTAGCTCCCTGCTTGCTTTATTCGTCGACTTCCGCGGGCTAGGCGTGAAACTTGCCCGCACGCGGTCAACCGTTTCTTCGCTCACTGCAGGCCGACCCGTTGATTTCCCCTTACAGAGGCATCCAGAAGCTTTAAACTGCGCATACCATCGCCGAATGGAGTTAGCAGTTGGTGGATCTTTGTTGAACTTCGTCCTGAAGTGTCGCTGCACTGTTATGACTGACTGATGTGAGTGAATTTCAAGCACGACAAACGCTTTCTCGGCTCCTGTCGCCATTTTGTCTCACTGCGCTCTGGCGGCAGAAACCTGGCGGGTCCAAAGAGATTAGTCAAAAGGACCCGTCAACAGGGACCCGTCCACAGGGATCCGTCCACAGTGACCCGTCAGCAGGGGCCCGTCATAAATGACTCCCTTCAAAAAGGACCCGTCCAGAGGGACTAGTCAACGGGGACCAGTCCAAAGGGGCAAAACAACAGGTATCAATCAAAAGGGGTTATCGCCTCAAGCTCTGTCATACTCCCCTTTGATTATTGGTTTGCTTATCGACAAGCGCCGCTTGGAATACTTTTTAATCACCCCTCGTGGGTCAGCCGCCATCTTTAAAAAGGTCGTGGGAACTTAGGTGTTTACCAGCAGTATTCCTGAGTGTACAGAAATCTTAAGCAGTCTGGGGAGTCTGTTTAATTTGAGTAAATCAGTATTTTCTAAACTCAAGGGGGGCACGAATTCTTCCCAACAAAACAAAGCAGTACAAGTTGAATGAGAGAGAGAAAAAACTTGATTACGTGGACCCAATGAATTGATAATTATTATTATCATTATTATGAATAATGTAAGTGACTAAAATTTGTTTTAACAGTGTTTAAAGTAATAAAAGTAAACATGGAGCCATAGCGAGCCCATAAGTACTGTTTGAAGAAAAGAACTATATGGAAGTGAAACTTTGTATCAGGTTCAAGGGAACCTAACTTATTGAGTTTAAATGATGTTTTATGATGATTCCTCGTTCAGTAGAGAACAAGTGTGAAGGATATGTGGTAATTTTTATTTTTATATGTATTTGGTGTTTTGTAGCACCTACAGTTTTGAGTAATATTAAGTATACTTGTAATATGATTTTTGGTGTTCATTTCAAGTGTTGACCTGATGCTTTTGATCCAAAACACTTGTGTCATATAGTGGGAATGGATGTACCACCCCCAACACCAATGAGCTAACGGAAGTATGATCACGTATTAATTGTTCGCAAGGGTACAGCACATATCTCTATGGCTTACATATATCTATAGAAATCCAACATGCTGACCATCCAAAATATTCAGACGGTTCTCAATATCTACTAATCTAGGACAGCAATCAGACGGCAATTTTGTATGTTGATAAGGGCTATGAACATAAGTTCACCTATGGGACTTTCAATAACCTGGTGAGCACAAATCCAATATGGCGGTGGTACGAAATGTAAATAATTAAATGGACGTTTCTCGCGATTATTTCAATTGTTTTCATAACCACAAGATGGCGGCTGTGCGAAATTTTAAAATCTCGTTTTTATTTCATGTGTCCTAATCATGTGATTAAAGTTTGAATAATAAACCTAACCAACAATAGTACATAATAGTACATAATAGTGCATAGTACATAGTACATAATAATAGTACATAACTCTATGACCTACATATAAAAATCCAACATGGGACTGGCATATTCCATGGGATATACGTCTTGTCAGAATTAGCAGTCACTGCTCTTTGCTTTCTTTCTTTAAATTAGTTCTTTTATTTCCCTTCTCGGAGACACCAACAGTGGCCTTTCATGTATTTCTGTTTCTTTGTACACTTGCTTATTCTGTTTTAAAATCTGATTCCGATGTGCATTTTCCTTGTAAAGCTTACCCTACAGCTCTGCATGCGGCAATTCGTTGAACCCCTTGATTCCAGTCATCTCAAGAACTATGACTGCAAGTTCTACAACTTTGAAGCAGATGTCGCCCTTGTCGTTATCTGCATCTCCATGAAGACTTTTATTCTTTCTACCGAAGTTCTATAGTGCATACTACAATGTATATCTTCTTTAGTTTCCCAGTGTTTGAATTCCTCACTCACTTCTCTTCGGGTCGCCTACGTGAAAGTTCAGTCCACTCGTCAGGAGGCACACCTCCTTTAACCATGAGGTAATTTGAATCGACGCCATGTCTTAAAAGTTTGTGTAAGGCTTCCGGAATTATCATCTGCTCTGCAATGAAAGATAAGTAACTACCTACAGCGATTTTAAACCATATTTTAAAGGTTTTATAAGGATCCAGAAGCTTTTAATGAACTTTATCGGCAGTATTAGAATTTTTCGCAATATTGTGCAATCCTCTAACTGTCCCACGTGGGAAATTTCTTTGTCTTGCTAAGCTAACTAAGCTTGCTATTGCAAGTCATGAAACCTAGTACTTCTTGTACGAAATAAGAGAGATACTTCTCTCCAGCAAGGGATATTTGCTAAACAAATGGCTGTCTGAAAACATTACTTTGCTTTCTTCGTGGGATTTCTACTTGCCCTATCATTACATTTATAGAAACTTCCATTTGCAACAGACTCCAAACTATAAAAGACTATACTCAACAACGTCAAATTACTGCTAACTTCCAATTCAAATTGAACGATAAACTGTAATAGTGCCATTTCCCTCATATTCAACAAAATTAACAGTGCTTCGAAAAGTGTATGTGTGGCTATTTTCCGCGCCGCGTTCCGTTCGAACCAGTAAAATCAGCCAGACTTTAATTCCCCGTTTCCTATACTCCCAATTTTCCTTTAATAACAACTTAGTGTAATTTAAACAATTTCTTGCAACTCAATGAGGCTTAGTCTATAAATAGGCTCCCTCCCATTTTTTCATGTATTGCATTTTGTAATTACTGCATAAATAATCCATGTGGTTATAAATCCACATCTTAATACGCCCTTGCGTTTTCCTGCAGCGTTCAGGAATTTTGAATTGGTTAGTACCTAATTGTTAAAATGTTTGTATCTATCTTATGTAAATCAAGGCTTCACTACCGTGACCTTTCCAATTTAAATTTAACATCTCTTAATTACTGCTTCAATAATTTAGTGGTTGTAAATCCACCTTTTAATCTTTGTTTTCCTTTCCAACTCTGCCCGGGAATTTAAAATATGTTCAAAGCTACTTTCGCTTTATTTCAATGGCATTCTAATTAAGAATTGGTACTTTACCTGACCAATCTAAAGAAATATTTATGTATTTCTAAACGAAATCACCTCACAATTTGTGATATTTCTTATTATTCTTATTATAGGTCTCAGACCTTTTAATTGTTCGAATTGTTCGAAAACCCTTGTGAGGGTCCATATTACTCTTGTTGTAGGTCTAAGACCTTCGAATTGTACAAACTGTTCCAAAATACTTCTTAATTGTACAAATTGTTCCAAAATACTTCTTAATTGTACAAACTGTTTCAAAATACTTCTTAATTGCACAAATTGTTCCAAATCTATTATTGTTGAAGCAATTAAAATTGCAATAATTCTCTGGAGTTCAGTTATATTGCTCGATGAGCTGTTAGGTATGGCCCACATTTCCCTATTCTTTCTCGAATCACCTTCTGTATTCAACGAAATAATTACGAATACTGAATGCTAAGTTTACTACAAACTCAATCATTTGTTGCGTTTAGAGCGAAATTTCTGCTAACATTGCTCATAAAGCTTACTTTAGCTATTTCTTGTAAATCATTAAAGGCAAGTATAGCTCGCTCAGCCATCTTCCTACTTGAAGCGATTTTCGCTTTGTCCTATGATTTCTTACTTTGAATTGTGGTTTTGTCTAAGTTAGGTCTGGGTTTCCTACCCCGTTCTAAACTTCTAGTCGGCACTCTGCTGGATAAAAGTTTAGCCTACTTTAAACGCAACAATTGGTTACGTCTGTTAATTTTTACAAATAACAATAATCTTGCTAAAAGCTTATAAAGCGCTTTGTCTCTGTCCACTCTGAGGGTATTTGGTTTCTCGCTCAGATATTCATCCTAGTTGGGGAATAAAATTATTCCTGTCAATTTCAATATCTTGAGTACATTAGAGTGTTCCCTAAAACAATTCCTTTCAGAAAGGAAAAGGACATAATTCAATTTTCCCTTATTTGTATGTCCTTGCCAACGACCTGTGTACCTACATAGTACCCGATGTTCTATTCGGGATGGACGGTACATTTAGCGCTTGCTTACCGGCAACCTCAGCCAACGTTGCTCGCACATTAAGCTTGCTTACAAACACTTACTTTCTCGCCTTGCGCTCGCAAGCCTTAATCAAACCTTACTATTTTTATTATCTAAACTATATTATTTATTTCTTGTCTTGAATTCGTTCCTTTCTGCCCAAAGATCGTCTCAATTCCCACACCTTTTCCTTTTCTAAAATCATCTTCCCTCCGTTAGTATTTAAGCCTAAGCTTGACCTACCAGCGACCATCCGAAATATTTAGACGATTTTCAATATCTCTGAATCTATTGCACGAATCAAAATGAAATTTTGTATATTGATAGAGGCAATTAACATACTGTAGTAGGATATATGAAAATAGGCTATTTAGTTCTTCTCAGAACTACGTGTGTTATTTTTAGCCTATTTTCATTTTATGGAAAAAAACAAGATGTTCAGTAAAGAACATATAGCCTACTTTGTCCTAAATGCATGGGTATATTTATAACTCTTTGTCCTTTCCAAGGAGTATCTATTGAATGTTGGTTAAAGTAGCTTGTTGAAATACAACGTGCTATACGGATATTAAACGTTGATTGATTGAATCCTCACCTGAATTGTATATACAATATATCACAGGTTATCAGACAAAATTAAACACTCACCAAGTACACGGGGCTAAATGACCAAGATGTCCATGAAACTCGAATGAAACAACAACGACAGCTTCCTACCCAAATTCTTCCTCGTATAAAAGTTCACACACTAGTAAGCCTACAGACATCACAGTGACATAGGTTATCAGACAACTTCTATACACACCCAAGTACACGGGACTACAAGACCATGATGCCGCATAACCCCTAAAGAATCAACAACAAAAACAGTAACAGCAATAGTCTCTACTGCGGATCAAGGTCAATGAATATTAATCGCTGTATTCGAAAGTTGAAATATGTGGTGTCAAAGTATCGTATGTTCGACGATGTCGAAATGTAAATATTATACGTCAGAAAACTGTACTATGAGGGTCATTATAACACTATTTTTCATTATGAAACAGTTTCTCCCACCAATCAGAGCTCAAGAAACAGTTGTGTGACCAATTAGGTAAGGATAGCATCGCACCTGTGCTGACTTCCACGGCCTTCTATTTTAAATTTCTCTGCGGCCTTCTAGTGCCATAGTGGGGTATTCCAGGAGGCCATGGTATTCTCTGCGTCCCATGTGTTCTGTTCAGTACATAAAACTGGCGAAATATCGACAGATATTTATGAATATTTATGTTCGAACATATATAGTTATAATTATCGTCAAACATAAACAGTCGTATGCAACTCGCCTATAATGGTAATTAAGACACTCGTATGGAAATTATAGAACTCGCTTCGCTTGATTTATAAACATACTCGAGTCTTAATTATTGCCATTATAGGCTCGTTGCATAATGCACTAATATTATATTTTCGATTGCAAATAGACACCATATATGCTTAACATTATAACGCGTGAGTAGTTATAAATCAATAAATAACAACAACAAAAAAACGAAGTAAATAATTTGATCCTGCGGGGATTTGATCTACGAAGCCCCAGACTATGAGCCCAAGTCGCTACTATTACGCCACGGATGCGCTACGATATTACTTGATAAATAACTGGCTTAGAATAACTGTATAATATTTAGAGTTGAAATCAAAGATTTCATTCGCGTATTTTGGCGTTTTTATAAACCATTTGTTACGAAGTATGTATTATTTTGTTCAGTGCATTCCTAAAAGGATATAAACTTAGGAAGTTACGGAAATATATGTATTTACGAGCAAAAATTACGGCCATTTTGACAACGGGACGGCACGGGCCCACAACGTACTGGCACGGTAAGCCTGACCTATTAGTCACTTCTACGGTTACATATTCTACCTATATTATAATATGCTAATATCCTACCGGTCACCACTTTGTACGATAAGCTGAATTGTTGAGGACAGACCTTGTTGAATCGTAAGTTACGGTTAGCCTATAACACTTGCATCATTCATACATCCACCATCTTGAAACTAGTACGCCGATGACCTTGTAGTTTGGGGAAAAGACGCTCCCCACATTACGGTATATTATTGCAAATTTTGATGGGGATCTGATGATTAGATTAGTCGTAATTTGACTTAAGCTTTGAAAATTTGGGTGGCCGTAATTATGTTTTCTTCAGGATGGCGGCGATATAAAACATGCCACTGAGGTGCCCTTTCCTAGTGCTACCTTTGTACAAACATTCGTTTAATTTGGTTTCACCGTGTTTGAAATGATAGGGCGAATCGATTTGCACACATACATGGCCGCCATCTGCGAACTATTGGGCTGATGACCTTGTAGTTTGGTCAAAAGACGCTTCCCTCATAATTGTATGTTGTTGCAACATTTCGTAGAGATCAGATGATTAGGTTAGTCGTAATTTAATTTAAGCTTTGAACATTTGGGTTGCAGCCATTGCGATTCCGTCAAGATGGCGGCGATATAAAACTTGACGCAATATGCCCTTTGCTAGTGCTACCTATGTACCAACTTTTGTTTAATTCAGTTGACCGTGTTTGAATTGATAGGGGGAATCGATTTGCACACATACATGGCCGCCATCTGCAAACTATTGGGCTGATGACCTTATAGTTTGGTCAAAAGACGCTTCCCTCATAATTGTATGTTGTTGCAAAATTTGGTAGAGATCAGATGATTACGTCAGCCGTAATTTGATTTAAGCTTTGAACATTTGGATGGCCGCCATTACGTTTCGGTCAAGATGGTGGCGATATAAAGCATGACGCTGAGATGCCCTTTGCTAGTGCTACCTTTGTACCAAATTTCGTTTAATTCGGTTCACCGAGTTTAAATTGATAGGGGAAATCGATTTGCACACATACATGGCCGCCATATGCAAACTATTGGGCTGATGACCTTGTAGTATGGTGAAAAGGAGGCTTCGCACATAAATGTATCTTGTGGAAAAATTTGGTAGAGATCAGGTAATTAGGTTAGTCGTAATTTAATTTAAGTTTTGAACATTTGGGTGGCCGCCATTACGTTTCCGCCAAGATGGCGGCGAAATAAAACATGACACTGAGGTACTCTTTGCTAGTGCTACCTCTGTATCAAATTTCGTTCAATGTCGTGTTTGAATTGATAGGGGGGGGAGCAGACATGCAGAGTATGCACACACGTACACACTCACAGACACACAGTCCGGCTCCGTGGCTAAATGGCGGAGTTGGTCACTGGTCGTGGCCGAGTGCGGTACGTGTGTGCGCGCTGTGTGACCGCATTGGAAGAGGTTACGGTTCCTAATACCGGTGCTTCCTTAGTTCCACGTGTGTACTGACCTTCCGTGTGTCATTCGGACAATACTTTTTAAGTAGTGTTCCAGATAGGACAACAAAACCAGAAACCCAGAAAACCCCGCTGAAAATCATGTCCGGATACCAGAGAAAAAACACCGTACGCTGCCAATGGGACAGGCAGAGTTCTCGCCCCTCACCAGGAGAAATTCACCGCTGGATTGGCGATACCCTCCGGTTGACTGTCGACCAAGTAGAAGCCATCCAGTTAAATGCGCACGAAAAAACCATGTACATCAAGGTAATAACCATATCTATTTATCAGAAATTGTTAAATACTTTTGCAGATCCTATTAAATTTCAGTATGATTCAGGCGAAATGACCAATGTTAAGCTCTCCACAGCGGATTCAAATTTTGCCACAGTGCGTATATTTAATGTCCCACTCGAAGTACCCCCTGAAATTTTCAAATCCGTCCTGTCGAAATATGGCACTGTGAGTGACGTCAGGAAAGAACAATGGTCTTCTGCTTATCAGTTCCCGGTGTATAATGGAATACGTGCCGTAACTATGGAAATCAAGCAAGATATCCCCTCCACTGAGGCTTTTGGTGGCCATTCTGGCTATATAACGTATAATGGACAGAAACAGACCTGTTTAATTTGCAATGCTACCACACATCTACGTATTAACTGCCCAAAGAAAATGATTCCCCTCGGTATAACTCCTACACAACAACGACGTGTACAATACTCGGAAGTTGTGACGCAGCAAACGTCATATGAAAACATGCTCATTGATCAGTCAGCTGAGACAACACCAGGAGTGACCTCGGATACATCTGACGCAGAACTGGTACCTTGCCCTGACCAGAGCTGCGAGACACAGAGTGCCCCTGTGCTCTCGGCAACCTGTATCGCAGCCTTAGAACCAACTCTGCCGTTACTACAGGCTGCCACAGAAATTTTGTCTTCACTGCCCCCGACTTCGCTGGTCCCTACCGACTCACTTAAGAATGTTGATCGGGGATCCGAGAACGTCTCTAAGAAGATTAAAACAAATGCCTCGATTGCCGTACCAGCCCCGAAGAATAAAACTGGCTCCACAAACGTTTCCGCAGCTGTGAAAAAGAAACAAAATCTTCTTTCTACGTCATCTAGGGACCCACGAACGCTCTCAACCGCTGACAGCCGGCCTATGAATGGCAGTCAAAAGGAACTATCTCAACCTAATTTGACATAGTGCACCAGGATAATTCTCACCTGTGTCTTCTTTCGAGTCCACCTTCCAGTATGTCTAGCACAGCTTTTATACTTCTCTTAATGGCGCAATTTCTCACTGTGGCCACTGTGAATATCAATGTAATAGAATGCCCTCTGAAATTTCAACTGTTGGAGAGTTTCCTTCGAGATGCTGACATTGACATTGCTTTCATTCAAGAAGTTGCTATACCGTGTTTACCCATATCTGCCTTCTACAAACAATACATCAATACCGGTAATACGAATAGAGGGAGCGGATTCCTCATAAGACATGATATCCCACTCGCAGGTGTGCTATGTCATCCATCAGGACGCATAATATCTGGACACATAAACAATACCACCCTGACAAATGTATATGCCCCATCCGGGTCTAATAAACGTGTGGAACGGAAAATGTTCTTTCAACAGAGTATACTGCCTCATCTGCACGACGTTAAGGAAAAACTTATTCTTGCAGGGGATTTCAATTGTATTCAACGCCCAGAGGATTCCACTAGTCCATACAGAGGTGTCAACCCGGCTCTCAGGACCCTTCTTACCTCCCTACACCTCATTGATGCTGTGGATAGTTTAAGGGTGCCCCTGCCCCATTACACCGTTATAAGTCACAACTCCTCATCACGACTTGACCGCATCTACTTTTCACAGGAACTTATCCAGCCTAGACGATATGAAGTGATTCCTGCCAGTCTCACTAACCATCATGCTGTCGTATGTACAATCTCTTACCCCCATCCCATATTTCACATAGGAAGAGGTTATTGGAAGCTGAATTGCTCGCTGTTACTGGAGGAGGAATGCCAAGATATTTTCAGACAACACTGGATTCGATGGGTCCAACAAAAATGCAAATTTCGCGACTGCACAGACTGGTGGGATATTTTAGTTAAACCAGGGATCCGCCGCGTCTTTAAGAACATATCTTACCAACGAGGTCGGGAAAGACGGGATACAGTTGAATTTTACTATCGAGTTCTTCGCCAGCTCCAGCAAAGATCTGATGCTGGGGAGCGTATATATGACCAGATCCGGGAAGTTAAAACCAAGCTCCTGTCTCTACAGCAACGAACGCTCACTCATATCAACGTGGCTTTAAAAGATCGTACAGTGCTCCCGGACGAATGTGCAAGTGTATACCATATCGCCAAAGGACAACGTGAGCGGCAACGTAAATATATCCACCGCCTCCGCACCAGTACTGGAAGTGTCGTCACCTCCCCTGACGCTATACGTAGTGAAATATCATTATTTTATCAACGGTTCTACGCTAAGGCTCCCATTGATCCACAGCAGGTGACCCTATTGCTGTCATCTTGCAGTACCAAACTATCTCCGGACAACAAAACTCTGCTCAGCGCGGATATTACGGATGAAGAGATTCACTCTGTGGTTAAACGGCTCCCAAACAACCGCTCACCTGGCATTGATGGACTGCCATATGAAATGTATAAACACTTCTGGCCTCTCATTGGCAAAGAATTTTGTCATGTCCTGCGTACCATTCTCCAACGTCGTGCTCTTTGTCAATCACATCACGAGGGTTCCATAGTCCTCATACCAAAAACATCCTCTCCCATGGCAGTTGGTGACTTCCGACCAGTTACTCTGCTCTGCAGTGACTATAAAGTCCTTACCAAAGTACTTGCATGCCGATTGAAGACTGTTCTACCTGATATCATTGGTGATGAACAATGTTGCAGTATTCCTGGAAGAACTCTGTTAACAAACTTAGCGATACTACGGGACCTACACCTAAAAACCGAAATGCTCCCCACTGAGCCAATGAGTTTTCTCACCTTAGATCTTGATAAAGCTTTCGACCGCATCAGTCATGAATACTTGTACATGGTCTTGCAACACTTCGAATTTCCTGAAATCCTTATTGACTACATTCGTATGATAAATTGTAATGCTACGTCTAGAGTGCTCGGCAACGGTTTTCTTTCCCCTCTGATTCCAATACAACGATCAGTTAGGCAAGGATGTCCCCTTTCTATGCTACTTTTTGTCATTGGCCTTGAACCGTTCATTCGGACTACCCAGGTGAAGCTACAGGGTTACAAACTGTCCACACATGTTTTTGGAATGTGCGCCTATGCTGATGACGTATCAATATTGATCCGCAATGAAGAAGACATCTCCCACATCGATAGCGTCCTTCAGCTCTACCATATCGCCTCTGGAGCACAATCGAACCCCCAGAAAACTGCTTTGCTTCCGCTCAATACTAACTCAGTGATTACCCCACAGCCCTGGTTCCGGATAGTAAATGAGGTGAAAATTCTTGGCATTACCTGGAAGCAATCGCTTCTGGACACAGTGCAAGTTAACTGGACTAAGGTCATTGCCAAAGTTAGGGGAGTCCTGATCCAATTTGGTCAAAGAAACCTCAATATAGTGCAACGGGTCATGGTCCTCAACGTGTTTGCGCTCTCTAAAATATGGTATGTCGCACAACTTTTCCCACTTCCCAAAATGTTTGAGAGCCAATTGGCAAAATATACAGGTTGGTTTATATGGCAAGGATTTTTGTTCCGAGTACAACGGGAACAGTTGTATCTCCCATCCCGGCAAGGCGGGCTAGGGCTAACAGCTCATGGCATGAAATGCCGTGCACTCCTCTGCAAGAACGATATCACCATTCTTTCCCAACATGACACTTTTACGAAAGCGCTATACAAAGATATTCGAAACACAGCCCGTGGTTGCCGAAGATATTTAGGGACCATCAACAGCACCTTCTGGAAACTGTTCGCCAAATGCCATCAGGGATTGTTCCAACGACGAAAAGTATCTATAACATGTTGCGGCAAGTGGTACACTCCAAACCGCGAATAGAGGCCACCACCCTCTATGTCCATTGGCCCACTGTTTGGAAAAATTTTGGGGCTATGTCCATTTCTTCTGCTGTACACTCCCAAGTTTTTATCTTCCTCAACAATCTCATCCCAACCGCTCTACGGCGATATACCATCCATCTTGAAGCTTACCCATGGTGTACTATATGTGGTCAAACTGATACGGCGATACACCGCTTCACATCATGCATGCGAGTTGCCTCCACGTGGCTGTGGTGTAAGGGAAAAGTATGTCAACTATTAAATGTGCCCTCGGATGACCTTGATGACAGGAAGTTGGTTCGTTTGTCGGTGACCGCCTTCCCCCAAATTAAACAGACTGCCATTGTGTGGTTAATGGGCCAATATGTACACTTCGTGATGGACAATGATCAACATTTCTCTTTCCTGGATCTCAGGTATCACCTGCAAAAAGAGCGTTGGAAGCTTAGTGAAAGTGGACAATTGTACGATAAATATGGACACTATCTGGATTTCTTGTGATATATTAGTCTGGTATTTATCATATCTGAAAATTCTGTAATTCTGTAAAGAGCTAATAAAAAAAATGGTTAGCGCGCTAGGCTTTGGCCCAAAGTGCCTCGGGTTCGAATCCCGGCCGAGCCATCAGGGATTTTAATCTCCTGTGGTTGATTCCCGTGGCTCGGGGACTGGCTGTATGTGCCGTCTTCGTCATCACTTCATCCTCATTACGAGGCGCAGGTCGCCCACGGGCGTCAACTTGAAAGACCTGCACTAGGCCTCTCCGGAGGCCACACGATCGTCACAGACACACAGACAATTTTTGGCCCTATGTTGATCTCATAAGTCTATTTTCATTTTTTGCAAAAATCGAAAGTAGGCTAATAGGCTTATAAGATCACCATTTGTCCGTGTGTGTGTGTGTGTGTGTGTGTGTGTGTGTGTGAGAGAGAGAGAGAGAGAGAGAGTGAGCATATGTGTGTGTGTCCCCCTCTAATGACTTCTAAATGGTTGGAGCAATTTCAATGAAACTCGGTAAGGTCATAGCACAATTTTGGCCGACCTTGACCGTGCCCTTCAAATTTCATTACGTCTCACCAATCCAACATAGCGGCTGTGCGAAATATTTCACCAGCATTCAATATCTCCGAAACTGTTACCGATATCACCCTAAAATTGTGTACGGTGATAAAGGGTAGTACGAGAAGTTAAGCTATGAGACTTTCAAAAACCTGGTGACTAAAGAACCAACATGGCGGCCAAGCAAAGTTGAGAATTTTGAATAGACTTTTCTCCCAATGTAACTCTCCAATCGCAATTAAACTTGGTACAGCAAATGTTTGTACACATTGTAATGTACTGGCATCTAATTTAGCTCAATTGTTTACATAACCGCAAGATGGCGGCTGTGCGAAATATTTTACCGGCATTCTATATTTCCGAAACTATTACCGATATCACTCTGAAATTTTGTACGGTACTACAGAGAACTACTAAAAGTTTATCTATGTAATTTTTAAGAACCTGTAAATTACAAAACGAACATGGCGGCCAAGCGAAATTGAAACATTTTAATAGACCTTTCTCGCGATTTAACCATCTGAGCGCAGTGAAATATGGTACAGTAAATGTTTATACACATTGTAATGAACTGACATCTAATTTAGTTCAATTGTTCACATAACCTCAAGATGGCGGCTGTGCTCAATTTTAAAATTAAGTTTTAATTTCTTGTGTATTAATCATGCGATCGAAGTGAACGTTTGAATAATGAACCCACGCAATACTTTTCCTTTAATGGTACATAACTCTATGGCCTTCACATATAATAATCCAACATGGCGACCATCCAAAATATTTAGACGGTTCTCAATGTCTACGAATCTTTTAAAGTAATCAAACTGAATTTTTTTTATGTTCATAGAGGCTATAACATAAGCTCACCTATAGGGTTTTCAATAACCTGGTGAGCACAAATCCAACATGGCGGCGACGCGAATTATAGACTACATATTTAAATGGACGTTTTTCGCGATTTCACCATCCGAGTGCAGTGAAACATGGTACGGTAAATGCTTATACAAATAATTATAAGACTGGCATCTAATTTAATTCAATTGTTTTCATAATCACAAGATGACAGCTGTACAAAATTTTAAAATCTCGTTTTTACTTCTCGTGTCCTAATCCTGCAATTGAAGTTTGAATACTACACGTACACAATAATCTTCATGTAATAGTACATAACTCTAAGACCTACATATATAAAAATCCAACATGGCGACCATCTGAAATATTAGACGGTTCTCAATATCTACGAATCTATTACAGCAATCAAACTGAAATGTTGTATGTTGATAGAGGCAATTAACATAAGTAGGATATATGAAAATAGGCTTTAGTTCTTCACGGAACTACTTGTTTGTACTCTTATCATGCGATTGAAGTGAACGTTTGAATAATAAACCTATGTAATGTTCTTCATCTAATGGTACATGACCCACATATAGAACAATCCAACATGGCGATCATTTGAAATATTTCGACGGTTCTCAATATCTCCGAACCTATTACAGGAATCAAACTGACATTTTGCATGTTATAGAGGCTATTAACTTAAGTTCACCCATGGGCTCTTCAATAACCTGATGAACACAAATCCAACTTGGCGGCGATGCGAAATTCAAATATTTATATAGTCTAGATATTTCTCGGAAAATCCTCGTAATAGGCAGGATATCTTTAATGGAAAGGGCCAGTGCGATATATGAAAATAGACTATTTAGTTCTTCACGGAACTGATTGTTACGTCATATGCCTGCCATTCATGAACTGCCTTGGATTTTCATGAAATGACGTATTTCATTATTTGACTACGACTTATAAGATTACACGAATTAAAGTGATCCTTATTCAAAAGCGAACGTGACTGGTTTCGACTTTACTACGTAGTCCTTTCCATCTCATACCTATCCCTTCAGTTAAATAGATTTTCCATGTGATGGAAATCACGCCGTGATACAGTACAGGGCAACAATTTCAATCTCAAAACTCAATATACAAACAGTATAGTAATTTTGAACAATATACAGAAAAATAGGAGTAATATTTAAGGATAGCACACCGAGCAACCTCTAGCACTGGAAAATACAGTATGTGCCCAAAGTCACACGATGAAACGTCAAAATACGTGAAATGTTATTTCACAGTCTGAAGCTGCCACTGCTTTTAATATCCTGTGGTAACGGCATAACGGAGCAGTGGCCTAGCTGCCTGTCTCTCACCAATGTGGACCGGGTTCAATTCTAGGATAATGTAGCCTAGCTTGTGTGAGATTTTCGAGGATAAATGTCACGGTCAAAACGGGACCTATGGTGAACCTGTTTACATGTGTGTAGACTATATATTGCCATTTCATCAGATGGGTTAGTTGTTGCCAGTTGTAACTCTTCAGACGGTCAACACGAATTTTTTCAATGACTTTCAATGTATTGTAGGCCCTTCCTATACTCGTCATCATCATATACCAGATGGAAAGGATCGCACATGCGCAATGAACCCGGCTTAAAGAATCACCGCACACCACTGACATCTTGAACACACATCCATTTGAAATTTATGCTATGAAAAAAAAAAAAACTACTCGGCAGGTTACTCAAATAAGGGAGAGTGAAAAACTTAAATATCTCAGGGCGTTAACGAGAAGCTAGGTAGGTGGGTTTTCTCAAACTACTTTCATGGCATAAATTATTTCGAACTAATAATTGAGTCCTGTATTTTTTCATTAAAAAATATTCAAATATATACTCTGCATTGTGTACAAATTAAAGATAACCTGATCAGTTTTTCCCTAAAATGCATCTGATAGTCTCGTAGGATTATCTGAATTAAAGTGCAATTTCCTGACATCTAATCTACATTTAAGGAGATTTTAAAAATAAAATTAAGTTTCCAAACTAAAGTTCATCAGTCACACAATTTAAATCATCACTTTGTATTCAAAAAAGTAAATACTATCACTTTCTTCTGGTGACGTTCCTACTTTCAAAAACATAATTTCATTTAAGTTTATGCAATTTATCCCCTTGTCCTATTCGTATTTAACAATTCTATCTGATTTGATATTCATGTTCTAATTATTATTTATTTTTTATTTTGTATCAAATTCTGTCTGTCACTTTGTTTTACAATACGTCAATTTCTAGGTTAATCTGGCTATTCAAGAAAGAAAGGAGATCGTAATTTGTTCACAACCTTGATAAATATAATAATATACCTACTACATTTCATTATATTGTGACAACATCTTAGCAAAGTTGTAAAACTTCCCTTCTTTTCCCACATATTTCCTTTCATTTAGTCACATGCTAATTTATCAACTGTTTTTATATCAGACCTTACTCTTCATAGAACTATTCTTAATATGCCATTAAACCGCTGAAGATGTTTTAAACATATTATTTACTCATACGCATTATTCTTACATCACATTCTACCAGACCTTGTATATTTATTTCATCGAAGACACGACGCTTGAGAGAAGACACTGCAGAACTAATCCAGATCATCTAACTACAAAGGGAAGGAAGATTCCAGCCTTACGTGCCCGTTAATCTCGCGATCATGAGCCACGTGACCTCCTTTTTACGTGGAATCCGAACCATACGGCATGGCATTTCATTTCGAAAATTCACATGTATTGACCGGGAATTACCTTGATGAGAGGCAGAGAGCTTGACCGCTGCGCCACCAGCCCCCCGTCCTCTATATTTCTACAGAATGAGCGACTATGCACTTTTGACAATCTACTTGAATGAAAAATGACTGTTAATGCAATTAACTTCTATTACCAAAACGAACCATACTGCAAGTATAGGTTTGTCGTTACGAAACTTATCAAAAGTGGTCATTTATCCCCGTGTGCTTGGGTGAGTGTGGAATTTTTCCTGATAACCTGTCATATTGTGATGGTTGTATTAGTGTGCATATTTGTAATTCAGGTAAGGATTGGGGAGGAGGCAGCCATGGCCTCGAGTTAGGAACCATCCCAGCATTTGCCTGGAGTGGAAAACCACGGAATAACACTTCCAGAATGGCTGAAGTTGGAATCGAACTCACTTTTTCTGCGTATTGCCTTACGAGGCTGAGTGCACACCTTTTTACCCCCCAAACCAGAATTTAATAATTCGTTGGTAGAGCCGGGAATCAAACCCGGACCTCCTGGGTGACAGTCAAGCATGTTAGCCACTACATCACGAGGTGTCTCATATACTGTATACACATATATATGCATATATATTTAACAGAGTGCAACCACATAGCCAAATGTTATTGGGGAGAAAATATTAACATCATGCCAATCACAAGTTTTCACTCTCGTGGAAATATTGAATTGTTGTTGTAAATACGTACATGCGCAACATGTCGGCTTTGAAATTCTTTGCTCAGCAGCCCCGAATATTCAATTGAGGAGTTCGACTACCTTTCAGTAAAATTACAGCTTTGTTTTAAAAATGGTGGAGACGAAAAGCTACATTGACGTGATTACACATTATGCAGTCGTCACTGGCACAGTTCTCTCCACAGTAGATCCAAGTACCGACTCCATTCACAGATCTCTCACACCTACTAAATTATGATAATAAAAAGTCTATTGCATACACTAATCCCATATATTAATTGCATTTCATTATATCTCTGAACTACAAAAATAATGGCCTAATACTGTATGATCGTGTATAGTCGAAGTTAACTGTAAAATGAACTATTTTTTATCAAACACTGCATGCTTTTTCAGTTATAATAACCAGGTTAACATTATTTCTACGTAGCTTGACGGGAAGATGTAATTTAAATAACTGTTTCCAACTTTCAACTCATCTGGCTAGTTCCAAGCTATAGCAAAAGGGGACATGCTGTGCAACAGTGCTGCTACCTGCGACGGAGTAGGGAGCTAGTAGCAAGCATCAAAGACACGGATTATCAAAAGGGCTCACGTAATATCTCCCAGATCATGGTGACTGGAAAATTACTTCAAATAAAGTAAATATGAATTCTCCGTGTCATTCTAACGCTTGGGTATGAAATGTTTACCTCATATCCAGGGAATATACGTGACTGCAATATACTGTTTGCAACTGTTTCCTTTGCTTGAATGACATCTAATTTCATTCCACCACAGAACTGGAAGGTAAGTAATGAGTTGCACTGGAGAAACTCACATCGGCGAGCTAGAGACAACGAAGTATTGCGAGAGCAAGCCTTCTACAGTACTGTTTGTTGAATGTAAAACACCACGAACAAGAGATGTGACCACATTGCACTTTATACCACAGATTAGGGACATGACAATACATCACTGATTAGAAGGATAGTCCGGTACATGCACGTTGACAGTCGATCTTCGGTAGGGCGTCGCGCCACCACGTGCTGCACTCAGAGCCGCTAGACGTCATGGCATGGAATCATACAGTGCTTGAATACGCTGCTAGGGAATACCGTCCCACGCCGTTTGTAGGCGTGTCCACAAAGCATCAACAGCGGCGGCAGGAGGACCTGAACGAACAAATTGCCGACCGACCATATCCCAGACATGTTCAATGGGCGACATGTCAGACGAACGAGCAGGCCAGGGAAGCTGAGGTATCCGTCGTTCTGCGAAGAAGGCTTGCACATTCCTCGCTACATGCGGGCGGGCATTATCCTGCTGAAATATGGCTGTGGAACGGCCTGCAAGACGGGCAGTGCCGTGGGCTGTAAAACTTCCCTGATGTAGCGGTCGATATTCAGATTACCCGCAAGACGTACTGTAACCGAAATTCACGTAACCACCACCCATTATCCGAATGATGGAAAGGATCGCAAGATACGCTGATACCCAGCTAGATAAACCAACAATTCCCTGCTAGATGGTTAGTTAGAAACCTCTCGATACAAAGATATTTAAAAATACGCTAGTACTACTACCTAATTACATACAAATCCTACAACATAGTATTGGAGGACGAGATTCTCGGAATCTCGAGGGTGAATGGTATAAAAGTGGACGCCAGTATCTAACTAGTAGTACCACCGTAACTGATTATTAAATGAAGAAATCGCAAAGTTCTATAAAAAGGAACAGGCAAACTAAGAAGTGCCTGCTAACGTTTATTCAAATATAGGACAACAAATATAATACATGTCCAACAAACAATTTATCAACACCACACTCATAATGAAAAATAAAACTTGTAACTTCAAATTAAAAATGTAGCTTCGCCTAGAAGCAAATTATACCGTAAATTACGGTCCTCATTAAGGAGTAAATAAAACTGTACTATCACAGACACCTTGTCTATTCATATACTTGAAAATATCAACTACTTGTTGATCACACTATACTCAATCATGCTAATAAAACTCGTAAAACGACGTTTTCTACTTACATTCATTACCCTAAATTATACATGGGTCTCCTTAAATTGACGTTCTAAAATTTCTAAACCTTAAATAAAATTCCTTAAACCCCTAAATTATTATTAGTCTATATATACCAAGAGCAGTGGCTACGCTGACTAAAGCGCAGCGTTAGGTCATGGGATCAAGCTCTCTGCTGACTCGGTAGACGCGTGGGTTCGAGCCCCACCGTCGGCCGTCCTTGAAATGGTTTTCCGTGGTGTCCCATTTTCAACACCAGGCAAATGCTGGGACGGTACCTTCTGGCAGGCCACGGCCGCTTCCTTCCACATCCTTGCCCAATTTCATTCAACTTCATCCATTCCATCTCTCATCCCGACACGCAGGTCGCCCACTGGCGTCGACTAGAAAGACCTGCGCTCGGCCTCTCAGGAGGCCACACGGCAAAAAAATAATATTATATATAAAATATTTACAATGTTGTTTATTTGATCGTTACCAGCACGATATTCCTTCACTTCTTCGATCATTTCTAGATCACATTATTATTCCTTCACTATTACAATAGTTTCTAGATCATATTATCTTTCACATAATCGCTTATTATTTGTCAAATCCAAGTGAACATATGTAACAAACAATTAAGCTAATTACTGTTCCAAAACGTTAAAATCTTGATAAAAACGATAACAAATGATAATATATATCAGACTATCTTTGTGGCTTTCACATTACTTGAAATATAGTGGTTTTAAATATCCAACTTCACATTCATATTTATCGCTTATTTATATATCACGTTCTTCGACAACACTGTCGTTAATACCATTTTACAGATCGCTATAACTCATTATATATCGCTGAAATATTCACATTTTCTATACACAAGTCTGGCGTTACATTATACGCATAAATACTCTCATTAACATACCTTTACACTTCAATTCAATATTGCACGGAATTCAAATACTTCAACTTAACACTCGCGTTTGCGTGACTTACATCCCCAAAAATACAATAATCTTCTATCGATTAACAATAGCCTACTCTTCATTTCCTCGTGCTCGTATTATTTATGACTTGTTCTAATACCACACTCTTAATATTTGTCAAATATTTCATCTTTAATACGATTCTTAGCGATTCATTGCGACATTACCATACCATCATTTAATAAAAACCACAGTTTCGTTGAACTATTATATTTTAAGACAATCGTCTGTATATAAATATCACAATAATAAAAATACGTTTCACTTCCTCTCCATTCATTGTTACATTTCATGAATATAGATTCATTTCATCATCTACTTTCATTTGTTACAATAAAGGTCAAATCATTCCAATTTACATTCCTACATTCCTTTCTTATATCTCGCTAGTTTGCGTTGTCAAGAGCTCTATTCTACGAATGAACTGTACATTCTTTCAAGTTTGCATTTTTGCCAACAATACGTTGCTTCATTCAAGATAAACTTATTGACGTTCGATAATGAACCAAATCAATAATTTATAAATAAATTCGAAGATTTAAAGAAATGCAATATGACAAATGTCATAAAAATATAACTCCAAATTTAACATTAACTAAAATACTTACGGAGTAATTATTTAAAATATTCAGAAATATTCCTTTGAATTATACTGACGTATTTATTTAATATATTCCATAGAAATATATTTTAAATAATTAATTTAAAGTATTCCACTATCTATTAAACACGTATTTGCATAGACATTCGAAAGACTAAACAATATCAAAAATGCGCGACGAATAACAATTACGCTACGTCAAAATCGAAAAACGATGACGTTTAGAAAAATTACTAACGTGAAATTACTAACATAAATATACTGAACTGGACTGTCAAACATTAAACATGAAAAATGGCCAAATAGCTACTTAAAAATGGCCAGGTCTAATTATCCACAATTCTGCAAGCAACTACTAAATATAATCAGAGCACTTTAGCTACCTTCTGCCCGAATATTTTCTTCTTAACCTGGGTCATTTGAAATATGGAATGCCGCGATGCTACAGCACGCGTCTGGAAAACAGCTGATAGAGTGGGCGAGCGAGTGCTCGTGCCCACCAGCTGGCTTCGCCTCTCTCCGCTGCAACAGCTCTCGCCTGCGTGAAATCGAACCATTCTCACCCTCCGCAGTCTCCTCGGGATACGAACGGGCATCTCTCGTTCGCTTCTGGAGCGAGATGGCTTCTCTTGTTCATTTTTCATTCGATCCCTCTCTAAAAGCTGTTCGGTGAATTGTAGATAATTGCTGATATTAATGAGGTTTCCGAGATGGAGTTGGAAACTCATTTCATTGTTGTTGCTGTTGTGACGTTAGTGGATTAAAGATGGTATAAAACCACTCGTCCATTTGTATGTTCCTCGGCACGTTAAGTCAATCCTGGAATCCACATACTGAAGTAAGCTAGTTCCCCTTAATTGTTTAGTGTGCCATCACTGCTGCCGTCGAAAAGTTCATATCAAATATCCTCGTCGACTAAAGTTAATCATATGATAATATTTTAGAATGTAATGGAAATATTTCAATGTTCGAATATTGTGTTTTTTTTTTAATTAACTCTTGTAGCTATAAAATTTCTGATATTCTTCCTCGTGGACGTCGAAAGTATACGTAGACTTCTTCTTACTTCTCTTAAATGACGAATTCACTTCGTTGAAATATATATCGTATTATCTTCTGCTCCTTTTTATCGTAATACTTGTTCAGCGAAGTCTCTATGTAGCTTGGCCAAAGGAAACGGCGACCTGCCCGTCAACCTTGCTTCACGATCCTCGCGCTACATTCCTCTCAAGAAGCACGTCTTTACTCAATCACTGCTCGTAATGGAATCATCTCTCCGAGGACGCGTCCCTCCTTTCCTTGTCATTATAAAATGGCGTCATTAGAGTCAAACAATGAAGGTGTACTTCATAACCAAATATTTCCGTGACTAGCTTTCAACTTAACATTTCATTTATATCGATGTACTTTATTTTCAATTCTCAACATATTTCTGTCATCTAATTACTTTTAAATGTAATCCCAAGTAATTATTAAATAGTTGTACGTCATCAATTAATAATATTCCCATGGGTTAAAGTCCTGTCATGTGATCTCTTGAATGCTCGTATGTGAAGCGGGCAGCCTAGCGAGTCCCTTTATTTCAAAACATAAAATTATTACGCGCGAACTGTTCGATGCCTGACTCATGACATACCCTGGGCTTTATGAATACGGGTTCAGTACGAGGCGCGATCGCCTTTATAGGCAATTGCACCCCAAACCATTACACCTGGTGTTTGTCCGCTATGCCGCTCAACAATTCAGTCTGCCTGATTGCGTTCTCTATGGCGGCGTTGAACGCGTATACGGCCATCACTGTTGGACAGGTTGAAGCGGGACTCGTCCGAAAGCACTACATTTCACCACTCAGCATGCCAGTGTCGACGTGCACGTGCCCATTGTAGTCGGAGGCGTCAGTGGTTCCCAGTCAATGGAAGCCGACGCAGTGGCATGCGTGCTACCAGTCCAGCTCTCAAAAGACGGCGCCGCACCGTCGACGCAGACATGTCCACCCCCGTTTGCTGTGCTCCAATGTCGAGCCAACACCGAGGACGACGCTGTTCTGTCCGATACGGCTATGCGGAGAAGATGGCGATCGTCTCGCGCTGTGGTCACATTGCGTCGTCTCATACCCTGTCGTCGCTGTGTACGGCCCTCCTATCTCCACTCGATCCACATACGCCTTACTGTTGACGCAGCGTGTCCTGTACGAGCCGGAATGTCCAGGAACGACAGACCCGCCTCCCGGAGCCCAAGCATTCTGCCCCGTTCAACCGCACTCACATGCTGATAGTCCACCCAGTGACGTCGGCGAGGCATCCTTGCACTTGCTTGCACTTTTCCACTTGGTATGACGGCCCCACGCCGACAGAGCTCTGCGGAACACTGACCTGTCCGGTCCCACGACAGAGGGCACTGGTGGGCCAATGTGCACGCCATCTCTCTGCGATTTCAATCACTTGGTATGGTACCGCAGGCCTACACGACCCCTGTGCCGGGAGTGTCTCTGACCATTTCTTCTGGGTGTTTCACTTTCTACAAACAGTAGTGTACATTGTCAAAGGGGTAAATAAATTGAAGTGTTGCAGACCACCCCATATGGGACTTCTGGGTAAGGAACAGAAACGAGTTATCAAACACAGAATAAACAAATGCCCTCACAATATTCTGTTCTAGTAGTTACTGGCAGAGTACAACCTTCTGGTGACATCCAGAACGTGGTGATATTGAAACCCTAGGATAAGCACTTGGATTCTGTTGCAAGGGAGAAATGCTGAACGACACACGTGAACCGGGTTATCAAGTCCACTGTCTACCGAGTACAGGATCTCTCAGAAGAGCAGTCATAATTCATGACCAGCTGCATAAAGTCGTTGTGGTAGATAGAACACTTCCATTTTGTGAGAGGCACTGAACAACCTTGTGAGGTTCATGCTGAAGAAAAGAACACAAGAACAGCGTGTTTCATATCTTAGTGACCATTACTACATCCACCATGAAATACGGATTTTTATTTTGTAGAAAAGGCACAGCAACATAACCTATACGTGAGACCTCATGGAAGGGCTGGGTATCCACTACATTACCCTAGAGCAAACCAAAGTGGACATTGTAAAATAATCTTCCAGCATTTTATATGACCATTTGTGAATAATTCGTGGTGTGGTGGTTAGCGTAATTGGCTATCACCCCCGGAGAACTGGGTTTGGGTTCGAACTCTGCCAGGAAAATTTATTCTGGTTTGAGGTATTGAAACTGTATCGTTGACATGCATGTCACCACGTGGTGTCAATGTTGAAGACTTGCATCAGGCTAGTGAGACCATGTGAATATGACCACTTGTACCATACGAAACTTTTCATTTTATAGCAGTTTTAATTAGTACTCAAAAATTCTAGATCGTTGCGGTGATTCACAAATTGTGAGCAATTTTCTTCACTTTGCACAGAAATACAAATCTCATAGTTGGTTAAAAGGATGCAAAGAGAGCTGTTCTTTTAAAATGTTGTGTTTTATATTCCGCACGTATTGAGTTTCTAATGTCTTGTTGGGTTGATAATACAGGGTGTCTATAGAAGAACTCCGGGGTTTTGAGACAAAATATTGTAATGAAGTAAAAAAGGTATATTAATGTTTAATACACGATTGGAAAGGTTGCATTTTCAAATATTTTTAACAATTTAATAAAGTTCAATATGAGAACCTGTAACATGTTTTTCTAGGGGATTTCATGCCACTAACACAAGTTAGTTGGACTATATCATATTTGTTAAACGCGGCAACAATCCGGCCAAGTTAAATTATTTCAGTTTATTCAATTTCATATTTCATATTATTATTATTATTATTAATAATATTATTTATAACGTCATTTTTTGGAGCTTTTAAATTTGGAAGATTACAGATAGGATTTCTACTAGTAGAAATCCGTATCTATATTGGATGATTCCAATATAATGTTGCACGGCAAATCATTTCATACGTAAAGTCGGGATTTTATTCATTAGGGGTAAGAGAGAGTGGTGTGTGACTCACTGGGTATTTCAATACAAGAATAGATTGGAGTACAATAAAATTACGAAATCCGAGGGAACACTTAAAAGCAAGAAAACGTGTATGATCTACGTCTTGCCCGGATACGGAAATATAAATACGGGGAGGCAGCCTCATGGCGGGAATAGCCACGTGAGGTGACCAGCCAATCAAGGAAGAAGAAGCAACGTAGCTGGGGCATGGGGAGATACGTGACGCACGCGGATTGGTCGAAGCAGCGAGGCCGCGGTATTAAGCTGGACCCTGGTGGGAGAAGATTGAAGATATAGTGGACGCGCGGTGTGAGTGAAGACATTCATTAAGACATTACGCTTGGAGCAGTAAGGAGGTACTTTGTTCGTTAGTCCCAAGTGGGACAATTTTATTCACGCTGACTCCGCTGATCACATCAGATCATGAGTTCCACGCGTCTTGGAGTGTTTAGCCAGACGACGTGTTGTGGTTCATGGAATAGACTCCACCACAAGCTGTAACGATTACTTTTGATCAACGAGGAAGAATCTGACGCCGTCAACACCAATGCAGAGCGTCCGACGCTGCGAGACTTCAACCACGTGGAGACAATGTTTCCGTTGGTAAGCACAAGTAATCTACGACACACACTCTCTGTTTTTCAATAGGGCTATATAAATTCTTTAAGCATTAATTTGGAAATAAGTTAAATTCACGTTATTCTCCCGACCGGCGTATTAAGTAATTTTGTTCGTGGCAATGTTTAAAGTAGTGTGCTCCGTTAACAGTGTTAATTTTATTCATGTTGCCATCATATTTTCTAAGTGTATTAAATTCAATTATTACCAAGTAGATTCTTTAATTCCAGTAGGTAGCAATAGTTATAATACCTCATCCTTCTCCACAATCAAATGTTGTCTGGGTTGATGATTCAATCATCCCACGGCCTAGTCATTAAGAGTCTCTCATATGTTCTACTCACGCTAGGGGTCGATATTAAATATATAAATTTAGCTTGGAACACAGTGTATCCAGCTTGGCGCCCGACATAGATCAAACTTAGCAGTAGTATTTTCTGGCGAATAGTCCGCCCAGGTAGAAAACACTACATGTCGCTACCGACTTCGCGCGTTAAAAACATTACATTTGTCGCTCAACGTGAGGGCAAAAACGTTACATTTGTCGCTACCAACATGGGGCATTAATAACCATTACAAACCGTTAGTGGCATGGCACACATCGTAACGGTATTCCACCTCTTCCCATGTCCTGGCCAGCATGTCTGGGGGGACGGTTGCCACACAATTGATTATTCGTTCCCTGAGATGGCCAACATCATGAATTTTCTCCGCATACACAAGATTCTTGATGTGCCTCCAGAAGAAAAAGTCCAACGGAGTCATATCAGGGCTCCTCGGAGGCCATGGAATAGGTCTTTCCCTTCCAATCCATCTGTTGCTGAGTCGAGCGTCAAGTGCCTCACGCACACGCAAACTGAAGTGTGGCGGTGCCCCATCTTGCTGGAAGTGGACTAAACCCTTCTCCGCCTCAATGTCATCTAACTGAGGAAAACATATTCCTCTAACATGTCACAATAGACATCACCATTGATATTTCTTTCAACAAAAATGAAGGGACCTATTACTCTATCATGCATAAGACCACACCAAACATTCACTTTTGGCGTGTCACGTTCATACTCTATGAACCCATGGGTCGGCTCTGATCCCCAAATTCTGCAATTATGTCTGTTTACAGACCCGTTCACATGAAACGTCGCTTCATCACTAAAAATAACATTAAAAAAGTCGTTATTTTCATCGATTTCGTTTAGCATTGAAACAGAAAAGTCTAATCTCTTAATCTTGTGTGCCGGTTTAATGTGGTGTAACAGTTGAATTTTGTAAGCAGTTAAACGAAGTCTTTTATGAACTACCTTATGAACTGTTGATCTTGGTAACCCCAACTCGAGACTGCGTCTTGTCAATGATTTCTTAGGGCTTCGAAGGCATGAAGCTCGGATTCTGTCCACATTCTCTTGTGACACACGCGGCCTACCCGGCGACTTTTGTTTTAAGACACTTCTTGTTTGTTTGAAAGCACTTAACCATTGGCGAATGGTTTTATCCGTAGGCGGGTCAACACCGTAATTACGTTGAAAGATTCTTTGTACCGTAACAACAGACTTAGTTTCAATTAGCCAAATAACGCACTGAGCCTTTTGTTGCGGCGTCACCACAGCACGGCAATCCAGTCAGCACTGACTGCCGCTGCGTTGTTTCAAGGTCAACGCTCCGCAGCGCTGCCAACTGTTGATGAAAACATTCCCAATTGGTATGAGTAAAACTTGATGAGCTACTCGTTTCAGAGAAATTAACTACATTTTGCTATCTTCTACAGTTATTAAGATATTCAGTTTTAAAACCCCGGAGTTCTTTGATAGAAACCCTGTATAGTGCCATGCCTTGCCGTGCTAAATATAATTTTACGGCGCACAAATGTACCGCAGCTTGTCCGTGGGCTTGCACGTCTCCATTTTCCACGGACAAGTCTGTGGTGTAACTCAGTGTGTCAAAACTGGCACTCACCCTGCCACGCGGCAGTCCATGGCATCTCCCACTCCTAACTTGCACGCCAGTAGACTCATCCAGTAGCCAGTAAAACGCCCTGAGACTCGATTTGTGGGTCCTTGTCTGCCAATTGGTGCACCTTAATACAAGCCCACTATCCATAATGAAACATAGCAAGGGTAACAACTGGCTGTGGCACGGAGAGCTTCCCACAACGGCAAGTGGAAGGACCCCCTCACCATGTCATACCGTAGTAGAGCCCGGCACATCAGTCTCTGCCCCAACACAGTAGTTTTCAGCTGACGGCCCTTCTGCTCCCGCGCCTTGCATAGAGGCAGGAATGAAATAACGCAATATGCATGCAACACAGGAACGCATTTTAGTTCCTTCACGCCTTCTCTGAAACACGTGACACGACCTGCCACCACGAGTCCCGATGTAGCAACCTCGTTCATTCTCTGCTTGGACGTGAGAACATAATGCTAACGCAATGGAGGGAGAGCTTGGCTTACCCACCTCGTCGTTGTGCAACGACTTGACAACATTGCATTGGCTCGTGCACTCTGCAGCAGCTAGTCGAATGATTAATGATTGATGAGTAGTGTCCTCTTTCAAATAATTTTAAAGTAACATAAAAAGTAAACTACTGGGCGTAGAATTGTGATTCATGTTTCTATATATTCAGGAAGATGCTGCCTTTTATCCTACTCATACGTAGAAACCGTATCCTGCCAAACTTGACCCAGCGGCGCACCAATATTTCGTTTCGGTTTTGAAACTGACGCGAGTGATCAACCAAGCAAGGACAGTCCAACACCTCCCACTGTTCAGTGGCCACGCCCTCACCTGAATTACAAATATACACACTAATTCAGCCATCACAATAATACAGGTTACCAGACAGAATTCCACACGCACGCAAGTACACGAGGCTAAATGACCACGATGCCCAAGCTCCTCAAATAAAACAACAGAGTAATATAATTTTAAAAACACAATTGTGAAGAGACGAAAAGCCTCCGTGGCTTAGGCGGCAGCACGCCGGCCTCTCACCGCTGGGTCCGTGGTTCAAATCCCGGTCACTCCATGTGAGATCTGTGCTGGACAAAACGGAGGCAGACAGGTTTTTCTCCGGGTACTCCGGTTTTCCCTGTCACAATTTCATTCCAGCAACACTCTCCGCTATCATTTCATTTCATCTGTCATTCATTTAATCATCGCCCCAGAGGAGTGCGTCAGGCCTCGGCAGCCGGCACAGTCCATATCCTCGCCGCTAGATGGGGGCTTCATTCATTCCATTCCTGACCCGGTCGGAAACTGGAAGCAGGCTGTGGATTTTCATTTTTTCAATTGTGAAGAGACAATACAATCACATATGCTCGAACCTTACCTGACTACAATAAACTGTCAAATACACTTTCTTACTCTGAACTGGGAAGATCATTTGTTGTCTCTAGCAATGACTTGGAAGATAAAGTAGTTCCATGAAGAACTAAAGCCTATTTTCATATATCCTACTTAAGTTAATTGCCTCTATCAACATACAACATTTCAGTTTGATTGCTGTAATAGATTCGTAGACATTGAAAACCGTCTAATATTTCGGATGATCGCCTTGTTGGGTTTTTATATATGTAGGTCTTAGAGTTATGTACTATTACATGAAGATTATTGTATTCAAACTTCAATCGCATGATTAGGACACAAGAAGTAAAAACGAAATTTTAACATTTCGCACAACTGCCATCTAGTGGTTATGAAAACAATTGAAATAAATTAGATGCCAGTCTATAAACATTTGTATAAGCATTTACCGTACCAAGTTTCACTGCACTCGGATGGTTAAATCGCGAGAAACGTCTATTTAAATATTTATATTTCACGTCGCTGCCATGTTGGATTTGTGATCACCAGGTTATTGAAAGTCCTATCGGTGAACTTATGTTCATAGCCTCTATGAACATAAACAGTTTCAGTTTGATTGCTATAAAAGATTCGTAGATATTGAGAACCGTCTAAATATTTCGGATGGTCGCCATGTTGGATTGTTATATGTATAGGCCATAGAGTTATGTACTATTGAAGGAAAATTATTCCGTAGGTTCATTATTCAAACTTTCACTTCCATCGCATGATTACGACACAAGAAATAAAAATTTAATTTTAAAATTTTGCACAACTGCCATCTTGAGGTTATGTAAACAATTGAACTAAATTAGATGCCAGTGCATTACAATATGTATAACATTTACTGTACCATATTTCACTGCATTTAGATGGTTAAATCGCGAGATAAGTCTATTAAAATGTTTCAACTTTGCTCGGCCGCCATGCCGTTTTGTACTTTATAAGTTTTTAAAACTTATATATATAAACTTATAGTAGTGCCCTTTATCACCGTACAAAATTTCAGGGTGATATCAGTAATAGTTTCGGAGATATGGAATGCCGGTGAAATATTTCGCACAGCCGCCATGTTGGATTGGTGAGACGAAATATAATTTGAAGGCACGGTTGGGGTCGGCCAAAATAGTACTATGGCCTTACCGAATTTCATTGAAATCGCTCCAGCCTTTTAGAAGTTATTAGGTGGGGACAGACATACACACACACATACGCAGACACACACACACACACACACATGGACAAAAGGTGATCTCACAAGCCTATTTTTTCATAATATGAAAATAGGCTAAAAATGTAATTTCGACATCACACGAAATCAAGCCTTTCCTTTGAATTCCTTTTTATTTTAATTCTATTTGAATCTTGGGCTTGACAGCCTCACCAATGGCTGAGTAAATGAGTCACTTTCAGGATCTCAAATCCAAATTATTCTTTTAGGTTCAGCACAATTCATGTATCATATACAGTGTGGTCCACCAGCCCCTTATTTTTTTTGGAGGAAGGCAACCCAACTAACGCGTATATGACAGTCATCCTAAAAACATTCGTACCTGCTCCTTTACGTCCATTGTACAACTTTACCGTTGAGTACATCCTCGCGAAAATAGTAGAAATCAATAGTGGCAGTGTTCTTTCAATGACCTCAAATATAATGCATGATTGAAACGATCAGAGCTCCGAATGACACCTTCTTACATTTGGACATGAAGCGTCTATGAATAGACTCAATACGTGCCAGTAATAAACCATGGTTCTCGGTAGCTAAGGTGGCTAAATCAAGAAGTGCTGGAGTAGCGTCAACGAAGTCGCATTGTAGTAGGTTCGAACCTTGGACTAGTGCATTTTTTTCTTAATGTCGTTTATTGTGGATGTATTATGGACGCATATCTATCTGTTCCAACGAGTGATTTTTTTATTAGGTCCTGAAAATGACCGTACTTATCCGATGGTACGCAGCCAGATTGGACGACGACATAATGATCTGTAGAACGAAAGCAAGGTAGCCTATCCTGTATATTCAAGGTAGCAAGTGTTCGAAATTTTGACCACCTTTGTTTAAAGGAAAACTCCAACTCACTCAGACGACCCACATAACAAATAGATCTGTTATGTGGGTAGGCTCACGAATAAATACATCAGACCGAAACTATAATTTCTTTCAACGGCGTCTGTGCGAAAAGCGCTTGCTATACACTTACAGTAATAGTTATTTAGTGAGGTTTTAAGGGGCGGAACTACGAGGTCATCCGCCCCCAAACATTCAGTAAATACAGATAATTATAACATTATTGGTTTTACGTCCCTTTTAAGTGCTCTGGCATTTAGATACGCCGGGGTGCCGGATTTTGCTCCGAAGGGGATCTTCAACGTGAAGGTAAATCTACTGACACGGCTCCCTCGCTTTTGCGCACCCTCAAATGCCAGCTGACAGCGCCAGGATAGGAACCTGCAACTTTCGGCACAGCAAGCGAGAACGTTACCGCTGAGCCTCGTATCAAGGCAGTAATTACAGAACGTGTCATATTATGATTCTGGGATAAATATTGAACTATTAAAATTCTAATTATCACGAATAGAGTCGCCTCCGTTGCGTAGTAGTCAGCGTGATTAGCTGCCACCCAGGACGACCTGGGTTCGATTCCCGGCTCTGCCACGAAATTTGAAACGAGATATGAGGACTGGGACGGGATCTACTCAGCCTCGGGAGATCCAAATGAGTAGAGGTGGTTCGATTCCCACCTCAGCCATCCTCAAAGGGGTTTACCGTGGTTTCCCACTTCGCCTTCGGGCAAATACCGGGATGTTATCTACCGTACGGCCACGGCCGCCTCCTTCCCTCTTCCTTGCCTATCCCTCCCGATCGTCCCCTCCCTTCCCATCCCTCAAGAGGACCCTGTTCGCTTTGCAGGTCAGGCCACCTGGGCGTGGTGCTGATTCCACCTCCCCAGTTGTATCCCGCAGACAAGATGTTTCAAGCTCCAGGACACTGCCCATAGAGGTGGCAATGATGGGATCCCTCGCTGAGTCCGTGGGAAAACCTAACCTGGTGGGTAAAATCGACTATAAAAATAATAATTATAACGAATAGTATCCATCCATGGTTTTGAACAGTATTTAGGGAAAATAACCATTTAAATGAGACAAGAAAATAGCTTTCCCTATCGTCTTCGTAGATAATGTGAACAAAACCAAGTTGAAATCTTGCTGTACGAGGTAGGGAGGGTATAATAAAATAGTTAAAAAGAATTTAAAAATTCTGCCGTTGGATATTCTTGAACCCGGGATCTTCGAAAGAGCGAACGGGCGCAATAACACTTGCACACATTTCAAACACACTCTAGAGGTTTTTGTTGCGCTTCTTATTAACACGTATGGTAAAATATTCAATTATTACAGTTAGATCCTAAATATTGAATGGAATGCATTCATTCAGTACCTGGCATGTTTTCTAATTTACTTAAAACAAGTTTCGCTACCGCTTTGCGTTAATAAGGCGAAAGAACAGCAAATAATGCCCTCAAATGACTGCCCTTCGGTTTTATTTCATACAACTTAGCGTACAAAATGCCAACGTGTGATACACTTCGGTCATACAAGCAGGTGTACTGACGAAGAGAACAGAATCATACAGGATTTTGTACCAGCGATCACAGCAGCTTCCTTGCCAGCGAGTGTCGTGTGATACGGGCCTAAAGATATGCTAAGACTTTTTTGTTAAAATTTTATAACAAAACAAGATGTTCGGTAAAGAACGTATAGCCTACTTTCTCCTAAATGCATGGGTATTGTTATAACTCTTTGTCCTTTTCAAGGATTATAATTGATTGTTGGTTGTAGTAGCTTCTTACATACAACGTGCTATACGGATATTATACATGAATATGATGCGCCCTTTGCTAGTGCTATCTCTGTAAAAATTTCATTCAATTCATTTTCACCGTGTTTGAATTGATATGGGGAATCGATTTGCACACATACATGGCCGTTATCTGTAAACTATTGGGCTAATGACCTTGTGGTTCAGTCAAAAGATGCTTCCCACAAAAAGGTATGTTGTTGAAAAATTTGGTAGAGATCAAATTATTAGGTTGGTCGTAATTTGATTTAAGCTTTTAACATTTGGGTGGCCGCCATTCCGTTTCCGTCAAGATGGCGGCGATATAAAACATGACACTGAGGTGGCCTTTGCTAGTGCTATCTCTGTACCAAACTTCGTTCCATTCGGTTTCACCGTGTTTTAAAAGATGGGGGGAATCGATTTGCACACATACATGGCCGCTATCCGTACATTATTGGCCTGATGACCTTGTAGTGTGGTGAAAAGAATCTCTATACTTAAAGGTATTTTGTTGCAAAATTGGGTAGGGATCAGATTATTAGGTTGGTCGTAATTTGATTCAAGCTTTTAACATAAGGATGGCCGCCATTACGTTTTGATCAAGATGGTGGCGATATAAAACATGACACTGGAGTGCCCTTTGCTAGTGCTACCTCTGTACCAAATTTCGTTCAATTCGGTTTCACCGTGTTTGAATTGATAGGGGGAATCAATTTGCAAACATACATGGCCGCCATCTGCAAACTAATGGGTTGATGACCTTGTAGTTCAGATAAACGACGCTCGCCATACAAGTATATGTTGTTACAAAATTTGGTAGAGATCAAATGATTAAGTTAGTCGTAATTTGATTTAAGCTTGGAACATTTGGGTGGCCACCATTACGTTTCCGTCAAAATGGTGGCGATATAAAACATGACACTGACGTGTTCTACGCTAGTGCTACCGCTGTACCAAATTTCGTTCAATTCGGTTTCACCGTGTTAGAATAGATAGGGGGAATCGATTTGCACACATACATGGCCGCGATATGCAAACTGTTGGGCTGATGATCTTGTAGTTTGGTCAAAATATGCTTCCCAAGTAAAGGTATGGTGTCGCAAAATTTGGTAGAGATCAGATTATAGGTTGGTCGTAATTTATTTAAGCTTTTAACATTTGGGAGGCCGCCATTACGTTTTCATCAAGATGGCGGCGATATAAAACATGACTCTGAGGTGTCCTTTGCTAGTGCTACATCTGTACCAAATATCGTTCAATTCGGTTTCACCGTGTTTGAAATGATAGGGGGAATTGATTTGCACACATACATGGCTGCCATCTGCAAAATCTTGGGCTGATTACCTTGTAGTTTAGTCAAAAGACGCTTGCCATATAAATATATGTTTTTGCAAAATTTGGTAGAGATCGGATGATTAGGTTATTCGTAATTAGATTTAAGCTTTGAACATTTGGGTGGCCGCCATTACGTTTCCGTCAAGATGGCGGCAATATAAAGCATGACACTGAGGTGCCCTTTGCTAGTTCTACCTCTGTACCAAATATCGTTCAATTCGGTTTCACCGTGTTCGAATTGATACGGGGTGGAGGAGGGGGGGGGGGGGGCAACATTCAGAGTACACACACTCCACACACAGACACGCAGTCACACACACAGACAGACACACAATTATTGGCCCTGTGTAGATCTCTTAAGTCTACTTTCATTTTTTGCAAAAATCGAAAGTATGCTAATAATACCATGGTTCGATGCAAGCACTGGCGATCAGAATATCCTTCGATATGTTGTTGTTTTGTTTCATTTGAGGGGCTAGAATATCGCGGTTATTTAGCCCCGTTTACTTGGATGTGTGTGTAGAATTTGTCTGATAACCCGAGTTATTGCGGGCTTGTAATGATGTGTTTATTTGCAATTAAGGATTGGGAAGGAGGCGGCCGTGGCCTTAAGATTGAATCCGTCCCGGAATTTGGCCGGATTAGAAGTGGGAAACCACGGAAAACCATTTCCGGGGTGGCTGAGGTGGGAATCGAACCCACTTCTTCTCATATTTGCTTCACGAGGCTACGTGTACCCAATTTCAGCCCTCAGACAAGTATTACATTTCTTGGCAGAGCTGGGAATCGAACCCGGACCTCCGGAGCAACACTTCGATATGTTATGTTAATATTCATGCCAGTTTCTTAATTTTATGCCATTGCAGGTCACGTGGCATAACGTACCAATTAGATCGTATTCTCTTTATAAATCATCAAAATTCAACGTACTCTTCACAAAAATACGTCGTAAGGCAATAAATTTGGCAATGTAGTTACATCCCGACTAAAATCGAATTTGGGCTTTCGTTCAAAAAAGTATGCCTGCTACTGGATTCGATGCAGCATTCTACCTGCTCGCGCCCAGCACATACGGTCAGGCTTTAACCCTCGCAGCCACGAACACATGGTAGATTCCGCACGCTAAACGTGCTTTAGTTACTGTAGCCGTCCCACCTCAAACGTTTAAGTCCATCTCAAAGTCTTCAATCACGGTTTATGGTGTGATTTAACTTTCTACTAATACAGATCACGTGGCGTAAGCTATTAATTCGATCGTATTACGTGGATGTGTGTTATTTCAAGGAGCAGTAAGTCATATGTTAGTAGAATGGGCCATAGTATTTGGCGGGGAAAAGTTTAAGGTCGGTTTTTCTTTGCTAGACCCATGACCCAATTACATTGCTGTCACACAGTCACAGCGCAGAGCAATATCGACCATCGGGTAAAATGCGATGTTAGTTGGGTTTCATAAAACTAAATAATAAGGGGCGGGTGGACCACACTGTATATTATTTCAGTACTATAGACCCATTTTGCGGCGCACACAAGTAATCGATCGTAACAAATGAGTATTCAAAAGTAAGGGAATTACCTGGAGCATTGGCGAATTGCATACTCATTTCATAAATATCTACAATTTGTCTATAAACAGATGTTTAAACAAATAAACAAGACGATAGCCCCTGCCAGAACTTTGTCGCGTCGAGGCTTACTGTTGTGAGTGGTTAATGCACAACAACAATGATGTTGAAATGCATTTGAATGCACGAATCTAATCAAAATTTGAAAACTTACAGTCCTGGAAGATTTGTGACAACATTTGTAAATCAATGTTGAAAAGTTGTACTGTTTGCTTAGAACAGCATGGAAACAACTTCGAGCATCTTTTGTAGGTTCATTGCACTCTATATGTACTGAATTTCATTATGGTGTTTGAAGCCATTTTCAGTGTTGCCATAGTAAACGAAAGTTATATGCTTTTCAGTCGGTCAACACGATTGTACCCAAATGAGGAGGGTTATTCCCAAATTCTGAAAAAAATCATGAGATCAATAAATACACTTGACGATCGAAACTGGTCATCCAAGTGTACTTGTTAATCACATGGTTTTTTTTTCTTTCAGAATTAGGTAATGACCCTCCTCAATTGGGTAAAATCGTGTTGACCGACTGAAAAGCATATAAATTTCGTACTGTATTTCTGTGTTCATACTAAATTTGTATATTTATTCGTTTCGTATTATTGCACCATACGCATATTTGACAACTGACTTAAGGCCCAACCCGTACATATAAATTTAAATGCATTTTAACTTAAATACAAGCAGGACTTAAGGTCCCTTTAGCTGCAACTAACTGCCACTACTGTATATGTTTCATTTAAACATAATCTTAAATTAACCTAATTAATCTAAATGACTCGAGCCTCCGTGGCTTAGGCGGCAGCACGCCGGCCTCTCACCGCTGGGTCCGTGGTTCAAATCCCGGTCACTCCATGTGAGATCTGTGCTGGACAAAACGGAGGCAGACAGGTTTTTCTCCGGGTACTCCGGTTTTCCCTGTCAAAATTTCATTCCAGCAACACTCTCCACTATCATTTCATTCCATCTGTCATTCATTTAATCATTGCCCCAGAGGAGTGTGACAGGCTTCGGCAGCCGGCACATTTCATATCCTCGCCGCTAGATGGGGGCTTCATTCATTCCATTCCTGACCCGGTCGGAGACTGGAAGCAGGCTGTGGATTTTCATTCATTTCAATCTAAATGACTTACGAAGGAAGATACACGGAGTGGCCAATAGTCATGGGAAGGGTAGTCCCATGAGAAAATGTGCCGTGTATGCCTCCTGAACGCTGCGGCTGAGCAGAGCAGTTTGTCACAGACACGACTGTATTGAATGTGGCAACACGTCGCGAGCTAACCGACTTTCAACGTGGGATAATCATCGGCGCACGGTGCATGGGTCATAGTATTTCGGAGATTACACGGGAATTCGGGTTTCTGAGGTAAACAGTGTCGAGGGTGGATCTTCAATATTGCAGAGAAAATGTTACCATCCGCGTTAACCACCGCAAGGGACGACCTTAGATGTTTAATATATGGACATCACGTCGCCTCAGCAGAACTATACCGGGCGACCGAAGGGCTACTGTGAGTCAGATCCGCCCAGTTGAATGTTTTGAGTCCGGAACCCATTTCTTGTCGAGTCGATGCCTCTCCGTATTGCTGCCATTTTGAGGGCACACGAAGGAGCAACTCGTTATTAACATCATATTCCGTGCCTTGCCATAACGTTTGGCGACTGAGTGTATATGCAGTATACACAAAACTGTTTCAACCATGTTAGCCCTCCGTTAGTCACACGTGGGTCTAATAACCCCACTGGCTTGTTTGGTTTTAATATATTTCTATCAAATGAACTTGTGTTGCTATTGACTTACGACATCTTGCACCGTTCGTTCGTTATTACTTAAGTGAAGTGGCAATAGGATCAGTCCAATAAGAACACATCAAGCATGGCAGAGGTCAGCCGATGTCGCATTTGAAGATTTTGATCCAGCATGCCAACTCATGTTATACGAGTAGGTTACATTGCCACAGCAGCCAAACATAACTGCTCCCGAGAACAGCGAGGATATAAGTACTCGTGGTTCCTAATTTTAGTTCTAAACTGTACCTATGTACAGACGACGGTGGCGTGTTTATAAATAAGTTGGGGGCGGGTCTTTGTGGAAGGAAATTCCTATGACTCCCTATCTCTACAGACACTGTTAAGCTGTTTTATTATTACATGCAAATCACAAAATAACGAAAGATTACCAAATTATTAGGAATTTACATTTAACTTTAGAAATTGTTATGGGACACCTTTCTCCAATTCGGGATTTTGGGATAGCCCTCACGTTAAATGTACCATTGTTGAGCAAACACGGCAAAATAGGTTGTAAACGTGTCCATTCCAGGACAGCTCTGAAGAAATTGCCAGCTATTCCAATTTATTTTACGAATGTTTGATTTACGTTTAAAATTATAGTTTGATGTTACAGATATTGTGTTCTTTTAATTTTTATTTGGAGTCCAATTTTGATTGTAATATGATATTCACGTAATTCTTCTGCACATTTTCCCTTCAAAAATGAATAAATACTCATTTTTCAAAACTACAATTAGCCACAATAAGGTGGGGGACAATAGCATGGTACCACGTGGCCCAGCGCGACTAATAACGTTATAAACTACTGCGCGCCCGATGAAGGGTTAATTGATACGAAATACGAGGCACGTCCAGAAAGTAAGTTCCGTTTGGTAATAAAATTAAATTGTGTACAGATACAGACAAATTATTTATTGCACAACATTCTACACCTCTTAAACTACTTTTCCACATAACTGCCGAAATTTTACAGGCATTTGTCATAGCGTGGCACAAGTTTTTGGATACCTTCTTCATAGAAGTTTGTCGCCGACTCGTAACGAGAGTGAAGACTCCCCTGTAAGATATCCTACCGTTTGGCCATCACTGTTAGGCAAATTGCGTGCTTACCAGGAGAACGGCGTATGTTTAGGAGTTCTCCTGACCACATACGCAATTTGCCTAACAGTGGTGGCCAAACAGTGGGATATCTTACAGGGGTGTCTTCACTCTCGTTTACGGGTCGGCGGCAAACTTCTATGAAGAAGGTATCCAAAAACTTGTGCCACGCTATGACAAATGCCTGCAAAAGTTCGGCAGTTATGTGGAAAAGTAGTTTAAGAGGTGTAGAATGTTGTGCAATAATTAATTTTTCTGTATCTGTACACAATTTAATTTTATTACCAAACGGAACTTACTTTCTGGACGTGCCTCGTATTACGTATTATGCTACAAGTAAAATCACATATGTTTAATGTTTACACAAATAATGGGAGTGAATGCCGTATATGATTTCTGAGTCTTGACAGTTCTCTGTGCAATGGTGAGGGATATGGTGTTGTAACTGGGATTCTCTTGTTCCGATCATGCACTGGACACATTTGAACAAATTATTTAGCCAAGTACGAGGGTGTAGTAGTTTTTAAAATTCTCAACAGTAAGCAAGAATTTGGGTACGATCGCATTTCACTAAGCGTCAACCAGCCATGGGGGAACATGACATTGTATACGAATGTTGAAGACGGAACGTATACATGCAATCTACACTTGCTGCAGTTTCGCATTATATTTTATGAAGTATCGCAGTACACTAATATGAATAGGAAATGTCAAACTTTCTAAATTTAAAAGGAAGATACGATAAATGTAGACTGAACTGATGAAGAATACCAGTCCCTTTACTGACTAAATGATTGGTATGGTTGGACCAACATGGATCCATGTAGATTTCCAAGTTTTTAACACATTAATCGTATTTAACCACAGATACATTTACGACTATTGAAGGTATGCCACTGTTGTTAAGATTTGATAAGAGTTTCGGGCACTCTACAAACATGGATTGTGTTTAATTTCCGTTAAATAGAAGATTGTGACTGAGCGTACTTGAAGAGTCTTTCAATATCGGAATTTACTTTGCTGATACAGTCATTGATACCTGTTACAGGAAAATGGTAGTACATCTGCAGAGCATCAGCACATGTGTGATGTTTTGAGTAGAAATGAGTTGTAGGTAGGTCGCTTTATGTAAAGAGAGAAGAACATGGGGCCCAACACACAACCCTGTGGGACGCCGGAGGGCACATTATACCAATTTGAAACATCATATTTGCGGAAGGTCATGCGCCGAGACCCCCGTTTCAAGATTTCTCGAACCAAAATAAAGCAGATCGCGAAATACTTAAACTTTATAGTTTACTGAGAAGGCCATGATGTACTCAGCAGAAGGCTTTGCTGAAATCTAAAAGTACTAGAAACGTAAGGTTCACGTCATTCATTACAAGCTTAATACCGTCTGTAACTTTTAGAAGTGCGGTCACAGTGCTATGTCCTGTTCGAAATCTGGACTGAAAAGGGTTGAAGATTAAGTGTGCATATAAGTTGTGAGCTGTTGGCAGACACTTTTTTCTAATACTTTTCCCTGAATTGACGAAATGCTGACTGGTCAAAAATCCTCAAATTTTTGGAGAAAAGAGACTTTTGGTTCAAGTCGAATATCTGCCATTTTCCAGTCAGATGGAAAAACGTCTGACTGTAAGCAAACGTTGAATGTCGTCGGCTTACAAGTTTTTTTTTTCGTGTAGCCTCCTGAGATGCCAAGTGCAGGTCTTTCTAGTCGACGCCTGTGGGCGACCTGCGCGTCGGGATGAGAGATGAGATGAATGGATGAAAGTGGGCAAGGATGTGGAAGGAAGCGGCCGTGGCCTGTCAGAAGGTACTGTCCCAGCATTTGCCTGGTGTTGAAAATGGGAAACCACGGAAAACCATTTCAAGGACAGCCGACGGTGGGGCTCGAACCCACGCGTCTACCGAGTCAGCAGAGAGCTTGGCCCCATGACCTAACGCCGCGCTTTAGCCAGCGTGAAACACACTAATTGTAAGTCGTAGAACAAGCTCAAGAGGAAATGGCTGTACGTAAGGATCTTCTTAGGAACTTGTTCATTGTGTGTTTCATTTATGAGCCAACGATGTGAGTTATTATCTCTAGAGAATTCATTAAAATGGAACGTGAGACTCCATCTGGGCCTGCAGCGTTGGATTCTATGTTGTTAAATAACTTGATTACATCCCAGGGTAAATATATGAGGAACGAAAGAGTTCATGTTGAAGCTTAGTAGCGATCAGGTAACGAGCAATATTATCACAGAGCGCGGAGAGAGATGAAAAAGCCTCGATGCCGGCGGGTCTTGCCGACACAGTGTTGTTGAGACCTCTGCGGTAGTCGTCCCTGTAGATGTACCTTTATCAGAGTGTGTCTACCCGCGGTACTTCAGATGGAAAGAGCGTCTGGTCGGAAATTCAAGTTTCCAGGTTCGAGTCCTGGTAGCGTGAGGAATTTAAACTTTATGTTTAACATCTTGATCGCTTGTACGTCATATACACAACACGACCACATTTGGCGATGAAACGGTCATTACAAATAAAACTGTATTTAAAAGATCAACAAATTTGTAACTAACGCCCTAAAAGCTTCGAAAAAGGTGAAATAATGGCCTAACATTTGAAATTGGTAAACAAATACAAAATATTCCTCTTCTTCACCGTACCTTAGAATTGATTCTACATTAGCGGGCATCGTTTCATTGTGAAGCCCTTTAACCATGACCAGAGATTTACTGAATACATTGTGTGTTTATCTCTCACAGCATTTAGAATATGATTTGTTTGTACAGGAATAGGTGTATAATTGAGTGTGAGTGGCAGGCGCGGATCTAGAGTTTGGCTTAGGAGGGTGTCAGAGAATCGAAATTGTTAAGGAAAATGGTATCACTAAAAGTCAATCACAAAATAACCAAACATATAAAACCAGACCAATTTTTTTCCAAGCTACATGGATAGAAATTTGATGCGTTTAGTGCACCGGAAATATTCTTACAAATTGCAACGGCATGTTTTGCGACTTTTACATCGAGGTTTGAGAAAAGTATCAAGGTACGTTGCAGTTTCGGCAAGTCGAGTTGGTACCGACAAAGGGAGAAAGTCACAGCTTAAATTGTCAACCAAGCTTGCAGGTTGGACGTCAGCAACATTTTTTGGTGCGAAAAAAGCCCCGAATTCCTATCCGTGTATATATATGACAAACAAAAAATGTATTTTTTTTAAACCAATATATACTCGGCACAACAATTAGCGGGCCACTTTTCAATGCATTATAATGGTCAAGTGGCCCGTTAATTGTTGTACCAAGTATATAAAAAAATTAGTTGTGTAAGAAAACCCGTCTATTTCGTTTAGTAAATTTATAGTTGATTGTTGCGTACTATTATTATTGCTATAGATAACATGTCCAAGTCCACTAAAACATAACCTACATTATTTACACTAGATTCTTTCTCAATAAATTCTACCTCAGAATGTTAGATACACTGGTGGGCGTGGCAGTGACATTTTTCACTGCAGGTACATTGCTAAGTTCAATATTAACACAGTTCAATACATCAGCACAAGAAGCAGCATCTTGTGTCGTGTGTACCTATTCCTGTGAAACTTACGCTGTTTAAACATGCCTTTTCAATAGATGATGAACATACACTGATAAACAAATGTTCACCTCTAAAAATCGCAAAATATAACGCCAGTCAATCTATATTATGTGCAGTGTTTGTTACGACAGTACTGGTAATTTCTTCGCACATAATTCTGGAACAGATTAGTGAAAACCACAGCCTTCTAGATCAAAGGGTTACAGAAATAAGTAACTTCAAAGAGAGTTATCTATAATCAATCTGTAGTGAACCTTGAAGGTGGTGTAGTGTATTTAGTTTCGTTCTTATCGGACACTGCAGCATGTGAAAAGCAACGAGAGAAAATAGGAGTTTCAATGTGAAATCTACAACATGGTAAATATTTATAAAATTTCATTCTTTTTTTTATTGTTTGTCAAGTTTTGATTACGTATGAATATATGTGTTTGATCTCTGTTTAACTTGGAAGTAAAAAAAATAACACAAAATAACCACATATTTAAAAAATCAAAGATGAACGTAAAATAACAAAAATACACGTATAATTAAATGTTTTTCACAGTATGCAATTTCCTTTATCCAGGCTGATTCTACAAAAAAGCAACGAAACGGCCAAATTCCACCAGGGCGATCGACACTTCCTTTTCCAAAAAACAAAAACCGGAATCTGAAAGTAGTTCTTTTTCGTCATCATTGGAACCACCTGCAACGTTGTCTGGAAATATATACATCGCTGAGGTTGAAAATTTGCCATCTACTTCCGTTTCTGCAGATAGAAGGAAATCATGCTCCGACTCTCACTTTGCGTCGGATATTGGGTCTTATGTAGGTCAAAACAACGTCGACGATTTTACGAAGGCTAAACTACTAGAACACCCTTGGGAACCTCCTGCTAATTATATTTTCCCTTATAATGTCGTCAAGAAGAATGGAAAAGAAAGGAATAAGTACGCTCAAAGATCGCATTTGGACAAATTTCATTGGCTAGTGCTGTCCCATAAAGACCAAAGCCTTTACTGCGTGTACTGCGTACTATTTGCCCCAAGCTCAGGGGGATGTTATCAAAAGAATACTTCCCTAAAGCGATTTGTTCGAGAACCACTGAAAGCATTCGGTAATTTACTCGGAGAAAAAGGAGCGCTTCTAGTTCACCAGCAGAACCAATATCATCAGCGGACTGTTAGAATCTGGAAAAAGTTTTCTTAAGACTTTTCATAATCCAGAATTTGAAGTAGTCAACCAAGTCTGCGTACAGCGAGATGCACAAGTAAAAGACAATCGTGATCGGTTGAGGCCAAAAATCAGCACCATTATTTTGTGCGGTCAGCAGAATATTCCTTTACGTGGACACAGGGATGATGGACCTCTCTACAAACGTAACATTGACGGGAAAATAGACAGTCCAGTAGCAAATGATGGGAACTTCAGAGCACTTCTTCGCTTCAGAGTTGAATCTGGTGATTCTATTCTTAAACATCACTTGGAAACCGCGGGTTCAAATGCGACATACATCAGCAAGACCACTCAAAATCAACTTATGGAGGCCTGCAAAGAAGAAATTCAGCAAGCCATTCTGGATAGAGTTAGAGCGGCGAAGTTTTTCGCAGTTTTATTCGACGAGACGACCGACAATGCCACAATAGAACAGCTTAGTTTGTCTTTTCGCTACTACTACAACGGAGAAATCAGAGAAGATTTCATTACATTTTGTGATGCATACAAATTAATTCGTTCTGAATATGTAAAAAATAATGAGCGTCGTTTAACTGGAGTTGCAACGGCACATATTGCTATTGATCTATGTGTGAAATTAGATTTGAACCTAGACTATTGTGTTGGGATTGGAACAGATAATTGTTAGAGAAAGGAGCAGTTGAAGAGTTGATGAAAATGAAAATCCACAGCCTGCTTCCAGTCTCCGACCGGGTCAGGAATGGAATGAATGAAGGGCCCATCTAGCGGCGAGGGTATGGACTGTGCCGGCTGCCGAGGCCTGACGCACTCCTCTGGGGCAATGATTAAATGAATGACAGATGTAATGAAATGATAGTGGAGAGTGTTGCTGGAATGAAATTTTGACAGGGAAAACCGGAGTACCCGGAGAAAAACCTGTGAAGAGTTGATGAAAGTAGCAATTCACGCTCAACGTTGTCCTTGCCATAACCATGTGCCAAACAATTCTTTATCTAGGTCTTCCAAAGTCACGAATTGCCGCAATTGTTCATCAACAATGAGAACTGTTGTGTCTTTTGCTAACGGTTCTGCAAAGAGGAAGTTTAAAAAAAAAAAGCTTGGTGTCAAATCACTTCAAGGTCTTTGCGAGACACGCTGGGTGGAAAAACACGATGGGCACATGCAGTTTCAGGGTCAACAATTGATTAAAATATAAGACGCCCTTGATGAAATTTCGACATGGGAGGACCCAAAATCTGCATCTGATGCTGCAAGTCTTCGAAGATCACTAGCCAGTCCTGAGTTTCTGATTTCATCTGCTTGCTTAAATGACGTATTAGGTAAATATACTAATTTCAATGTGTTTGATATTCTCCATATTTGATGTTAAACATTTTTGTACGTTATTTTACATGTTGAAAAACACGCAATAAATAAATTTTACTTCTGTTATGTTAGAGGTACAACTTTTCCTTTGAACCGAGTACTTCAAATGCCTTCATTATATTCGAAAAAAAAGCGACGGAAATGATCGGAAATACCCTGGCCTTTCTGGAGAAAAAACGACGTGAGGCTGATGCTGTTTTCCAGCGGATATTTTCTAAAGCTCAAGACCTAGCTGAACAATTGGATGTGGAGTTGAAAGTACCACGCGTTGTTTCTCGGCAAATACATCGTGATAATCATCAACAAAACCAAACTCCAGAAGAATATTTCAGGAGAGGAATTTTTATTCCTTTATTGGACAACATTGTTACCGACCTCAATGAAAGGCTCTCTCCAGACGTTTTGAACCTCTTCCGGTTAAGAGTAGTTCTGCCTCGTATTTCATATACAGCGGAGGACATTGAAGATGTACGTCAAGTAGCGGAAACATACCAGAAGCTTTTGGATTCTCCCATTTCAACAGTTGTTGCCGAGTACGAATTGTGGGTCGCAAAATGGGAGCGCCTTGTTGAAAACGGCGGCAAGATCCCCGATTCGATTGTTATCATTTGTGATGAGTGTGACGAGGATATTTATCCATCCATCAATAAACTGTTACGTATCCTCATCACACTTGCTGTGAGTGTAGCCACTGCAGAAAAAAGTTTTTCAACTCTCCGTCGCATAGTGGTCCGGATTTGAAAAAAGCGGACAAAAATACTTTCCGCTAATTGAAATGAAATACTTTTGTATAAAACATTAAATTAAATGTTACTATTAGGTAAATTTGTCTTAGTGCATAAAATTACTTACGTATTCATCCTCTGATCCGGATGAGTCGACTTCTTCTTCTTCCCCTTCCTGCTCCGTCTCGTCCTCGGGTATTGACAATAAATTACACACTTCGTGAGGCTACTGTCATCTTTTCTTCTTCGGTAGACTTCCCGTGCTTGAAATTACTGGATCAGAGCTTAGCAATAGTCTATGGAACAAGTCAAAATTATTGGAAATTCTTGAGGATTTTCTGGTATGGTCTTCCCTATATTTTCTTACGTCTTGGTTTCTAGATTCTAAGACCTCTTCTGAAAGTTCTCCAATCGGCAAAATAGCTGCTTCTATAATGAAAGATCCATGCATAAGTATTTTATGGAGTGTTGGAGGCATGTGACACCACGGATATAGCCGTACATATAAGCTTGCTGTTTCGCTTCAGTAGGAATTGAACTCTGAACTATTTATTTCATGACCAGAGAAAATTGCTTTTAAAATTCTTCCAAAACGAGTTATTAACTCACAGTTTACCCCTGTTATTTCGGATGCTACTTGAAGTTGATCAAAAAACCTTCGGGCAGTGTTGTTCTCTCGAATCTTGTTAATAAGATCACTGCGACTAACAACGAAAATTCATTTTTCACTCTTCACAACACACTAGAAGACCTAATTTCGTTCTGAATGAGTCTTGCACAATTTTTTCTTTCTTTCGAATAAGTCTCGATTACCATCTTTCACGCTCACTTTCCACTTTTTAAAATCCAGGTGGTACGAAATATGCAAGAGACTTTCAAAAAATCGAAAGTAGGCGTGCGGAACTGAAATTCAAAACTCAAGTTGTAAATTGTCGACGATCTTTTGACCCACTTGTGTAGATTTTTCATTTCTGAAATTTTCGCACCATTCGTTTTCCCCTTGTTGGTGTAGTCGTGGTTGCTTCTTTTTAGTTTGGCTGATGAATCGTCTCCCTCTGCCCTTAAATTCATAGCGGTCGCATATGCAAGCTCTGATGAAGTGGCACTCTCCCTTAGGTCTTCAATTTTCCTTATTTTGCTTCTCTTCCTTAGCTCTTGAAATTCTTTTGGAGGACGACCTCGATCTACTGATTTTGCGGAGCCAGGAATGCTCGGAATTGATATCACAATTTCTGTTTTCAACCAGTCATAATATTTCTTCAAAAAAGCATGCTCTAAGAAGTAAAACTTTCTCCACCGGTTAACATACGGCAAAAAGAAAAGGTTCTTATATTATTATACACTGTTTCCTCTACACTGTCGTCAACATTTAATTGGAATTTGTTAAGGAGATATGTTACCACAAACTTTCCTTGACGCGCGCGAGACTGATTTTAGTTCTCTCGAATCTTGTTAATAAGATCACTGCGACTAACAACGGAAATTCATTTTTAACTCATCACAACACACACAACTACTACTAATCAATTACTTCTCGCGATTGAAGATTATTTTGGTTTCATGGCCTCGAGATATCCCTTGCGTAGCATAAACAAATGTCTCAACAGGCCCTTATCTCGCGCAAGTGTTTATTCTCAGAGCGTGCAGTAATGTTCTCTCCCTTCTCAATCACGCATCTGGTGGGTTCTGGCCATGAAACCTTTAAGGATATATTCTCCAGTCTTCATTTTAAAACTTTCATAAGTTTCATGGTATACATATGTATATATATTTTTTGTAGGTCAAACAAAATTTATTTTTCATGAAGAAAATAATGAACTATAAAAATAAGTATAACAGACCTTATACGAGATCTGAAATCGAAAATCATGCTATCATCAAATATATCAGATCACAAACTACATACAGATACAGTATTATAGACCCCGAGTTTCATTTTGAAGGTAGAATGATATTTCAAAGTTTACTTAACGGAGCGCGGAAAAGAAGATTTGTATCACTTTTGTAGTATTATATCTGAGTACACAGAAGCAATTTCCAAAGAAAAAGTGAAATTAATGTACACTGATTAACATACTTCACTTGGGAGGTGGTTTGGCCTTTCTAAAATAAAGTTGAAAAATCTATTTTTGTCCGCTTTTTTACGGATCCGGACCACTGTGCGTCGCCTCAAAACTTGGCTAAGAGCAACCATGGCAGAAGACAGGCTCACCGGACTTGCATTGCTGCACATTCATCGTGACATCACTATAAACATCGATTCGGTAATCACAAGATTTGCTAAACAAAATAGACGAGTTGATTTTATTATATAAATTATCATTTTTATTTAACAGGTATGACGTTGTAAATATGTACAGTTGTAACAGAACATATTAATTGCAATAAAGAGATTTTCAGTATTGAATAAAATGAAACAAAATTGTTTCTCAGTTAAAATTCGTTAAGTTTTATTGTCTAGTTATTGTGTTTTCGTTTTTTGAGTTTGCAAAATAATTTGATCTCCGTTTGGGGGTGGGGGGGGTGGGGGTGGAGGGGGGTCATGATCCCCGTGACCCCCCCCCCCCCCTTCTTGAATCCGCGCCTGCTGAGTGGTACACATATCTGCTGAAAGGTGCGCAGTGTAGGAACAGCCATAGAACTACTGCAGGAAAAGTCACGTTCTACGGAGGACGAACAACTAAGCTCAGTGGTAAGGACAGATGATTTATTATATAACTATGGATCAGCCTAACATCTTAATTTACAGTCATATTGCAGTAATATTATGTTACTTTCTTTAATCTGTTATACTCCTACCCACTCTACAGCAGGCACGCTGGAGTAGATAGACAGAATGTGAGGTATACAATATAGTCTAAATCGATTTAGCCATACAATTAACTTGATAATGAGATGTGGAAAGGACAGATCGTCAATTATAATCATTGTCTTGAAGTGTTGAGGCCCTATGTACCGCAATGGGTGTATAATTGAGTGTGAGTGGTATACATACATACCGCATTAATCGGTGAGTAATGAAGACGTGAGTTGTCAAGCACAATGCAACAAACAGAGACTCAAAGCCAACATGCCGGTGTCTTGTGTGTCAAGCCCTGTGACAATGTCAGACTACAACGTGTCTGGTCACGACACCTCTCCACTTTACTCACACATGCATACAGCAATGTAGTGCCATTCTAAAGTTACAGGAAGTTTATCTTTTAAATTAGACCACAACGAATGAATAAATTTAATCTAGAAGTTACCAGCGTGATGTTTAATACAAGAATATGCATTGCACATGCATTAATTTAATGTCGTTAATGTTCAGATACAGCAATGTTCAGTGTTTGAAAATAATCCATAGTAATTGTTCTTACCATCAAGCTTTCCATCACAATCTATCTATCTCTATCTAAATTTTGAATTTCAGCAAATAATGAATTAATGATCCAGTATACCCTCAGTTTAATTTGTGTCCGTTTTTGTTGGGTTCAAGGCAAAGTTACAGGAGTGAGTTATCTTGGAAAACATCCTGATAAAAGCTAGGCTACATGGTATTTGTAGCCTATAATACTGAGGGTTTAGTTACGAGCCTTATATAGTTATTCGCTCTTATTTTGAAAATAGTTGCATCTGTTGAGAAAATACTGTATATTGAACAAAAGACACTGAAAATTTAATTATGTACACTTTCACTAATATTCTTACAGAAAGAACTCTGACTGAGATAAATACGAAGAATGGTCCAGAACAGAACTGAGAAGAGGTGGTTTTCTTTCTGCTCCACGGCCGCCTTCTACTCAAATATAAATACACACACTGGTTGAGTCATCACAGTGACACTGGTTTGCAGACAGATTCCACACACACCAAGATGCTGCAAAGTCAACAAATGAATCAACAACAACAATATGACCTCGATAGAAGATAAGTTTTTGTTTGCAGACGCCTTCTTACAGTCTTGGTAACGTATAAATACCCATTTTCATTAAATAACATTTGCGGAAGCACTGTACGTCTTTCCATGTATTGTCCATGCCAAGAAAATTTACTCCTCAAATTGGTTGTTATTGATGCTGTTCTTTCATTTGAGGGGCTTGGATAACGTGGTCATTTATCCCCGTGTACTTGGATGTGTGCGGAATTTATCTGATAGCCTGCGTTATTGTGATGGCTGTATGTGAGTATTTGTAATTCAGGGAGGATTGAGAAGGAGGTGGCCGTGGCCTTAAGTTAGGAACCATCATGGCATTTACCTGGAGTAGAAGTAAGAAGCCACGGAAAAAACTCTTCCAGGATGGCTGAGGTAGGAATTGAACCCATCTTATATCAGTTTTTCCTCACGAGGCTGAGTCATCAAATGGATATTCTATGAATGTGACATAGAACTCATGGACCTTAAATTCAACACTTTGCTTTCTACATCTACAGTACCTTCAACTTCTACTTCACTGGGGAGTGTTTTCTCGTCCTATGTGTGGAAGTTTCTTATTTTCGATTAACTTATCTATATTCAAGAGTAAACATCTGCCACTGGGATATCGTCCTATTCAAGGTGTTTTATTACCGAGTTTAGAAACTCAAAAGGTTGCACAAGAATGAAAGAAGAAAATGAATATTCCGACACAAAGAACCTTTTTAGATTTTTGGTGATTTTTTGTTGATAAGAAATATTATTCTAGACCCAGATACACTTAGGATGCCAAGGAAAAAGTGAAGAAGTCAAATGACACAGTAGAGACATGTAACTGTGTTCTACTTTCCTTGAAACACAACTTGTTATTTTCAGTAGGCCTACATACGATATGTGCCAAGAGCCTCAAAGAGCTAATGTTTCATTCTAAGCGAACAGACAGTTGTTGTTGTTGTTGTTGTTGTTGTTGTTGTTGTTGTTGTTGTTGTTGTTTTTGTTGTTGTTGTTGTTGTGTAGGAATCCATTTGCCAGTGTTGCCTATTTAAATGAAATTTATGCCTTTCAGTTGGTCAACACGATTACACCCAATTGTATTGGGTGTTATGCCCTAACCATGAAAGCAATTAGGCTAAATGAGATTTTTAAATGTATAGCTTTATGACGTGAGCTGTAAGTGAAAAGTAGTATTATCCAAATCATAAGAGCAGATGGCCTATGAACCTTATTCCCTGTGAGTTCATTAGAGTATCATCAAATAGCTTAATATGATAAGAGTGGAAACTGGAGACTCTGCGCCCACGTGCCAGCTAGGGGCTCGCGCAGATAATAGTACAGTACAGCTGCACAGAAGAAACCCCCTTTGTTCCAAAAACCGTGCTATGGTTGGCTTTTAGTAAATCGTTAGAAAAGCACAAGAAAAGCTTGACTCTAAATTTCAGAATAATTTGCACGATCATTTTGTCGGAAAACTCAAAAAAAAAATTGAAAAACCTTTTTCTCTGAATCGACGTATTAAAAAAAAGGTTTTTTAAACAAAAAATGTAGAGGACATTGTCACCTACAATTTGTCTCATTGAGGTAATGTCATACGTTTTGAAATGCAGAAGCTAAGTGGCGCCAAAATTTCCAAGAAAGTGTTTTTTCACTTTTTGTCCTAGAAAAAATGTTTTGTTCACAAAAGAGCGAATTAGAAATTTGTTCCTCTCAAAATAGTCTACAACATTTATTCAAACATTTTTTTCCTCTGACTTACCGTTCTAAAGTTATAGTCTGCCGAAGTGTGAAAATTGTCCGACACCGGTCCCGGTCTAAACTATGCCCACCGCTCTCTCCGCAGTAACAATAGTAGCCTTGACTGCGCAGCGTTGCATTTGCTGCGCTATAACTTTGGAACGGTAAGTCGGAGGAAACAAACGTTTAAATAAATGTTGCAGACAATTTTTAGAGGAACACAATTCTGATTCACCCTTTTGTGAAAAAAAAACATTTTTTCATGGAAAAAAAGTAAAAAAACACTTTTTTGGAAACTTTGGCGCCACCTAGCTTCTGCATTTCAAAACGTATGACATGACATCAATGAGACAAATTGTAGGTGGCAATGTCCTCCACATTTTTTGTTTAAAAAACTTTTCTTTAAAATACGTAGATTCAGAGAAAAACGCTTTTCATTTTTTTGAGTTTTCCGACAACATGATACTACAAATTATTCCGAAATTTAGAGTTAAGCTTTTTGTGTATTTCTAACGACTTACAAAAAGCCAACCATAGCACGTTTTTTGGAACAAAACCATTCCAGCTGTACTATAACTACACTTGCTATTGTAGTCAGCTGACAAGTTCATATACTGTGCATGTTAAGAAGAGTACATTTTGTGATTCAAATAGTAATGTTTTGGGCTTGTATGAATCATAGTGTTAAGAAATGACAGGAAGAGTTGCTTTTTGTGCTATGTCCTCCCAGCTTGGTTCAACCACGGACTCTGCAAGGGATCATTCCTCTGCTGTCTGGGAGTTGAACACACTTTGTCAGCAGATGGAACAGGGGAAGGTGAAAGTGACAGGCCGATCGTCCAGACGACCGCTAACTTGGGTCTAATTATGGAAGGGCCACTGAAGGGGTTATGGAAGGACGTCGGCCGTAGACCTGTTGAAAGGAACCGTCCCGGCATTTGCCTGGTGGTGAGAATGGGAAACCATGAAAACCATTTTCAAGAAGACTAGCGTGGGATTCGAACCCACGTTCTCCCGATACCAGCGAGGCATGAGCTAGAGCGTTAGCGCTCTCAGCCACCAAGATATGTGTTTTAATTACAAAATATAGACTGATTGCAAGTCATTTTCTACAAACGTCCTAAAAACGAAATGCTGTGAGTAGGCTATATCGTACCTATTAACATTTATTTGCCTGTATTATCTTCTATTTATGTGATCATACCATACTTTGTGGTAGTGGTTGTTGTTTTAAAGGCAAAACATGTAGATTATCCGCCCCTAATGATAAGGATGAAAACGAATGAAAAAACAACTACTACTACAACGGACTTTCATCTGACTTACCCGCTAGGAAAAGTAATGGGAAGAATGTAATAAGGAAAATAAAATACAGGGATAAGAAATGTCCTTGTCTCGATGAATAAGAGTATTGATTAGAAAAGAGACAAAGTCATGAAAGCACACAGGAAAGGTGAAGAGGAGAGGGATCACCCAAAGTCACTAAACAAAGAAAAAGAAGCGAACACAGCTCAGGAAGCCCTCGGGGTCACCAACTCCAGAGCCTGCCAGCCATGAGCCCTGGATGGTGTCCAGGGTGAACTGTCTGTGGTGGGGTTACACACACCCTGCCTCTCCTAAGGCCTTTTAAAGAGGGCAGGGATGCCATGAGAAGAATGTCTGGTCCTTGGAATAATAAGTGTACCAGTATCAGGAAAGAGAGGACAAGGTCCAATTATTGAAATACATCCAGGGCTCGGATAGCCTAATACCGTCGGGTTGGGAAGAGAACAAAAATTTATCAAGGTAGGTCGACAGGAGAGAGGAAAATGAGGAACACGGCACAAGTAAGTGGAAGAAATGCTGGAGTCCAGTGGTCGCCAACCACGTCCCACTAGTAGCGAGCCCCTGGGAGTAAATGAAAATAATAAAGGTATCTGCAACACCTGTATGAAATGCATTAAGTCATATGTGATCAGAACCATAAATTAGCCAGAGAAAAATCTTGCTACAAAAAATTCAAACTGAATGTTGTATAACAAGTGTGATTTGCTTTTAGATATCTATTTGAAATTATCCGACGGCAGTCAACATGACGATTGAATGTTTTAATTTTAATATTACTGCTTCTTTCAGATCAACAAACACATCGTGGTTTTCCGTTGTTTCCCAATTCTACTCCGGGAAAATGCTGGGATGGTTCTCAACTTAAGACCACGGCCGCCTCCTTTCCAATTCTGACCCGAATTACAGATACACACAGGGCTACAGATACCACAATAACACAGGTTAACATATTAACATACAAGTTCTACACACACACACATCCAAGTACACGGAGAGGAATAACCACGATCCAAGCCCTTCAAATGAAACAACAACAACAACAACAATTTATTATGTTACAATAACTATGGTAACGTCTTGAAATCTGCATTTCGTTGCGTATTCGAAGTTCAGCTGGATAGTGTTTTAATAGATCATTGATTCAATGCTCTTCTCGAGGCGCTAGATGGCAGCACTACGCAGTGTCGTCGTTACTCCGCGTGGTATGAAGAAAGAGTTTCCACACGGAAAATCAGGAGTCTTATACGGAAAATTAGGAAATTATACAATAAAAGACATGATAGTGACAAGTATATGTTGAAATTTAAGTCCTTATCAAGAGAGCTCGTCTTAAAAAAGAGGGCTGCTCATGACAATTATATGCAAGGTTTACTTGGTTCGGGAGGCGATGGGTGGAAAAATGTTTACAGTTATGTTAGGAGAAGAAAGGGAAATTCAAATAATTTGTCGATGATAATGTCCGGTGACGGTAAATTAATTACTGAGAAGCAGGCCATTGCTAATGAATTAAATGTCTTTTATGGCAGTGTGTTCAATAAATCCAATAGCTGTGGGTTGGACCTTAACGGTGAATCAGGGGCTCCACTTCTCCAAATAAACCAGTCAGCAATTGTAAAGCTAATACAAAAATTACGTTACAATATATCAAAGGGTCCTGATAATATTGTTAGTGAAGTACTTAAACTAGGAGGTAGGGCCGTGGCACGATACTTAGAGGTGTTGTTTAATGTGTCCATAAACAATGCGCAAATCCCGGATGACTGGAAAAGAGCTACGGTAGTCCCAATATTTAAGGGAGGGAGCAGACTTGAATTGGGCAACTACAGGCCGGTTAGTCTTACGTCCATCGTTTGTAAACAGATGGAGCATCTCATTTGCGACTACTTGAGGGAACAGTGGGAAACATTATCATGGTTTAATGATAGGCAACATGGATTTCGGAAAGGTTACTCATGCGAGAGTCAGATGCTATCACTTTTTCAAGATATTAGCGAATCGTTAGACGATGGAGTTTCAGTCGACGTCGTAGTTATAGATTTTGCGAAGGCATTTGATGTCGTGCCGCATGACATGCTACTCCATAAATTAGCTTCGACGAAGATTGATAGAAGAGTAATTTTATGGATCCAAGAATTTTTGACGGGTCGTTCCCAGAAAGTGAAAGTTGAAGGCCGATTCTCGGATGAAAGTACCGTAACGTCGGGTATCCCTCAGGGCAGCGTAATCGGAACTTTGTTATTTTTGGCGTTTATAAATGACTTACCAAATGGGATTCGCAGTGACTGTCGATTGTTTGCGGATGATTGTGTAATATATCGAAAGATACATGACTCACAAGACAATGCAGTACTTCAAGATGACCTGAACCTGGTCTATAGGCACCGTGCGTGTCGCTCTAGCGGCCGAGTGGAGAACTATAGGTGAGGCAGACTCCAGGCACGCAGCACAGATTACCTTACGCTCGCAGTCTCTGTTCTGGTATGAGCGTATAGTCACTCCGACGATAATGGCAGAGAAACGAAGATCAAGTAATCACAATTGTTGTGTTGTCGGTTGTTCCAATACTTATGCAAATACGGGAAGTGAAATACAATTTTATTGTTTTCCAAAACGAGCGATAGAAGTGGACCGAAGGAGGCGATGGATACAAGCAGTTAACCGAAGGAAATAAGTACACGTACATACTGCACAAATTTGCAATAAGTTCAACTGACCCGATTTAACTTCATTTTGGTGTTAATTTTTAGCACTGATGGATCACTTTGGCAACCTACGACTTACTCAAGAATATGCAGTGCACATTTCATCGGAAACAGAAGATCTGGACACCCACTAAGTCCAGCCTATGTTCCGACAATATTTCCTGATGAATACAAGAAGAGGAATGTTTCGCCGGGTCCTAGCTTACAGCGCTTTCACAGACAACTCAAACGATTAGAAAAGGAAGAACCAGGCGGAAAAGTTTCAGCTACAGTTTGCGCAAGTAACATAACCAAGGATGCATCCGTAGGAACAGACGCATCTGATTTTCATTGTTCAGACTTCATGTTTACTTGTTCTGTAAATGTAAACGACGTTAATACACAAGCATGTATTCCACTTAATTTTGGTCTGAGAAGGAACATTTCGAAACATGATCACATGTGTGGAACGGAAGACGATCACGCAGACGTCACGAGCCCAGGTTTCCAAGGTTACAGTTCCATAAGGAACAACACACAAATGCGTGATTTAACAGGTGTAAACTTCCACGTCTTCGCCTTACTGATTGCGTTATTACCAAACTGTAACGTTTCCAAAGTTTGTAAAGAAACCAGATTATTAATTTTCCTAATGAAAATGAAAACTGGACTGTCCTATTCTGCTTTGAGAGTGCTATTCGGTGTTCACAGGACGACAATTTTACGTATTTTTACGACCGTTCTTATGCAACTCGTGCAGCGTACGAAAAATTTCATATTCTGGCCTAGTAAGGAAAGTGTTAGAGAAACAATGCCTCCAGCATTTAAGAGAAATTACAATAATTGTCGAGCCATTATTGACTGCACGGAATTTAGGGTTGAACAGCCTCCCCAAGTAGATCAGAGAGTGTATTTCTATTCTCGATACAAGGGTTGCTACACTGCAAAACTTTTAATTGCTATCACGCCTAGTGGTATGACCGCCTTTAAATCGAAATGTTATGGTGGAAGAGCTAGTGACTCATTCATAACAACTGACAGTGGTTTATTAAATTTACTTCAACCTGGCGATGAGGTCATGGCTGATAAAGGATTTCATGGCATCAGAACTAACTTATCTGGCCGCGGTGTCGTAATAGTGACGCCACCGTTCTTACATGAAGGGAGATAACAGTTGAGGAGGTTGAGAGTACTTAACAATATTGCGAGTGTTAGAATTCATGTAGAAAGGTGTATTCAAAGAATCAAAATATACAATATATTACAGAAATTGCCAACAGAACTGTTTCCGTCAGAGATGACATTGTGCATATGTGTTGCGTTTTAGTAAATTTGCAAACTCCAATAATTAAAGAATAGCTCGAGATTTTTTCTACCATCAGTTTGTTTTATATATTCTTTGTTTTCATTTTCTATTGAACTGTTCATTGTTTACCAAGCACAAATGATTACTTAATTATCATTAGGAATACCACCGACAGTAGTGGCTACGCTGGCTAAAGCGCGGCGTTAGGTCATGGGGCCAAGCTCTCTGCTGACTCGGTAGACGCGTGGGTTCGAGCCCCACCGTCGGCTGTCCTTGAAATGGTTTTCCGTGGTTTCCCATTTTCAACACCAGGCAAATGCTGAGACAGTACCTTCTGATAGGCCACGGCCGCTTCCTTCCACATCCTTGCCCACTTTCATCCATTCATCTCATCTCTCATCCCGACGCGCAGGTCGCCCACGGGCGTCAACTCGAAAGACCTGCACTCGGCCTCTCAGGAGGCTACACGAAAATAATAAAATATAGGAATACCGCTAATTTTTGGCAAGTAAATACTGAGATAGAACTTTGAAATTTTGGTGAGACATTCCTCGACATACTTATTGTCCTTATAAACAGGTACTGTCAACTGTTGTGCTCTGCTATATACATACAGATCACATTTGTCTAAGCCAGTCATGTACATTAGTATTTGTATTTGTGTGTAATACATATGGCTTGTCTTTAAATGTGTGTTTTTTTGCCCGTCAGCGTAAAGATAACGAACTCTCACATTCCCTGCCTCATCAACTATTGATTTATCTTTACAGGAAGAAGGACACTTAACTTCTAACACTCTGTCAGCTACATTCCCCTTGAGAACTATGCCATCTGGAGAGCCACACATCCAAGGTTGTTTTTGGTGGATTATTAACCCACACCGAATAACACGAACACTGAATGAACTTGCATAACATTCTATTGCCTCACTTTCCATTTCACTTCCGTAAGAAAGATTGTTCAAAGCAGCTCCCCCAATTGGTGAATCAGTTACAAATGTGAGAACTAAAGTATCAAAGTTATGTCTCCTAGTTTTGATCCGATGTGCTTTCGTGCTAGCAGATATTCGTATCTTTCTTTCTTGAAACCATCGAGGGCTTCGTGATTGAGGTACAAATTCCAGGAAGATTTTAATTATCTGATCTGTATCAACCTGAACTTTGCTGGTAAAAAACATTTCGTCACTCACAGTGTGAAAGGTGTATTTGACCGGTGAGCGCACGGCGTTAGAGACTTGTAAATGTACTAGCTGTGTCACAATTTCCTCACATTCTTCTCTCTCCACATCATTCACTACTCTGTCCATCAACGAGCTGACTACGGCCCTGCACGATTGTTCGATTTCAGTTCTTGCTTCTGCTCGAAGTATTGCACGAAGACTGCAAGGGATGTGTTTTAAAATATCCTCACTTAATTCAAAGGGAGGAAGATATGTCTCTAAAGTCTTTTAGCCGAACAGTGCTTCTACGCGTTTGTCTTTCCTATATTTTTCTTTTGACACTGTTTTCGGACTCGGTTTTCCCCATTGTTGCGGATGGTCTGTTTTCGAGACATCACTTTCATTATTTACAAAATACACTACCGCAGCTACGAGTTTGCAAGTTCCTCTGGCGCCTGCAGGACAGGAACATTCACTGCTCGAGACATTACGATTCTGGTCAACCTAAACACAAAATAAAAATGGTTACAAGTTATTAACACATAGCAAACATGCAAACGCGTCGGCTGTATATATATTATAGGCGACCTAATATCCCCAAATTAAATATTACAATGTCTGTTAGTGGTCGTGAAAGTCTACGTATTGAGATACATTAAGTAATTCTTCCTAAATAAACTTTATAAATTGTGACCTAACTACACCATGCCTACCTCAAGTTTCACGATATAAGGCGGCAAAGTCACAGACTTTTGTCGGGTGACTTTTCCTGTGATATATCCGAAAGCATTCGAAATTAACTCTTCCACGTCGTTCACGTGGCCACTGACAACTAGGTTTTTTCCTTTCTTCCATGATGATTCACTTAGATCCCCGAATTGAATCTCTCTAAACCCGCAACTTGTTCGAACGTCACACATGCTGTACTGAGATTCTCGCAATACGCCTCACCTCTTGTTTCAGAACGGGCCACTACGTAGCGCTAGTAGTAGCATTTCGAGCTGCCTGCACGGTACCTATAAGTGGGCGATTGAAAATAAAATGAAAATAAAAAGAAAATGTAGTCTAATAAAAATAGGGAAAGGGCGAAGGCAAGATTTTCAATATAACATTGGATCGGAAATACTTGTAGAAGAAGATTCTTGCAAATATTTGGGCGTTCACGTTAGAAATGATATGAAATGGAGTAGTCATATAGGATGTGTAGTTTCTAAAGCTTACAAATCCCTGCACTTTGTAATGAGGGTATTAAAAGGAAGTAGTACCTCTGCTAAAGAATTAGGATATTTGTCACTTGTAAGACCTATTCTGGAATATGCCTCGGCGGTTTGGGATCCATATCAAGTAGGGCTCATAAATGAGTTGGAAATGGTACAAAGAAAGGTCGCTAGATTTGTGCTCAGTGACTTTAATCCCAGGAGCAGTGTGAGCCGTATGTTAAAGAAACTTGGGTGGGAATCACTTGAGGCTAGGAGGATGAAATCTAGACTCTGCGCTATGTACAACACGTATACAAATCAACCAGCATGGGGTGAGCTTAGCAAACGTATGGAAAAGCCTACTTACATGGGTAGGAGCGATCACCCTTTCAAAAGTTAAGGGCCGACCACAGCGAACAAATTATGGTAAATATTCTTTCGTAAACCGTGCCATTGGTAATTGGAACTCTCTACCTGCCGCAGTCTTAGAGCCTTTTCCCAAACATGTAGGTGTGTTTAAGAAAAGACTGACTATTTGTGTAAATACTCCAGTTTAATTGTTAGTGAATTGTTATGTACAATTATTTATTTGTTATCTATATCTAATTTGCCACCGGGGGACACCCCCCAATTGCAAATAAACGAATGAATGAATGAATGAATGAACTATTATCATATTGAGCTATTTGGTATAACACGCTTTGAGCGTTTGTTATTGACATTAACATTGGCTTGAAGTCCGGTTCAATGTACCGATACGAATCTACCACATTCTGAATTAAAGCAGCATCTATAAAACACTAAGGTGTGTTTTGTTACCGCAAGATTGAGAGAACGGCTGAACCGATAGACTTCGTAAATCAGTCTGACGAAAGATCTTAGCCTTTAGATTTGCTGAGTGTGTTTAAAAGAAATAAAATATGGTGCCGTATTTTTAAATTATTAGAAATGATGCAATATTCGTGGTACCCGCGCGGGGGCACATTCGCTTTCGCCCATGAGCGACATAGCGGATAACGTTGTTTCCATGAGATTTACTGGAATACAATAAAGGAATATTGTTCATGAATTTCTTATGAGATTTACTGGAATACGATTATAAAGGAAAGGAAATATTGAAGAACTTAAACTGGCAGTCGTGTGTAAAAGTTGCCTACTCACTATCCACTTTACTGCAGGCGACAGATTGGAAGAACATACTGGAATACCAAACGTGTACAAGGCACCAATGTTGAAATCAACAACCGCTTCATTGTTCCGTACAATCAATATTTATTGATGTACTTTCTGGCCCATGTTAACGTGGAAATTTATGCAAGTGTACACAGCATTAAATACATAGGCTACATAAGTATGTTTGAAAGGGACATGATTGTGCTAACTTGAAAATCACGGCAAATGAAGAAATGTTTCTACGTATTTCAATTCTAAATATATTGGTACAAGTGAGGCTGTATACAGAATTTTTGGTTACAACATGTACGAACAGTCCCACATACACACATCAAAAAAAGTTTTGCATCACTTCGGTTCCAAGAGTTCCGGAACCGTTAAATACAAAGGGAATAGAGATCAACACAAACAACATTTCAGCTCGTTTTATTGCTCATGAGACCCACACATTGCATGTTGTACCATCATACAGCTAGACTTTCAGCATTTGTGGTCCAGATTGCAGTACACACCACTACCTCTAATACCCAGTAGCACGTCCTCTTGCATTGATGCATGCCTGTATTCGCCGTGGCATACTATCCACAAGTTCATCAAGACACTGTTGGTCCAAATTGTCCCACTCCTCAACGACAATTCGGCGTAAATCTCTCAGAGTGGTTGGTGGGTCAAGACGTCCATAAACAGCCCTTTTCAACATATCCCAGGCATGTTCGATAGGGTTCATGTCTGGCGAACATGCTGGCCACTGTAGTCGAGCGATGTCGTTATCTTGAAGGAACGCATTCACAAGATGTGCACGATGAGGTCGAGAATTGTCGTCCATGAAGACAAATGCCTCTCCAATATTCTGCCGATATGGTTGCACTATGGGTCGGAGGATGTCATTCAGGTATCGTAAAGCCGTTTCGGAGCCTTCCATGACCACCAGTGGCGTACGTCGGCCCCACATAATGCCACCCCAAAACATCAGGGAACCACCACCTTGCTGCACTCGCTGGACAGTGTGTCTAAGACGTTCAGCCTGACCAGGGTGCCTCCAAACACGTCTCCGACGATTGTCTGGTTGAAGGCATATGCGACACTCATCGGTGAAGAGAACGTGATGCCAATTCCGTGGGGTCCATTCAGCATGTTGTTGGGCCCATCTGTACCGCGCTGCATGGTGTCGGGGTTGCAAAGCTGGACCTCGCCATGGACGTCGGGAGTGAAGTTGCGCATCATGCAGCCTATTGCGCACAGTTTGAGTTGAAACACGACGTCCTGTGGCTGAACGAAACGCATTATTCAACATGTTGGCATTGCTGTCAGGGTTCCTCCGAGCGGCAATCCGTAAGTAGCGGTCATCCACTACAGTAGTAGCCCTTGGGCGGCCTGAGCGAGGCCTGTCATCGACAGTTCCTGTATCTCTGTACCTCCTCCATGTCCGAACAACATCGCTTTGGTTCACTCTGAGACGCCTGGAAACTTCCCTTGTTGAGAGCCCTTCTTGACACAAAGTAACAATGCGGACGCGATCGAACTGCGGTATTGACCTTCTAGGCATGGTAGAACTACAGACAACATGAGCAGCGTACCTTCGTCCTGGTGGAATGACTGGAACTGATCGGCTGTCGTACCCCCTCCGTCTAATAGGCCCTGCTCATGCATGGTTGTTTACATCTTTGAGCAGTTTTAGTGACATCTATGAACAGTCAAAGGGACTGTATCTTGGATACAATATACACAGTCAACGTCTATATGCCGGAGATCTGGGAACCGAGGTGATGCAAAACTTTTTTTGATGTGTGTAGTTGCCCGGTTATCAGACCGACAGGATGTATTTTTTCATTGCGATAATGCTTCACAAGCATTATTACAGGCACAGTTCAAAAAGTACACAACTCACTGCATGGTTTCAGCTGAATCACAATCCAATAACGGGGAGTGCATGTGTTTATCCTGAAACACTCATGCATTATGTATGGAATAAACGCAAATGTATTTGAAAAGAACGTCAGTGATTAGAAAATGTAATAGATCAGATGTACAATATTTCTCTGTCTGAATCAAAATATACCATTTGCGCTTACTTTTACTTTATGTAGTAGATGCCACAAGCTTTGAGGGTCTCCGGACATACCAAGGTATTATCTACCCAACATATAAGGATGTGGCAATTACGCTTGAATTGCTTATCGATGATTCAGAATGGCAGCGATGGTTGATAGAAGAATCGGATTTTTAAATGCCCTTTCAACTGAGGCAGTTATTCGCATATATATGAATATTTTATCATCCTTGCAATGCTAGTCACTTATGGGATATGTAAAAAATATTCTCTGTGGGGATTATTTAAAGTCTTCAGACAAAATACATTATCAACTGTCGCTCAGAGATATTAATAAATCTCCCCAATTGCATGGTTTTTCTCTCCCAGCATTTAACTTGCCTGTTAATACTGTCATAAGTTACACTTAAACGAGCCAACTACTAAAGTGTCAGTTTTCACTTTGATTTGGCCGACCAGATGCTCTTAGCAAACCAGGAACAACTTTCAATTATTAATGAAATCACTGGCGTGACCCATAAAAAGCCAATATAACGGGCATGGGCGTATTTTTATTGCTGGTCATGGGGGCACAGGAAAAATCATTTATTTACCGATGCTTAGTACACAAGCTCTGCAGTTTATGGCTTCATGTTATATCAGTAGGATGGGCAGGAATAGCTGCTGTTTTGCTGCACAATTGTTGAACAGTACTCAGTACATTCAAAACTCTTCTAATTTAAATGAGAGTTCAGTATGTGGATTGAAATTAAATTCCAACGCAGTTGATATTTGATTAGCAAAGCTCATTACAGGCAATGACAAATATTAATTCATTAATGTGTGTGAATCGTCTTCAAAAAAATATGGGTAACGACATTTCTTTAGGTGGGAAAATTATTGTTCTTGGAGGAGACTTCGGGCATGTTTTGCCGCACGCTACTCTCCAAATAATTATTCACAATATTGTACTTAATACTCGCCTCTCTGGCCGCTCTCCAATATACGCTGCTTACAAAAATACATGGGGTCAAAACTAGAAGAATTGGGGTTTTCTGATGTTTTGATACACATTGGCAACGGCGACTACCCATCTGTGGATGATGAGGAATCAAGTTAATTACCAGCCAAGTGTTTTAGCGTATGATGATTTCGTGGCTGAGATTTACGGCGAAACATTCACATATGCGAATGATGTAATCAATTTCTCAAAAGTTTGCATTCTTACACCAAAACATGAACACTGTAATGACATTCATTTGACAGTCATTGAATTTATACCCGGTAGTCCAAAATCATACACGCAAGTTATCGGTCGCCTGGGTAATCGGCATGCCACCATCCCCAGTTGTATTTGCTGACAAAGTGAGTCCAGCTCCCAGGTTCTGACCTTGCGACGGTAGAGGAATGCTCCCTCGCAGAGTCCCTGGGTGTAGTCAAGATGGGAGGATAAGCGATTAAACGAATCCTTATATACGACATTCTTTGTATGATTACTTTTTGGGACTATTGCAACTTTAACGGCGTTGAAAGATCGCACTCTCGACGTTGCAACATGACTGTAACTGGCCATGAGTGAAAGCAGAGACCAACACGTTTTAGAGTTTCTCCCTGAGCTTTATAGATTGTGATACAGAATGTCAAGTGAATTGATAACTGGTGCCTTATAAAAGATAATTGAAGTGTTTTATCGGATGGTGTAAAATCAAGTCGAGGGATTAGAGCTCTGTACCTAACTTTATCTCCACTTCTTTAGTCCAAATCCAAGAAATGTTCATACATACCTCTTACAATTAATCCGGTACCGTCTATGAGCCATTAGAAAAACTTCAGATTTCTAAGGAGTATAGACTAACTATGGTTCCAACCTTTGGAGTAAGAATATGTGGAGGCAAACCACTTAATTGCAAGGAATTCATGAATTCTGTGGGAAATTGAAATAGCTGGCTTCCATCTTCAGTATTTGAGGAAGGGTCAAGGAAAGGATTTTGGAAAGAAGTCGGCCGTGGACCTGCTGAATGAAACCGTCGCGGTATTTGCCTGGTGGTGAAAATGGGAAACCACGAAAACCGTTTTCAGGACGGCCAAGGAGGGATTCAAACTCACGCTCTCCCGATGCCAGCAAAGCACAAGGTAGCACGTTAGCGCTCTCGGCCACCGTGGCTGGTATAAAAGGAAATCCTTCATTAAATATTTTCCTATCAAAAATAATCGATCTTGGATATAGAGGACTTCCAATGTTATTATGTTATGGAAGAGTTGGGGAAAACTTTTAATGATCATAGAAGAGTTGTTGTAATTTTTATGACAGCGTGATCATTAGCGTCTTGCACTTGGGTCTATATCAAATAACCTGTGTTTCTGTGGTGACTGCACTAGTGTGTGAAACTGTAACCCTTCGGGTGTAGGATTTGGGTAGATGCCCCAGGACTTGAAACAAGGTACCATCACGGCATTTGCCTGCAGGGAGTGTGGAGAAACCGGCATAATTCACATTCAAAAAGGCCGCTGTCAGCACCAGGATTCGAACCTGTTATCTCCGGGCTTCCAGCTCTCCCGTGCAGTAATGGTTCAGAGGTGTTATCTGCCAGTGTGAAACTCTCAAACCAGCAACGTAGCTGAGCAAGTTAATTGAAGCTCATCTATCGCAATGGGGAGCTGCAGTTCATAGATCAGAGGTTCGAATCCCAGTGCTGACTGCAGTTCTTCCATACGCATTCGAAGCAAATACCCGGATGGTATCTCCTCCAATTGAAACAACAATTACAAACATTCTGAGTAAATAAAATCAATTGCAGACAACCACTGCAGTTCTATAACAGCTCTTCCCTGGTGTATTATCTTCACATTTAAATACAGTCAAACTGTATTTTACACCCGAGGAAATATTGTTTCTCTACCATTGTGTGGGGATTATGATAGGTAAACTAAAAGCGTTATTTTCTTTCAAGTACACAAACGATTTTTTTCGTCTCTTTAGTTTTTGCCATTGTTATGTCATGTGTTTTATTCCTTTTGTGTGTTCACTTCGGTGTGGTTTAACGTCTTCCTTTTCTTCCTTAGACGCCGAGTGAACATATTATGAACGCTTCCAGCTTGCGACACCTTTTATTGGATACCAGCGCAAATACAGAGATTACAAACAATGAACACGTGGAGAGCTCAACATTTATTCGGCCTTCCTTCTCGCCCAGTAGTTCTTCATTCTTAGGGCCGATAACCTAGATGTTAGGCCCCTTAAAACAACAATTATCGTCATTATCATCATATCTTCTTTCTTAAAGACTGTGAAAGTTTCCGTACAGCCGTCCATGTTCATGGTGTATATTTATGCCCGTCTTCCCCAAATTCCTGTGTTTGGACGATATTTCTGAGTATGAGACTTCTGCCACTTAGGAAGCAAAGTAGCCAGGGATGGACGAAGCAAAGAGAATGTAAAAAGTAGGTCGGCTCAGGCAAGGAAAGCATTTATACAGAAAATTTTATTGACATTAAATATAGATGTAGATATTAGGAAGTGATTTTTGAAAGCCTTTGTCTGGAACGTGGCGCTCTATGGAAGTGAAACTAGGACTGTTGGCGCAGCAGAAAAGATGAGAATAGAGGCGTTTGAAATGTGGTGCTACAGGAGAATGATGAAGATCACATGGGTAGATGGAGTAACAAATGAAGAGGTATTAAGACGAGTGGGAGAGGAGAGATGTTTCTGGCGACTACTAATGAGGAGAAGAGATAGGTTGGTAGGACTCTTACTAAGACACCCAGGAATAGAAAACTTAGTTATGGAAGAAAGGGTCAAGGACAAGAACTGTAGGGGTAGACCAAGGCTAGAATGTGTTAAACAAATTGCCTCGGGAGTAAGGTGTGCTAGCTATGTAGAGATGAATCAATTAGCTCAGGGCAGGGAGGCAAGGAGTGCTGCATCAGGCCAGTCAAAAGGCTGAAGACTCAAACAACAACCCTGTCTTGTAAATTTGGCGATCCTAATTCAAGAAGGTCTTTCTCGGTGAGTTTGTACCACTTTGGTCTAGAAGCATTGAATTGCAGATATTTGAACAATTTATGGGAAAGCCTATTAGGGTTCATTCTTTATAAAATCAGGAGCTGATAACCTAGATGTTAGGCCCCTTAAAAAATTACTATCATGATTCTAAATAACCTGTAAATTGTATTCTTTGCCTTCGCATTGTATGTGTGATTTTGCGAATTCGTTGATATATTTCACAATTGGGTTTCGGGTAATACATTCCGTTTTTAAGTCTCGGTTCTAAAATTTTTCTCATAATTTTCCTTTCCTTAATCTTTAATTGTTCCTTTAATCCTTTGTGTGGATTCTTCTCGTATAATGAGGTTTAATTACTGTATGGTAGTTTCTGCAGCCTCCTACTTCGTATTCATGTTGCTGACACTCCATACTGCGTGTCCCTAAGTTTTCTCCACTTTGGCGAGACCTCAGTTTGTCTCCTTAACACGGCCAGCGACACCGCTTCACCGGAAGCCACCTTGTGGCAGCACTACAATTCATTCGAAAACAGGACCAAAGCAGGCTGTAGTTCAAGACAGTTCATAATGCACACCAGCACAATATTGATGCTCTCAATACGAGGAATGTCAATTAAATTTTAGTGAAATGAGCAGTATGAAGCTGTTTGATAGAACGCAGAAGCACATCTCATTGTATTGCTGGAAATAAGATAACTGCTGGCTTCCACTATAAAGACAATGAACTGCGACAACACCGAGAAAAGCTCCTCTTACTTCTACAGAAGAAATTAATAAATTTTACTGTAATTTCTTTGACTGCTGTTGTGCTTGATTACATTACATGAATAGGGCCACGTAAAGTGCTGAATGTTATTCAAACATACAGTATTTGGAAGATGGAATTAGGCCTATATTTTCACTGGGATGTGACCTTCACCGCATTGGAAAAGTAATTTGAAATAAGATGAGATTTTCTTACCCCTTCTACTGTATTTCTCGGCCCTGTGAATTGCGAAATCATTCCATTAATGCTATTCACAATTATGGTGCTGTACGGCATGTCCTATCTTGGAGCAAAGCCCCCCTTTCCAGAAATCCCTCCGTAACCCAGAACGTCGTAATATACAGTATTTGGGGGGTAAAACCTAGCCTATTCCATGTCTCTAAAATTCCAATTGAATATATTTGATCCGCCTTACCTTCTTACAGCATCCAAAATGTTAAAATAAGAAAACCCATTTTGGGCAGCTTTCATAAATTGTTAAGACACCAGCAACTCAAAGGAAGGGTTAAACGTATGGTCCATTATAGGAAAATGTGATCACAACATCTCCATTGTTTACATCTGCTTAAGCTGCACAGTTGAACTTATACATTTAAAACACAGATAACAGCTTTTCCTTGGAGAGAAGTTGCCCTCACGGGGTGGAGACCTATCAGTAGTTTTTTTCTGTCCAGTTATATGCCTGGTCGCATACGAAGCACATGGTATTGTGTTTGAGGGGAAGTCGTCTCATGGATTTTATTTACTGGCAACACGAACAATCTCCGAAGGGTTGAGTTTAGGATCCTATTAACACTCTCTAACCGGGCATGTCAATGCTAATATCCTGGGCTACCTTTATCACGATAAGGCAGATGACAGCAAACGCTGATTTGTGAATCAGTGACGTCACCAACCTGGCAGGGGCTAGTCTAACGGAGAGTATGCATCCCTTCTCCTTCCCGCCACCATCCATCTGGACACAATGGTTGACAGCTATGTGATACGTAAGTTGGATGGATGGAGGGGAATGCTAACTGCCCTCCAAACCATGAAGAATGCGGACTGCATATAGGATGTGTTATAGTGTTTCTCTCCTCCACTTGTCCTCCATCTGTTGCGGGTAGCTTTCTCTGTCACGTCACCTGCCGCTCCAAACACTGTGCTGAACTACAGTAATAACGATAAGCTGGTGTACCATGATCAGTTTATTCATTGGTATACATTGTGTTCATTTAACCTATTAACGACGTATTTAGTAATTTAATAATTTGTTATTCAATAATTATCCAGGTTAGGATGTTTAGTGTACACACACACGCACGTACACAGACAAGAGATGATCTCATAAACTTATATGTTATGTCGTAAGATGAAAATAGGCTGGACAACATTGTGGTGTTTGAAGCCATATTTTCAGTGTTGCCTTAGTAAACAAGAGTTTAGTGCTTTTCAGTCGGTCAACACGAATGTACCCAAAAGAGATGGGTTATGCCCTAATCCTGAAATAAATTACATGAGATTAATAAAACACTAGGATGACCAGTTTCGATCGTCAAGCGATCATCATCAGATCCAATACACTTAGGCTATAAAATCTATGTTTGAAATGCAGGTGAAAATATTTACAATATGTACAATTATTTAGTTGCAGTGTTGGTACTGCAACTGTCAGTGTATGCTAAATGCAGTATATATGTTAGGTGAAATGCTAAATGGTGATGGCTATCCGGAGATTGTACTTTAGAGAGATTATATGGTTGTAAACTATGGTCAAACTATAAAATTTTAGGCTAACTACTTATCTGATTGTCTTCCGTACTACAGATATTCGCAGTTTCCGTGCTCACTTGAACTCGCTGTGCGGTCGACTGCGGTGGTTATCTTAACGACTGGTTTTTCCCTGCCTTCCCCCCCTGTCCCTACGTGCTGTGGGGAGTGATCGCGATGTGTTTATGTGAGGTGTTGCCAACCTAGATAAGATGTATGTTATTGAATGAGGTGGATCTACAACTATTAAAGACCGTGGATTAGTCCTCGCCACGCGTGGAGCATAACCCATTCGAACTAAGCGTTGACGGTCTTATGAGGACGTCCCGGCACCTTTAATACTGCCTCTAATATGGGTCTTGGTTTATTGCAGAAGAAAAGTACATCGTACACCTGATCCAGATAACATTTACCTATTAAAAACCCCCTAATTTCCCCCCTTTTTTTATCTAGCTTGGCTGTGTCGCTAAATTGTGTTTTGTTTCCGACAGGGTGTGTTTTTTAGTAGCGTGAAGAGGGGTGAGCTCTCCATGAACGTGTGTTCATTTAGATTGTTGGGATTGTTTCGTTTGGCTAGGTGTATCTCGATTGCTTCCTTTATGTCAAGAGCTCTGCCTTTCGATTCGTGATGGATTATTTTAAGGTCCGACTCTATGTTGGTAAAGCTATGCCCTGCGTCACACATATGTTCGCACACGGCTGAATGTGTTCCGTATCTTATCGCATTTCTATGTTCATTATAACGTGTGTCTACTCGCCTTCCACTCTGCCCGATGTAATTAGCTTGACAATCGGTGTCTTGGCACGTTATAGAATATACCCCTGACCTTGAATACGGGTCACGTTTATTTAGATTACTATTTAGGAGGTGCCTAGAGGTTGTGTTTTTCGTCGTGAAAGCTATCTTTATGCCTTGCTTTTTGAATAGGTTGGTGATTTTATATGTATTCGCAATCACATAGTTGAAACGCGCAAATTTTTTCTCATTACTGTCCGGTTTGGGAATCGTTTTATCTTTATTTTTATGTTTGGCTATAATTTGATTTATTTTGCTTGGCGAGAAGTTGTTTTCCTTTGCTATTTGCATAATAGTTCTTATTTCCTTATTATAGTTGTCTTTTGACATGGGTATGTTTAAAGCCCTGTGCACCATTGAATTGAAACCCGCTAGTTTGTGCGTACTGGGGTGATTAGACTGATTGTCGATTGCATGCGAGGTTTGTGTTGCTTTCCGGAATATGGAATATGAAAGGTCGTTGTCTTTACGTTCAATAGTTATATCGAGATAATTTATTTTCCGGTCTATTTCGGATTCCTTAGTGAATTTGATAGAATGGTGAAGGCTATTAATGGATTGGAGAATTGTTTCTTCGCTTGTTAGTTCAGTATCGTAGATGCAAATTACATCATCTACGTATCTTTTCCATATTACTATTCCCTTTGTTGAAGTCTTTTCTAAGAACGCATTTTCTAGTGCATTGATGAAGATGTCAGCGATTAACCCACTTAGTGGCGATCCCATTGCTAGGCCTTCTCTCTGTGTGTATATTTTATTGTCGAATTGAAACACGTTTTGGGTGAGAACGACCCTCAGTAATCTCACAATCTCTTCAATTTCTTTTACCGAATTGTTGGATTTTAAGTTGTTTTCGATAGTGTTGATTGCTTCAATAATCGGAATATTGGTGTACATGTTAGTTACGTCGAAGGATACTAGCCTGAAGCTAGGTTTCATTTGTAGGGTGTTCAATGCTGTTACTAGTTCTGTTGTGTTCTTTACAGAGTTGTTTTTGTCGTTGGAAAGACGGCATTTTAAGATTTTTAGTAACTCTTTGCTGATTTTGTAATTAGGGGCATTCCTACAATTGACTATTGGTCTCATTGGGCATTCCTTTTTGTGTATTTTTGGTTGTCCCCTCAATGACGGTATTTTCGGGTTCATGTTTATTAGTTTTGATTTTTCGGCTTTGGTCAGTATGTATTCTGTTTCTTTTAGCGCACTTTTTATTTGTTTTTGGACAAGATGTTCACTAAAGAACATATACTGTAGCATACTTTCTCCTAAATGTAAGGGTATAGTTATAACTCTTTGTCCTTATCAAGGAGTATAATTGAATGTTGGTAGTGGAAGCTTGTTGAAATATAACGTGGTGTATTATACGCTGATTTAAGAGGAGAAACAGTGAGGTCATCTGCCCCAGTGTTAGGCCTATATCTTATACTATGCTTAAGATTTTCCTTATTTCCAATCATTACGGTACTTCCTGAACCTATTATTTACTTCTTAACTCAATGTGATACTTTGGTCGAGTGCTCTAGACGCTTGGCTCTCACCCGAGTAGCAGGGGTATGAATAAGTAAAATGTTATGTTTTATTTGTGTTTTATTTTATTTGTTGTTTTATAATTACACGTATACTTACTTTTAGTGCGTATTTTCTCTTGGAAAATAAATACGAATTACACAGCACGTCTTATTGCAAGCTTCCACAACAATATTAAGCTGAAGCCGGGCCTTATTGGATCATAAGTTACGGATTAGCCTATAATTGGCCAAGGATTCCTACACCCGTCCCTTGGCCAAGAAATACATTACCTACTAGTAATATAAAGAATACTATTAGCTTAACGTGTCAGAATGTGTTGGCTGTAGTAGCCTCGAACTTCAGCCCGTTGAGAGTGTTACGGGGCAATGAGGATCAGTGCAGAATACGTATGCACCAACTACACTACTTTCAAATTGAATTGTACGTGAGGTGACTACGTAACCTACAGCACTGGGCTTAAAGGGGAGAATCAGCTGAAATATACGAATTAATAATTCGTGTTATGAGTTTAACGTTCCTTTGAAATGCCACACTTTAGAGGTGACGACGTGCCAGGTTGTTGTTGTGGGTTAGCTTAGGGTTGGGATATCGTGGTTATTTAGGTCCATGTGGGTGTGCATTTGGAATCTGCCTGATAACCTCTGTCATTGTGATAACTGTACTAGTGTGCAGGGCACTTTTTCAGGGGGAACGCGGGGGTACGCGTACCCCTTAAATATTTTGAAAACGGTTTATGAAAAAAATATTGGTACATTTGTATAACCAACATTTGTATAACCAGTCCGGCAAATATAACTTCCGACTTGAAAGTTCATCGATCTGCTGGCGTCAACGCGCTGTTCTCAACAGCTGGAGGAGATTTCGAGTAATCATCGATCTATCGAATCACTTTCTTTTGGTCGGCAGCTTGGCACTCAGCAGCATAATCGAAACAATAGGCCATATTACTTTCTGCTCGACAAAAGCTTTGTGTAATTGCTGCCTTATTCGAAGAAATTTACTTATTTAGGCAAAAAATAAGTAACATACTCGAACAATCGTGAAAAGGAAGTTCTGTTCTTATAAGCACGCAGGCTAGTGTTTGGAGGCGAGGTAGGTTGTTAGTGTGTGCGTGTGGTTAGGTTTGAAGGATGAAGAAAATAACGAACTATTTTACATCCACCCAGGCATCGAAAAAGCTGAAAGTTAATAAATTAACCCAATACAACCTTCCATTTAAAATGTCAGCCCATAAAGTAATAACCGGACTCTGCAAATTGTCGAAAATTGCAAGATCATGATATTTTGTCGATTACAACTGAGAGTACCCCTTAAATTTTGTTTAAAAAACACTGTAGGAGGCAACCGTGGCCTTATGTTAAGTAATATCCGGCATTTTGCTGGAATCGAGGAGGGGATGGCTGAGCTGGGAATCAAACCCACCCCTTCTCAACTTTGTAACACGAGACTGAGTGTACCTTGCTCCAGTCCTCAGACCAGAATTAAATTTCTTGTCAATGCCGGGAATTGAATCCGAACCTTAGGGAAGACAGCCAGGAATACTAGCCACTACACCACGAGGTGATCCCCTCGAGGGGTTCTTTTACTTGCCAGTAAATCTGTCCACCTTTAAACACCGTATCCGATCTGTTTTGCTGACTATTACTGATCGTGTGAGGGCTGGAATGATGGAATAAAGTAGGAAATTGATGAAGATTCGAATATTTTGGAATTTTAGCATTAGTATTACTGACGAATGGAGTGCACGCACCAGTGTCACGCTAGTTATGGCTTAAGAATGTGAATCACCCGCTATGTAACCTCTTCAGGTCCCAATGGAAAATTTACTTCTGTCACACATTCATGACGAGGAGCTACTGCACCAGTTTGTCCTGTAAGATGACATTTATCCAATGTTTCATGGTGAAATCAATTATAACTAATTGCATTACTAGAAATATTACGGGATTAATATTATTATTATCATTATTATTATTATTATTTATTTATTCGTTAATTCCCCATAAGGAGAGCGTTACAACACAATCAATTTTCATGTTTCATTCTGGACCTTTCTTCTGTTTTTCCAAAAACCTCTCATATACACACTGTTTCCTCTTTCTCTCTTCTGTCCACCTCTTTGCTGGTTGTCTCTCTTTGGGAGTTTGCTCAAACTTCTGTAGTCTAAGTTTTTCTCTGTATTTGCTCCTGTCTGCGATGTCTTCTGTAGAGATGTTTAGTTTCTTAAGATCTTCCACGGTTTCCTTTATCCAATTGGTTTTTAGTGTGCTATTCGTAACTATATTAAAAAAATTCTTGGTCAGTCTGTCTTCGGTCATCCTAGGTATATGTCCATAAATTATTATTATTATTATTATTATTATTATTATTATAGACCTACCAAGAATTTAATTTTCACGACCACCTGTGATGAAGAGTCTAGCAACACTTCTGTTGTTTATTTAGTTATTTGTTCATTAGTCATATGACCTGTGGTGGGGGAGGTTCCATGTAAGTCTGTTCGGAATAGATTTTTACTAGCATTGACCATTATTTATAAGAATGGCTGTAGTGCACTTGTGCTAATAGTGTAGTAGAACACTGCTCTGATGCTTTATGAGTGGCAGTGAATGTGCATATTACGAATTAAATTAGTTAATATTGTAATTAGAAATGAAGTGCATGAGTTAGAATGTTTCGTTGTAGTTTCTTGATGTAATTAGTAATTGATTAGTTTCTATTACTTTATTCAGAAGGAAGGAGGGGGGGGAGCATCCTTTAAATAATTAGTCCTTACTCTATTGTCTTATAGAGTGTGAAGACATAGGTAACATTAGCTAACTAATGGTTAAGTTGCACACTCCTACACGGCAGACAGCAACGGGAAACTACAGCTGTAATGTAGGCCTACATCCCGAGGATATTTATTTATTTATTTATTTATTTATTCATTTATTTATTAGTGGCGATTTTAGAGCTGTCTTATACTTTCTTTCTTATACTTACTCATGCAATATAGTAGGCCTACATTCGGAACAATTTCTTAAATTACAATACAGTTTGCGCCACAGGTTTTGGCCGGTAAGCCCCAGTTGCCCAGACAGAGGAGAGTCGGTGAGTGTGTAATTGATTCGTGAGTTTCTTTATGATAACAGGTAATACTGGCATGCCGTCTTAAATTTTGTAATTATCTTAGAATTTCTTATATCGACAGGAGTTTAATTCCAAAGTCGAGACCCAGCTACAGCAAAAGAACGGTTGAACCTGGATGAGTGATTGATGGAAATGCTGAGGGGAAGACCCAGTTTCGATTATGGTACGAGGGGAAGTAATTACATTTTGATGACATGTACGTGGGGGTGCTTTCACGCAACCCTCCGGAGAGCAAGAGAAAACTTTATCGATGAGTTATCAATTGAAATAAATAGAATTCAAACTATGCACGAGGATACAGAGGAATTGTGTTTATGGGGGAATTTAATGCGAGGTTGACATATAAGAAACCCCCGTATAGTAAAGATGCTGATGAGGCGCCAATTGCGGATAGGCATAGCGAAAATAAGGAATGCAATAACAACGGAGAGAAATGTTGGAACTATGTGGTGACTGTGTGGATATGAAGCAGCGGCACTGAACAGAAGATTCTAAATACAACATTTGAAGGAAAGTGTGGAACAGGATAAACCCATACTGTAGGGGGTGCAAAAGTGGTGGCCATAGCAGGATCAGTGATCAAGACTGGATTGCATATTTTAAAAATCTGTTAAATATGAAAGATAACTGGAGAAATCCAGATGTCAATGGTGTCCCGAGAGGGCTGGATGTCACTCTGCCTATGCTAGACGAAGACATATTAATACACGAAGTTAGGTAACTAACGTTAAAAAGTAATGAGGGAAATCAGGTGCTATTTCAGCGATGACAAACGAATTCTGGAAAGAGTTGGGTAGAAATAGTTATGTTGGAAAGCCTGGTAAAAATTATTATTAGAGAAAGCTTTTCAGTCGGTCAACATGAAATAGTCAACACTGAAAAATGGCTTCTATCACGACAATTGGTAAAAATTGTAAAGAAGATATTTTGAATAAGGTAGATTTCCTAGGGTGTGACAGGAGGGGATCATTTGCCCAATATATAAGAAACGAAGAGATAAAACAGTCCCAAGTAATTATAGAGGCATAGCTTTGCTTGATAATCTGAGTAAAGTATACACCGGGTTTTTAACCAAGCGTTTTATGGTGAGGGTAGACGGTTGTTCAGTGTTCTCAAGATTCCAATCAGGGTTTAGAAAAGCGATGAGAACCAGTGACAATATATTGGCGGTAAAAACGTAGATGGGAAAATATCTAAGGAAGAAAGGAGGTCAGCTGTACATCACAGTGAGCAGAGAAGCTGTCATTGCTAAATTGGAGAAGATTGGGGTGTCAGATAAGATAAGAGCAATTGAGAATGTGCATTCGGAAGTAAAATGTGCAATTAAAGTTAAAGATGATATAATCGTGGGAGAGATAAAGTCAACTCTGGGATTAAAATTGGGCTGCAAATTATCACAGGTGCTCCTTTTGCTATTCATTAATGACATTCTCGAATGTAAGGGCTTTGAACAACCCTTGTTTGGACAATCGTGATATCCCGGTCCTTGGTTTTGTGGATGACATCCTTCCGCTCACTTTAACGCCTTCAAATATGCAACTTAATATTGATGAGATAGTAAATTAGTGCGAGGACTGGCTTTTAAAAAATAATCCACGCAAGACTTAAGTTATGGTATGCAAAAAGGGAAGTAAACCGTCCATGAATTAAAAGTTGAGACTGTGAAAAAAAATGTGTGTATCTTGGGACGATACTGGCGAGTGATGGAAAATTGACTGAGCAAATTGAACGAGCTAGAGGCATTGGCGAGTGTTAGAGTGTTAGAAAGTAAGTTACCGATTAATGACTAAAAATTCACAGAAATGTATTCAATGCACTTGTATTAATAGTACTATACGGAGTGGAAGTACGGGGTGTAGAAAGAGGAACTGCAACCCTGGACACTATTGTGAGTTAATTTGCTAAGATAATTATAGGGCTTCTTAGTTGCACGGTGGAGAAAGAATGATGTGTGAGGATGTAATAAACCTATTGTAAAAAGAATCATAAAATACTAGATACGTCTGAAAGTAGGTAGAGGGGGTGAAATTCTAAAGACAGACTATCTACACCACATAAAGCATCAGCAAAAGTTTACTGAGTTGCAAGTATTGAGAGAAGAATGTGGTAACAGGAGAACCATAACAGAGTTCTGTGAAATAAGGAAATTTATGAGTGTAAAGCCTGGAGGTACAACGAACAGAGAAATGAGAGGGATAATTTGGTGGTTAATGGCGGTGTATAAGAACAAAGCATTGAGAGAAGTAGGAAAAGAGGAGCTTTGCCTGTTATGTGGGAAGGTTATGGGTGCAGCACACCTGATCAAGGAATGCAATGTAACCAAAATAATAAGAGCAAAGCTTATAGATAAGGAAGATATTAACAGATTAGAAAGTGAGAATGAATATCACACTTTAAAACAATATTAAATAGGGATTGGAGGAAGCCAGGTAAATTAGCGAAACCTTTTGATGTAATCAGGAGAATGTGGGATAGGAAAGCGACAGATGAGAAACACACCAAAGATGCATGTGAAACACATAAGGGAACAGGAGACGGTATCCTAAACTATAAAACATTTAAAGTCTAGGATAAACTCTCTGTATCAATTACAATAAGATTAAGACACTACATAATTAATAGCCATTATTAGTGTTGTGATAATTGTTTGTAACATTTAATACCATGTAAATTATTTGTTGGTTCTGTGACTTATTTTTAAATTCATGTTGTGATTTATTAATTTTACTCGGCAGAATGTTTGTATTAGGCTGTAAGGAAATCACTGTAACTAATAATGACATGTATCAGGTGATGGTTGCAATAAATAATACTGTCGTCCCAATCTCTGGCTATCCGAGATTCGGAACAGAGAGTATTCTTAATTCTAAATTTATGCATAATTCCAATAGTTCCTTTTACTATAATTACACGGTACCGCATGTGTCAGATATTTTAAATCTCTGCTTTCCATATATGGCTTGCACTACAGTATGCCAGACTATTCCAAGAGTGATGCCTTGCGGCTGCCCTGGCCGACAGGGTCCAGCAATTTGCGATTTTATGCTCGCCCGACCCCATCCGAGTCTCTCCGGCGAGGTTGTGTCGAGTCGTGCGGAGATCAGATCGAGTGGTGTTAAAAGTTTAAAAGGCATTGCCAAGGTAGTGCCGGCCCCGTGGTGTTGGGTTAGCGCGCCTGCCTCGACCCGGAGGCCCTGGGTTTGATTCCCGGCTCCGTCGGGGATTTTAGAAACTGACGTGACGGTTGGAACGGGGGTTCACTAAGCCTCGTGAGGGTAATTGAGTAGCAGTTTGATAGTGAGGTACGTCCCCAGTCACGGAGACCAAGATGGCCGAGGGGACCCGATGGGCTAACCACGCGTCACCTCATAACTGTAGGCCAAATGGCTGGGCAGCGGTCGCTTCGTAGGCCTAGGCCCTTCATGGGCTGTAGTGCCACGGAGCTAGATTTGGTCGGCTTTTGGACGAGGTAGTAGTATTTCATTACCGAGTTTCATTGCAATTAATGTAATAGCTCCAGCCAATTAGATTTTATTAACGGGGGACTCACACATACACATATCACACACACAGACACAACACACAGTGATTTCAAAAGCCTATATTTCATATAATGAAAATAGGCTAAGAAAAAGGATATATATTTTAAAATTTCGTTCGGCTGCCATCTTTAATTTCTAACAACAATTCGAACAAAAATTCACACTTCTATATTAAACTTTAGACTAAATAATGATTTAGCTCACCGAGTTTCAATGCGCTCGAATGATTAGGCCACGAGGAAAGTCCTTTTAAATATTTGAACTTCTGGGGTGGCCTGTTGGCTTTGCGCTTTGAAGTACAGATACTCGAGTATAATTTTACTTCAGAGGCCTCTATCACCACAGTAAATTCCAGGTTGATAGCTGCAATTGTTTCGGAAATATTAAATGCTGGTGAAATATTTAGTGCGGCCGTCATGTTGGTTTGGTGATACTTATTGAAAATTAAAAGCACGGTCGAGGTTAGACATTGTGGTGGCAGGTGCCTAGCAAGTTACATTGAAATCGCCCCAGCCGTTTGGAAATTATTTTGGGGAAACACACACTCATACGGGCATGCACACACGCACCCACACACGGGCAAAAGATTATCTCATCTGCCAATATTTCATAAGATAAATATAATTGAAAATGCCTATTTTGGATGTCTAGGTTTAAAGGTGAAGACGTTGCACATCTACATATAATTGTCCTAAGCTCTAGTTGTCATGATTTGGTGAGTGTAGCATAGCTTATGATCAGTTCAGTGGTCCTTTGTTGGTTACCAAGGAAGATACCCATTGTCATGGCTTGGATACTTGAGAGTGGCAGTCTGGAAGTTTTGGAGTTGAGGGGATCAAATCTGCGCTGAGAGCGGCCGCTCGAAGTGGTCTGCACTTCAAGTTAATGCTGATAATTGAGATCATTCTGCTCCTGTCTGAAGTTCCCACTAGAGGCTGAGTGCCCACAATGCACATCGTAGTTCGAGGATCACTGGATTCGTGGAATAATTCAACACAACTTTCTTACAGCCATGGTCTGTGAACTTGGAGAACTCATAGAGACCCCAGATTCAAACACTGTGGGTTCAATTCATGGCTCTACCAATTAGATATACACACACCATAATGAGATTAATTTAATTCTGGTCTGAGGACTGGAACGAGGTCCACAAACAATTTAAAAATAAATTAAATTCTGGCAAACAACTGCTGTCCCCTAAATAACGGGAGTTAACCACAAGAATTTAAGGTCGTTAAATTTACCCGCAAATTAAATGTATTTACCCATGACGTAGGCCTCCGCCATTACAATAACTATTTATTACTCCATACATTACTCCATACATTAATAACCCCCAGTAGGTACAAAAGACCGATCCTGGCACAGGGGCTAATTCGCAAGATGGCCACGGTTTTCCCTTGGAAATACTCCTCACATAAATGTTGCTTGTACAAGTTTTTCTTTGGTTTCCACCATTTGCTCTAGACAAATACTTCTTGATATTCCTTTGGTAACACTAGCTCTTCCACAAAACCGACCTTATGTATTTTTTACCAAAACCGCATTCGGGACTTTTTGATTCCGCTATAGTTTAATGGTAGATGCTAATTATTTGATCCAAACTCATAGATAGCTCTTTACCGGTACCTGTTTCAAGGCACTGTCAAGATATTTTAAAATGTAATCAAATTTACCAAAATGCTCTAGGCAGGATGACCGATATGACTTAAAGTTTTTTATAGCCTCTTAACGATATGCAACAAATGACCTGAGTACACGAGGCTGATGACTATGATTTCCCCAGTTTATTACCAAACGGGGGCTAATGAGTGATTAACCGATATATTTTAATCTCACAACACAGTCAAGTAGATGGGAATACGTAACCATGATATGTAACACACTTACGTGCACTGAGCTAATTACCACGATAGCCTAATTTTATACTATGAATTAAACACTCGCAAGTGTACGGAGCTGATGCCCACGGTATCCAACGCATTTTACTACATGTGACTACACATACGCACACAAACATTAACCACACGGGGTAGATAATTGAGTTTATACAATACACTAACAAGCAAACGATATGCCGGAACAAAACTACAGTCGCTACCAGCTGCTTCTCTAAGAGCGGAAATGTGTGCAGGCAGAATTTGCTTTTTTTAAATCCTTTTTTTCTTTTTCTTTAGCCGAGCTTATTAACTTTTTAAGGCCTGAGATCTAGTTAGCTCACTCTCTACTCTCTACCATTTTCATTACATAGTTCTATCACGTGAGTTAGCTCACACAAACAGCCTTATTTAACATGTAAATTTATAACATAGCCGGCGGTTCCATGTCATATTTTTATGGCATGAAAAAGAACCTTTCACTAACTACACTTGTGAAAGCTAAAATTTTTAGATTAGTTTGATAACGCTATATTAGTTCCAACGTTCGCCAGGTGCTAGCTGCGATGGCGTTTAGTAGCCCCATCCACAGCTAGGTGTCTTGGATGGTAGCATTTGTTAGCAAAAGTAGGAACTACTTGAAAATATTATTCGTCTGCAAATCCTTTTACCTGATTCACAGATAACACACACTAATACTATACAGCCATCACAACTAACACCGGTTATCAGACAAATTCTACACACACCCAAAGTACATGGGGCTACATGACTGTTGTAACATCCCCTAATTACCCTGTTGTCATTGCTCTGTACCATCAATTAATTGTGACATCCTTATAACAGTTTTAGACCAATATTTTTGTGGTTTTCACTATACCTAAGGGCTTGATGGGGTGCTGGTTAGGTTGCTTACCACTTAACTCAGCATAAAGAGTTTGATTTACTCTTGGCTAATGTATCATAGATTTTGAAATTAAAATTTTACATTCAGTGGTTCGGTCCACAAATACAATTAGAGATCTCTTAATACCTATAGGGATTTAAAATGTAGGTAGTTGGCGAACACTAGACCATAGCTAAGTAGTCTGATATTACTTTCATTTATGGGTAACTGACTCTTTTCCTTTAGTTTTTCTTATCAACTGTTAGGGATAAACTAATTGTAGTAAAAGTAACTTGCTAATAAGGATGATAGTTTGTAGTACTTGCAGTTAAAAGTAAGAACAAAAGTAAGAGCAAAGTGGTAGGAAAGTGGTAGCATAGTGGTAGAAAAGTGGTAGCAAAGTGGTAGAAAAGTGGTAGCAGTTTATAGTAGTCATGATTTTTACTAGAATGTGATTCAAGTAAACGTAATTTCTAAACCTCAGTAGTAAGTAGTCCAGTAGTCTTGGTCCAGGCAAGAGTAAACATGTCACGTACACTAATGATACAGTTTTCTAACGAATCAGAGCTGAAGATTTTTATTATGAAACAGTTGTGTGACTACTTAGGTATTGGTACTTGATTGTTTCACACATGGACAAAAACACCGACATGTTGGACATGAATTACAAGATTTGAAAGTTGACAAAGGATATGCAATCAACCATTGTAGTTACAATACCAAACACAAAGCCGAAATCAGCATGAACCTCTAAGGTAACAGGAAAATAGTATGAAATAGGCTTTGCTAGAAATCCACATCAGAAGTTTGCAACACCATCCTCTTAGCCTATATAAATTACCGACACGGAGAGTGTGCACCGTCCCTAGCATTATACTTTTTAAACCAATGTATCAATAACAAGAGTCAACAAACAAAACATTTTGTGCTGAGTCTATTATTTAATGCATATATTCTGTGTACATCGAACAGTAACCAAAAACGCCATTCATAATTAAGAAAGTTTGCTTTCATACTTTATGTAATGATAAATGCATATTTAACGTTTTGACAGACTGTTCAAGGGGTAACGGCTTTGAACACATAAGAAAGGGAATATTTAAAGAGTTTTTTTCCTAAATTGTCCGAAGCTAAAATTAAAGCTGGTATCTTCGTCTGTCCTCAAATAAAGAAACTAATGGCCATTGAAAAGTGATGTTTTTCTAAAACAACTGGGAACAACATACTCAGTTAAAACCTAACTTCACCTAACCTAATCTTCCAACCCTCAGATCAAAATTAAATTCTGGGCATAATCGAGTTGGAACCCAAGACCTCAGGCGTAACAACCAAGTATACTAGCCACTACACCGCGAGATGAACAAATTATCATGCAACAGAACACAAAATAAAAATAAAAATAAAAATAAAAGTTTCCTCTAGTGTAACTGATTGGCTGAGAACCATAGTTGGGATTCAAACTCAGGACCTCAGGACCTCTGTTTTATATATCGTCAAATAACAGTTCCATCTTTATTGGCTGCTTTTTACAATATATGGATATCCTTTATAGTAGACACATGGCTTACCATTGCTGGTTGTTGAGACTTTCGTATCAACTAATACACATGAATTAAATTTTAGAAAAGTCACGTGAGTAATAATAACAGTAAAAAAAATAATTAAGTGGATTGATATTTTTCAAGGTGGAATTTCCAAAGTACTGTGAAGAATAATAATTACATGAACAGATTCCAAGAATTCTAGAGTATTATAAGGATAATGATTGGCTTGGGGTGAGATAGAGCTAGCTAACCTAACTTAACCTCAGCTCACCTAACATAACCTAACTTCACCTGACCCAACCTTGTCACGTGACATGTTCTACAATTTGAGACTTGCTTTAAGACTAGCTATGACGTCACAGATGGCTGGACATGACTTTTCATTAAACAAAACAAAATTCCATTTTTTTTGCCAGCCTCCCACCCCCTTCCATAAATTAACATGTTAAATAAAGCTGTTTGTGTGATCTAACTCAGGTGATAGAACTATGTCATGAAAGTGGTAGAGAGTACAGATTGCCCAACTAGATCTTAGGCCTTAAAAGGTTAATAAGCTCGGCAAAAAAAATAAAAAAAGCTGCCTAAGAGGTAATGGTAAGATTTAGTAATAACCGATTTTAAAGTTATAGTTTTAAAAGAATGAGAAATCACTGTGCTAACTGCTAATAAGGGATCATAAACGCTATATGCTTGCAAAGAGTCGTTTAAAGACCAGGCTAGACCTCGATCTAGGTACATTTGAATTGCCATTAGAGATAAACGTTAGAATATAAACTAAAAGTATATTGGGAATTGATAAAACATTTCAAGTAAGCCTACTTAGACTATGTATTCTGTCATTTGTAATCTATAGTATTCTGCAAGAAAGAACTTACTTCACATCATTTAGTATGTTATACTTACAAGGGGAGGATACGATGCATGGGTCACCGTTTCGAACCATCTTTAGTACACGCGTAGGGCATGACTACTGTAGGCGTATACCAGGTGCAAGTAGTAAGGTGCGCTTCTCAGCCGATTCCGAGAAATTAATTATAAATTATTCGTAATTGCTGTAGCGCGTTCATGTGCGCTGTACGTTAACGTGAAGTCAATAAGCTCATGGTGCACTGGTAAGAGCCCTGCATCGTAAGCGTTGGATCACTAGATCGAATCCCACCGGTGAGCATTTTTTGTTGTTGTAAACAAAGGCAATTCGTACAAAAGTAGGTGTCGTGAATAATGTTCATTTTGCAGTCAATTGTAATAACGTGTTATGTGAGCGGGAAAGGGGAGTGGGAATAAATTTTACAGGAGATTACATCCTCGTCACGGAATTTGAATGCGGTCCACTTCCATCGGCTTTCGTAGGCACCGGCACATCACTATAACGTGTAATATCCGGCATCGCCCAATTATTCCCACTCTTATGATGTTGCTACCTCAAGAGCCAAGGAACGAATGCGGCATTCAACTTTTCCTGGGTGAACCGTTTATCCTCCTGCCCACCGTTATCGTTAGTTTGTGTGCAGGTGACCTCGCCAGTTCCGAACACTTTCCAACTGTAGCAGAGTATCGAGAAGGCAGTGCAAGAACAGAGTAACAAAAAGACAGTGCGAGAGTACAAATATCAAGTAGGCAGTGAAGAAAAGTCTTGGAATTGTTATGTATTATGAGTGTGTAAAAAAATAGAAATATTTGTGTGTTGATGAATGTCATGAATAGTAAAAACGGTAACCCAACCAATACCCATAGCATGAGACACTATTTGCGGGGTACGGAGTGGTCTGATGGTTCACTGACGTGCAATGAACGGAACAGACTGGGCCTTCAGTGTATAAACGTATACATACTATAATAGAGTACACCTGACCATTTATAATACCAATGTATTTGCAATGCCCCGACTGTACATTATGTAATGTCACAAACGTTCAACCCCATACGATGATTTCAGAATCCCTTTTCCCGCTCACAGAACACGTTACCGTATTACAATTGACTGCAACCGGGTGAGTTAGCCGTGCTCGTTACGGCATGACTAATGGCAGTCGCTCACATCCGGGAGGCGAGGAGGTTCGAATCCCCCCGCCGGCAACCTTGAAGATGGTCTTCTGTGGTTTCCCATCTTCCTTCCAGGCAAATGCCGGGGTTGGTCCCTAACTATAGGCCACAGCCGCTACCTTCCAACTCCTCGCCCTTCCCTTCCAACTTTCCTCCCCAACGGTACTTGTAGCTCACCCATTGGGTGTCCGTCTCGAAGCAGCTACAAAACTGGCGAGCCGAACATGTCCTCGGACACTCCCGGCACTAAAAGCCATACGCTAAAAAAAATGACTGCAAAATGAACATTATTCACGACACCTACAGTTGTACGAATTGCCTATGTTTACAAAAAAGAAAGAGGCTCACCGGTAGGATTCGAACCAGTGATCCCACGCTTACCAAGGAGGGCTCTTACCGCTGCACCATGAGCTTCTTGACTTCATATTAACGTACAGCGCACATGAACGCGCTACAGCAATTACGAATAATTAATAATTAATTTCTCGGAATCGGCTGAGAAGCGCACCTTACTACTTGCACCTGGTATACACCTAGTCATGCCCTACACGTGTACTAAAGATGGTTCGAATCGGTAACCCATGCATCGTATCCTCCCCTTGTTAGTATGTTATGGCTGTATGGTAGTAATATCTGTGTAAATTCTACAAATGGATGGGAACAATACCAAGAGGATATACATAAAACATGCAATAAAGTCTGCTGTAAATTAACACATTACATAAGCCTGTTTATGTCAACCGACTTACATATTAGTAAACCTGTGGTAAAACATGCTACAGGGTTTATTGCCTAAATGGTTAATGAGTTTAACCATAGAGGGTAAGAAGAACAGATGCAACCCTATGAGGGTATGGTTAGAATTTTTAATCTTCCCAGGATTGGAATCGAGTTAAGATCAATCATGCTTATAAGTTACAATCCACCCCAGCATTCACTTAAAATAGTCGCAAATATCCTTGTGGGGTTTGAAGCCATTTTTTCAGTGTTGCCTTAGTAAACAAGAGTTTAGTGCTTTTCAGTCTAATTTCTAATTTCTAATTTCACAGCTCGTCTATATTTGGTGGATTTTAATTTGGAAACCTAAAAATGTAATTGTCTGTTGTTGATTCATTTAAGGGCTTTGCGACTTCGTGATCATGTGGCCCCGTGTAATTTGTTGTGTGTGGAATATGTCTGATAACCTGTGTCATTGTGATTGTACTAGTGTATGTATTTGTAATAACGGCTACGTTTCGGGTAAGAGGCTGCCATTGCCTTAATTTATGTACCATTACGAAGTTTTCCTGGAGTAGAAGTGAAAAATACCCAACGGAAAACCACTTCTAGAGTGGCTGAGGTAGGAAACGAAACCACCTCTTCTGAATTCTGTCTCACGGGGCTGAGTAATCTCTCTGCAGCCTCAGATTAAACTACTTGACAAACCCCGGAATCGAACCCGCGGTGACAGCTAAGACCACGAGGTGGACACAATCTTAATCACATGAAGTCTGATAAACTATCAGATCATAGGTCTTAAGCAACTCTTGAGTGTGGTCGATATTTGCTGGGTGACTGGTTGAATATGAAGATGGTAGGTTGTTACTTCCTGTGCTCAGAAATATATACTGTACATGTACAGTGCACAATATTGCAAAGGATCGTTAAATGAATGAATGAATACTTGCTCTTCTGTCATTCAATCATTTCACTCAATATTTTAATTTCAAACTTCCAAATACCTTCTTCCTTTATTTAATGTTGACAACTATAGCCTTGCGTTATGGATACTAAGACAATAATCGGACGCAACGTTACACGTAATCTTAGCAGGAATCAGAAGACTAAAGTGTACAAAAATGTAGTGAAACCAGTCGTAACATATGGGTCAGAGGCATGGACTCTTACTGCGGCAGATGAAGTACTCGTCCGGAAATAGATGAGAAAAGTCTCATACATGAGTAAAAAGACGAAGATACAGGAAGAAAAATACAGCAGTTACGAGCTCGAGATCTTAGCTGTGGTGAATGCATTAAAAAGTATACAGTGTACTTGCTTGGAATTCCGTTCAAGATCGTGACTGACTGTATGGCATTCCAAAAGACAGTGCACAAAAGGGACCTGGTCCCACGAGTAACTAGATGGGCTATGGCCTTGGAGGGGTTTGACTATACCATCGAACACCGAACTGCAACCAGGATGAAACATGTCGACGCCCTGAGCCGATGTCCAGCAGTGATGTTTGGATTCCCTGATGGCCTTGCAGCGAGGATCAAAATCGCCCAGCGAAAGGACGAAGGATTGACAGCGATAAAAGTGACACTGGAGAAAGGGCCTTACGAAAACTTCATCGTCAGAGATGGACTGCTATTTAAATTTGTTGACGGGCGAGAGAAGTTGGTGGTTCCGCGCGCAATGCGCCATGAAATCATCAGAGCTGTACATGAGAAGGGACACTACGCTGTTAAAAGGACTGAAGATGACGTGAAGCAGGAATATTATATACCAGACTTGTCCAACAAGGTGAAACGAGTCATAGCCAACTGTGTGAATTGTCTGGTGGTTAACAGGAAGGCAGGCAAGAAAGAAGGTTGGTTACATCCGCTGTTAAGGAGAATGTGCCCTTGCACACCTACCACAAGGATCACATTGGACCACTTAAATCTACACACAAGGGATATGAACACATCTTCTGCGTGATAGACGCCTTCACTAAGTTCACCTGGCTGTATCCTGTGAAAACTACGAAATCAGCCGAGACGATTGAAAAGATGGAGTTTCAGAGGACGAACTTTGGAAACCCAGTTCAAGTGATCACTGACAGGGGGCCATCGTTCACTCCCAATGAGTTCCAGGACTACTGCAAATCTCAGGGTATCAAGCACGTCTTGATCACAGCTGGACTGCCAAGAGCCAATGGTCAAATCGAGAGAGTCAACTCAACTGTGATCAAGATCATCGCTAAACTTAGCTTTGACGATCCGACGAAATGGTACAAGGTTGTACCATCCGTCCAACGAGCTATCAACTCTACGTTCCAGAGGAGCATCGGAATGTCACCTTTAGAGCGGCTGACATGAGTCAGAATGCACAACCAAAATGATCTACGTATAGTGCAACTCATCGAAGAGGAGCTGATCGATTAGTTCAACGAAAAACGTGATCAGATGAGAGAAGATGCAAAAAAGCAGATAGATAAGGTACTGTGCCCGTTTCCCCGACGTCACGTTGGCCCGGCGATTGCAACGAGAAACCGAAGAAGGGACACAGGCGATAAAAAAAAATTAAGTCCAGGAAATATTTGTCCAATAAAAACAAACTAGCTCGGGCAGGCAAGAGATCGAATATCTTGGGTCGATTAAAGGGAGAGGCAAGCAAGGTTCAACAGGACAAATACCTCAGAACAAGAAAAAGAAAAAAAAATATCACTGACTCGGGAGAAGTTCCAAACTACAGGAATAACCAGAGCTTGTAAAATCGAGATCCTAAATTTATTTTTGAGCAGATGGACAAAAAAAAAATACGAACACTCCTATTACTCAAGGCAAATCATTAGGTTGGGATACAAATATCCAAAAATGTCCATCTGTGCCGTTGAGCTGTCCTATTTCACTTAAATGGGAAGTTCTCACAAAAGAAAATTAGTCATTGTTCGAGAGTTCGTTGTTTAGATGAATATGAATTAACAAAAAACACTCCACTATCAATTTCAGCTTTGTAGAAAAAAAAACACTTTTTTTTCTTCCCATAAAACAGACTAAATTAATAATTCACACACAAATTATAAACATCCCTGATATTTACATATATTAGATTGACATTAATGACCGTTAATTAATTAATTGGATTAAATTAATTATAGACAAATAAATGATTATTATCATTATATTACCAAAATAATTCCAAGTTTCCTTATGGAAAACATCTCAGCTCAAAGTAGCATTAATCTATCGTAATTTCTCAAAACATTGGTTTACAAGGGAATTCTAATCACTCAAGTCATTCTCAAATAAGAAATTGGATTCAACATATGCTTATGGGAGAAGTTAAATTATTCAGAAGGCGATGATGTAACAGTTACATTCAAAGATAAAGGAATACAGTAGAATTGCCGAAGATCTGCATAGTTATTAAATTGAATTGACCAGCTCATTAAACCCTAACAACAGTGCACAAAATGCCGATACATTTGACGACAAAAAAAACTGTCATTGCACTATTTCCCAAAGTTGGAAATATAGATAATTACTATAATAAAGCACATACTAATTCATTTGACCTAGGACTGCACAGACCCTGCATCCTGGCATAATCACAAACATTAATATCGTCGAAGAAATTCATTATTTATTAATTTATTAAAGCGTTGGAATGGAATATCTGATTTCCAACAGTTGCTGCTCTTAGACCACTATAAAGTGTCTACAACTTATTAATAATTGTGCTTTATTCAAAAACCATTACCAAAATCCTTTTGACATAATGCCAAGTAATCCTTAAGTGGCAATAATAAGACTGGTCAGAATCTTTTAATGTCAACGATTATTATCGGCTTCGTATTTTTTATAGAATCTGAATTAATTACTGTAGGGTTCAGGATCACACATCATGAATCCAGATGATAATTACTGTACCAAGAATTAATAATCAAGTTTCAAAAATTAGCTCTGCAAAAAGTTTAATGTTCCGCTTGCAACTGCTATAAAGGTAAAATACGCCATTAGTAAGAACGAAACTAAGTTTAGAATAAGTTAAAAAATAAATGAAATCCAACTATAAAACATTTTGTTAAATATCTTACATATATGCGTGAAGTTACTCTTAATATGCATAAATTATTTGCTCTTTAGTTTGGGAATTCACTCGAAATATATATCAGTCACCTGAGAGAAAGAACATTATGATAACATGGTAATGGCTTGTCATATCATTTCAGACATGTTGTCTGAAGGCATGCTCAGGGTTATGGAGAGTGTGTTGCCTATGTGTTTTCCCACGACGTGGTTGATCTTGGTCCTATACTTAATTTTGCAAGATCGCCGCTTAGGATACTCTTGTAATGCATACATCGTCGTGACGTTAGATCTAACGTGACTTCGGTCCCCCAGAACTTGGACTCATCCTGGTTATTAAGCTTCCCTGTTGATGGCTTAAGCTATCATCTTGAATAGTAATAAAGTCTTTATTAAAGTTCCCATGTTGCTGTTCTTAATTACAAGTGGCATCGTGGATTACTTCATACAACCTTAAATCAAAATGGGTTGTACGCCACTGATGGTAAAATGTTCCGACTATTTTATCAGTGTGGAATAGGTGGTGTAATTGCAATATAGTTCATTAATCATGAATGCAATGGCTATTAATTCAATTAAATATTGATCTAATTCTGTTACATTAAGTACAGCCATCGTGTCGAAAAAGAAAGTTCAACATTGTATATCTTTGTGCCTGGCAGAATACTATGACGAGATCTGTCATATGTTGCGCGCTGCAAGAAGTTGTGTTTCAATGTCTACTGGCCTGCGTCCTACGGTGAATATATTTCCAGTCCGCTAATGGTGCTGTGAATGTGTCCGCTGAATAATATTATAATTCTTACTTACAGTATTTCTGCCGCTTGTAGGAAACAATGACTTTACTTTACTTAACACTGGTAAAGAAATTATTATAAGTATCGGCGTATCACCAGCCAGATTGTGATGGTTAGTTAAAATAGTGCAAACACACGCTTTCCACACGTATAAGAACAACTCAGCTACCGTCACACATGAGTGTAGCCTGTGAAGAAAAATTCTCGAATGACTGTGTTCTGGAACTGACAGAGTGCACGCTGCCTAGTCACCTGATTCATAGCGGTGTGTGGGGAAATTTCCACCCCTCATCTATTGCGTCACGACTTGTCAAAGCCGTTAGGAGTTGAAGATGTTCGACTCTCGCTTGTGCTAAATTTTAGCTCAATGCCGTAAGGATAGGTCCATATATCAGCTAGAATAAATATGAAGAATGTTTCTTTAGCTCTGGGTATGCTACAAACACATGCTGGAATGCATTACAATATGTTACATTCATCAACTACTTCCAAGGTTGCTTTGCGAATCTCGGCAATTTAAGATCACCAACATGGTGGATTTCGGTCACAGTACAATCTGAAAATCGTGCTGAATTCAACCGACGACGTAAGGAGCCTAAGAAGTATCAGGTCGACGACCTGGTTGCCATCAAACGCACTCAGATCGGTCCACATCTGAAACTAAAAACCAAAAGTCTAGGACCTTATCGAGTGACTCGAGTTAAACTCAACGACACATATGACGTCAGCAGAGAAGGAGACCATGCTGGACCAAGAATCACATCGTCCTGTGCGGAGTTCATGAGGCCCTGGCCGGGAGGATCTTCTTCATCCGGGTCGGATGAGGATCAGAACGGCCGAATGTGGGAGCCGGATGAGGATCAAGACGGCCGAGTATGGGATCTAGAGGGCGCAGGAGTAAGCTCAGTGCCATTGTCTGAGAATAAAAAGAAGAGAAGCAATATTCCGAGTTCCGATGAGCCATGAAACACATTCCCTTAATTCTATATATTGTATCTTGTATTCTAATAAGTTCCATGTCATTTAATCATATCATATCCTTCCATTACATTTGGGGCGGTCCCTCTCCTCTTTACCTATCATATGTGCCTTTCCTGATTCTCCTTTCTTCCAAGTCCCTTAATTCTCATTCTTTGAGGGTTGAGGGAATTTCCTTTTCCCCTGTCTTTTGTTTCCCTTACTCTTATTTTTATTTTCCATTTCCTGTTCTAGAATGTACAGTAAGTATGTAGTTTGTTTTAGTTGTAAGTATGTAGTTAGTTTGTTTATTAGATATATGTCATTGTTCTATTAGACTGTGTGTGTGTCTGGTGGCAGTTGCATTGTTTATTAGATATAGTTCATTGTTTCATTAGACTGTGATGTGTGAGGGTGCATGCGAGTGTGCCTGGTGACGGACTGTTTTAGTGGTAGTATTTTGTTGTTGGTGGAACTTAAGTATTTTTGTTAGTAGAATGTTGGTTTTAATTGTTAGTAGCAAGTTAGTATTTTTGTTAGTAGAATTGCTCTATTACTTATTCTGAAAGGGAGTAGCAGCCTTTCAGAATAAATCAATTCTTTACTTGTCTTATAGACGGTTAAGATATTGATAATATAAGCCAACTAATGGCTACACTGCGTTCGGCTGCACGGCTGAAAGCAACGGGAAACTACAGCCGTAATGCTATTCCCGAGGATATGCACCTCTCTATGCATAATTACATGTGATGATAGCCTCCTCCCTTGTAAAATTCCAATCCGGAGGTAAACAAGTACCCCGTTCGGATTTCCGGGTGGGGACTACTCGAGATGGGGTTAACATCACAGAAGTGGCAAAGAGGAAATCTGACATTCTACGGATCGGAGCGTGGAATGTTAGAAGTCTGCTAGGAAATGGAAGGTTAGAAAACTTAGAAAGGGAAATGGATAGGTTGAGGTTGGATTTGGTTGGGATTAGTGAAATGCGCTGGCAGGAAGAACAGGACTTTTGGTCAGGAGACTATAGGGTCATTAGCACTAAATCAAACAATGGTCAAGCAGGGATTGGTCTCATATTGAGTAGTAAACTTGGACAGCGGGTGGAATATTATGAGCAATATAGTGAACGGATTATTGTAGCAAAAATCAATACTAAACCTACGTGCACCACAGGGGTACAAGTCTATATGCATACCAGTCAGCTGATGATGAAGATGTTGAAAAGGTCTACGAAGAAATAGATGAAATTCTGTGGTATATCAAGGGTGATGAAAATGTTATAGTAATGGGAGACTAGAATGCTGTGTTAGGAAAAGGGAGAGAAGGGAAGATAGTAGGAAATTTCGGATTAGGTGAAAGGAATGATCGAGGAAGCAGGCTGATGGAATTCAGCACCGAGCATGAGTTGGTCATAGCTAACACATTATTCAATAACCACAATAGAAGAATATACACATGGATGAGACCAGGAGATACAGGGCGTTACCAAATCGACTTCATTATGGTCAAGCGGAGGTTTCGAAACCAGATTTTGGATTGTAAAACATATCCTGGTGCTGACATAAACTCTGACCACAATCTGGTTGTTATGAAATGCAGATTAAAGCTGAAGAAACTGAAGAAAAGTCAAAAGCAAAAAAGGTGGGCAATAGACAGACTGAAAGTGAAGGATGTAAACGAAAGATTCAGGAAGAGTATAGAGGAAGGACTAATTGAAATGAAAATCCACAGCCTGCTTCCAGTCTCCGACCGGGTCAGGAATGGAATGAATGAAGCCCCCATCTTACGGCGAGGATATGGACTGTGCCGGCTGCCGAGGCCTGACGCACTAGAGGAAGGACTAATTAAAAACCCTAAACAAACTTCAATTGCAGACGAATGTGCACTTTTGAAGAATGAAATAACAAAATCCGCAGAAGAAAACATTGTTAGGAAAGAAAGAATAGGTAGAAAACCGTGGATCACTCAGGATATACTAGAATTGATAGATGAAAGGCGGAAACACAAGAATGTAAGAGATAAAAAGGGGAAAGCAGAATACAGACGTCTGAGTAATGAGGTTAACAAGAAGTGCAAGGAAGCGAAAGAAGAGTGGTTGAAAGAGAAATGTGCAGGTATAGAAAATTGTCTGAAATTAGGAAAAGTAGACACAGCTTATCGAAGGATTAAGAATACTTTTGGGGAAAAGAAGACTAAGTGCTGTAATATTAAGGACACAAATGGAAAGCCTCTAAGAGATAGGGAAGAAAAGGTTGAGAGATGGAAAGTTTACATAAAGTGTTTGTATAAGGGAAAGGAGATTGAGAATCATGTAATGGAAAGGGAGAAGGAAATTGATGAGAATGCAAAAGGAGATTTAATATTGATATCAGAATTTGACAGAGCATTGGAAGACTTAAGCAGGAACAAAGCACCAGGCATAGATGATATACCGGTACCGATTGAGTTGCTACGCTGCAGAGGAGATGAAGGCCTTGTCAGGTTATTTCACTTGGTGTGTGGGATTTATGAGACAGGTGAGGTACCCCCTGATTTCAAGAAGAATGTTATCATCCGTATACCAAAGAAAGTGGAAGCTGACAGATGTGAAGATTACCGTACAATCAGATTGATTACTCATGCTTCAAAGATCCTGTCTAGAATAATTTACAAGAGGATGGAAATCCAGATAGAAACAGAGTTGGGTGAAGACCAGTTTGGTTTCAGCAGAAATGTAGGAACAAGGGAAGCTGTACTAAGTCTTAGGCTGATTTTGGAAGGTAGAATAAGGAAAGATAAGAGAACGTTCATGGTATTTGTAGACTTAGAAAAGGCTTCTTATAACGTTGATTGGACTAAATTGTTTGACATTTTGAAATCGATTGGAATAAAGTACAGGGTTAGAAGGGTGATATACAATCTATACAGAAACCAGACAGCAGTCATTCGAGCTGAAGGACATGAGAGAGAAGCTGGTATTCAGAAAGGTGTAAGGCAAGGCTGCAACTTATCATCCATACTTTTCAATCTTAACATTGAACAAGCAATGAAGGAAATTGGAGAAAAATTTAAAGTGGGAGTGAAGATTCAAGGAGAAATAATTTCAACTCTGAGATTTGCCGATGACATAGTCATCTTGGTCGACACGCCTGAGGATTTGAATGAGTTTTTGAATGGTATGGACTCCGACTTGAGAAAAGAATTCATGATGAAAATTAATAAATGTAAAACAAAAATACTGGAATGGAGCCGAAATAAATCAGAAACCTCTATGGACATCAAATTGGCAGGTGAAAAGCTGAAGGAAGTAGGAGACTTCTGTTACATAGGAAGCAAAATAACCAATGATGGACGAAGCAAAGAGGATATAAAAAGTAGGTTGGCTCAGGCGAGGAAAGCATTTCTACAAAAAAAAAAATGTTGACATCGAATATAGATTTAGGTATTGGCAAGTCATTTTTGAAAGCCTTTGTCTGGAGCGTGGCGATCTATGGAAGTGAAACTTGGACTATTGGTGCAGCAGAAAAGAGGAGAATTGAAGCATTTGAAATGTAGTGTTACAGGAGAATAATGAAGATCAGATGGGTAGATAGGGTTACAAACGAAGAGGTATTAAGACGAATGGGAGAGGAGATATGTTTCTGGCGACTGCTAATGAAGAGAAGAGATAGGTTAGTAGGTCACATATTAAGACACCGAGGAATAGCAAGCCTAGTTATGGAAGGAAGGGTCGAGGACAAGAACTGTAGGGGTAGACCAAGGTTAGAATATGTTAAACAGATTGCCTCGGATGTAGGGTGTGGTAGCTATGTAGAGATGAAACGATTAGCTCAGGCCAGGGAGGCATGGAGAGCTACATCAAACCAGTCAAAAGACTGCAGACTCAAACAAGTCGGTCAACACGAATGTACCCAAAAGAGCTGGGTTATGCCCTAATCCTGAGATAAATTACATGGGATTAATAAATACACTAGGATGACCAGTTTCGATCGTCAAGCGATCATCTTCAGATTCATTACACTTAGGCTATAAAATCTATGTTTGAAAATACAGGTGTTAATATTTACAATATGTACAATTATTTAGTTGCAGTATTGGTACTGCAACTGTCGGTGTATGCTAAATGCAGTATGTATGATGTTAGGTGAAATGTAAATTGGTGATAGATATCCGGAGTTTGTAATTTGGAGTAATTATATGGTTGTAAAAATCAACTATGGTTAAACTGTAATCCTATTACAGGCTAATACTTATCTGGTTGTCTTCCTTGCTAGAGCTACGCGCAGTTTTCGTGTTCACTGTAACTCCAGGTGTGGTCGACTGGGGTAGGCTGTTTTTCCCTATTCTCCCCCTGTTCATATGGTCTGTGCAGAGTCAGTGCGATGTGTTTATGTGGGGTGTTGCCAACCTAGATAAGATGTGTACCCACAAAGTGGGTCTACAACTATCAAAGACCGTGGAACATTTCTCACCACGCGTGGACCATAAGCCATTCAAACTAAGCGCTGCCCGGTCTTATGAGAACGGCCCGGCACTGTTAATTCTGCCGCGAATACGAAGATGCCGGGTGAATGAGTTACAGTGAACACGAAAACTCCGCGTAGCTCTAGCAAGGAAGACAACCAAATAAGTATTAGCCTGTAATAGGATTACAGTTTAACCATAGTTGATTTTTACAACCATATAATCACTCCAAATTACAAACTCCGGATATCTATCACCATTTCACATTTCACCTAACATCATACATACTGCATTCAGCATACACCGACAGTCGCAGTACCAATACTGCAACTAAATAATTGTACATATCGTAATAATTTTCAAATATAGATTTTTAGCCTAAGTGTAATGATTCTGAAGATGATCGCTTGACGATCGAAACTGGTCATCCTAGTGTATTTATTAATATCATGTAATTTATTTCAGGATTAAGGCATAACCCAGTTCTTTTGGGTACATTCGTGTTGACCGACTGAAAAGCACTAAACTCTAGTCGCAAATAAACTATTAAGAACTTTTCCTAATTAGGTTAAGATTACATTAAATCCACCGAGCTTGCAATAGGTGTAGTTTATGTGTTTGCGTAAATTTTAAAGTAATTACGTATTATTTGAATGTATGTCAAATAACCTGTGTTTCCGTAATTACTGTAGTGTCAGGTTGCCATGTTTGTCTAGAGTAGGCTTAGTAGAGGAAAGTCAAGGGAAACAATTCTTAGGATAAATAAGGCAATATTCTGCCTCCAGAGTGTAGGTAAACAAGTCTATTCATAGAGCCAAGAATCATACCGGGGCCTCCACGGTCATACAACTGACAAAGCAATAACACGCAAAGTATCAAACTCTGCCTGCACACATTTCCGCTCTTAGAGTAACAGCTGGTAGCGACTGTAGTTTTGTTCCGGCATATCGTTTGCTTGTTAGTGTATTGTATAAACTCAATTATCTACCCCGTGTGGTTAATGTTTGTGTGCGTATGTGTAGTCACATGTAGTCAAATGCGTTGGATACCGTGGGCATCAGCTCCGTACACTTGCGAGTGTTTAATTCATAATATAAAGTTAGGCTATCATGGTAATTAGCTCAGTGTACGTAAGTGTGTTACATATACATATCATGGTCACGTATTCCCATCTACTTGACTGTGTTGTGAGATTAAAATATTCGGTTAATCACTCATTAGCCTCCGTTTGGTAATAAACTTGGTAAATCATAGGCATCAGCCTCGTGTACTCAGGTCATTAGTTGCATATCGTTAAGAGGCTATAAAAACTTTAAGTCATATCGGTCATCCTGCCTAGAGCATTTTTGTAAATTTAATTACATTTTAAAATATCTTGACAGTGCCTTGAAACAGGTACCGGTAAAGAGCTATCTATGAGTTAGGATCAAATAATTAGCATCTGCCATTAAACTATAGCGGAATCAAAAAGTCCAGAATGCGGTTTTGGTAAAAAAATACATAAGGTCAGTTTTGTGAAAGAGCTAGTGTTACCAAAGGAATATCAAGAAGTATTTGTCTAGAGCAAATGGTGGAAACCAAAGAAAAACTTGTCCATGTTGGTTGATGTGTGAACCGAACCCTCCTCTTCCCCGTTTTGCTTCACGAGGCTGAGTGTACCTCATTCGAGCCCTCACGTCAGTTTCTAAAATCCCTGACAGAGCCGGGAATCAAACCCGGGGCCTCTGAGTGAGAGGCAAGTGCGCTACCCTAACAACACGGGACCAGCTAAACCCTCAAGCACAGCAGTCTAAACTGTTAACCAGTACAGCACAAAGTGTTCCATTTTCTCTCTTGTATCTTAGTTACTGCTACTAGAGTCAATGTGAACAGATTGCTTACAAGCGGAAACGGATTATATTACTGAGACTCATCAACTGTGCAGGTCGAGCAAAGGTAGAGACAGCAGTTCAGTCTTGTTTGGTTGCAGGCTTGCTAAAGAAATATTTCGGTCATGTATGTGAGTGCGTTCAGGTTAAGGGACATTTGTGTCATGAGCCCCGTGTGTTGAGTGCATGTTTTTTTTACGCTTTTGCCGTTAGTCGTGTGTAACTTTTTAAAAATATAGGTTGTAGCCCCCGTATACTTAGGTGTGGGACATTTTTGATCGTCAGAATCGTGGCATTTTAAAATAATTTTGGGAATTGTAATTACATATTCGCCAATTTAAAGGAGCCGTGTTCATGTATATAGTAATTAGTCAGCGCCTGTTGACTAGCATCTGCCGTTATATTATAGTGAGTTAAAAGCACAGAATGCTGTTAAAATTTTGCATCCGTAGGCGTCGGCTTTCCTAATATTGTTGGTTTTGCTAAAGCGAATAAGCGAATCCCGATACAGGAAAGTGTTAACAATTCTATATTGTTGTTTGAGTCTTCAGGCTTTGACTGTTTTGAGGCAGTCCTCCATACCTCCCTGCCCTGAGCTAATCGTTTCATCTCTACATAACTACCACAACCTACATTCAAGGCAATCTGTTTAACATATTCTAACCTTGGTGCACCCCTACAGTTCTTCTCCTCGACCCTTCCTTCCATACCTAAGCTTGGTATTCCTGGGTGTCTTAGTATGTGTTCTACCAACTTAACTCCTGTGTTTTGTTAAAATATGCTAAAAACACCTTAATAACCTGTGCTATTGTGATGGTTGTAAGAATGAGTGTACTTGTAATTCAGATGAGGATTGGAAAGGAGGCTGCCATGGTCTTAATTTAGGAACCATCCCATCATTCACCTGAAGTACAAGTTGAAACCACCTAAAACCACTTCTAGGTGACTGAGGTGGGAATCAAACCCTTCTCTTTTCACACAAGGCTGAGTGTATCCAGTTCCAGCCCCCAGACCTGAATTAAATTTCTTGGCAATGCCATAAATTAAATCCAGGCCTAGCTCTGACATCCAAGATTACTAGCCGCTACACCACGAGGTGGACATGAATATTACATTAGTTGCTGTTGTTTTATCTGAGGGGACTTGGACATCGTGGTTATGTAGCCCCGTGTACTTGGTTGAGTGTGGAATTTGTCTGATAACCTGTATGATTGTGATGGCTGTATTATTGTGTGTATTTGTAATTCAGATAAGGACTAGGAAAGAGGCGGTCAAGCCTATTACTTAAGATATATCCAGGCTTTTGCCTGGAGTAGAAGTGGGAAACCACAAAAAACTACTTCCAGGATGGCTGAGGTAGTTCCTCTCAGTTTTGCCTCACAAGGCTGAGTGTACCCCGTTCCAGTCCTGAGACCAGAAATTAAATTTCTTGGCAGAGCGGTGAATCAAATCCAGGCCTAGGCGGTAACACCTAAGAATGCTAGCCACTACACTAAGATGTGTTTCATGAATATTAGTTGTTGTCATTGCTGTTGTTGATTCTTTTAGGGGTGTTGCGATATCATGGTCATGTAGCCCTGTATACTGTACTTGGGTGTGTGTTGTCTAATAACCTGTGCCATTGTGATGGCTGTATTAGTGTATGTATTTGTAATTCAGATAAGGACTTGGAAGGAGGCAGCCAAGGTCTCCAGTTAAGATATATCCCAGTATTTGCCTGGAGTAGAAGTGGGAAATCACAGGAAACTACTTCCAGAATGGCTGAGGTAGGAATCAAACCCAGCTCCTGTCAGTTTTGCCTCACAAGGCTGAGTGTACCCCGTTCCAGTCCTAAGACCAAAAATTAATTTTCTTGGCAGAGCGGTGAATCGAATCCCGGCCAAAGCGGTAACAGCCCAGAATGCTAGCCACTACACCAAGAGGTGGACAATATAAGGCTGGTCTTGATTGTATATGATCAATCAATAATTACCTGATAATAATAATTATAATAAATATTCCATTTAGCAACGTTACACAGCCAACCTCTCCCTGTGACGTCATCTACAGTCTTAGGGCGTGGCGGCCATCTTGCCCACTAGCCCCTGCGCCAGCTATGACTCTCTCCATAAGAATAACATAGGGAAGTTGCGGGCGGCCATCTTGCCCATTAGTCCCTGCGCCAGGATCGGTCTTTATATACTACTACCCCGTCTCCTATTATCTTAAAAAAATCCTTAGAAGCGATTACATAATTCTGCTTTAAATAACAATAAATAACCTTCAAATAATATTATGTAAAATTCCTATACCTATAACACACGTTCTATTTACAACAAAAATGATTACGACTTATTACGTCATACATCTCACACTGAGATTATTCAAAGTAGCAAATATGCTAACTTCAATTTTCAAATATATTTACGCAACTCCACCTAAATCTTATTTCTGCATATCTTCTGTAGAATCTCATGAATCTCCAATTTGCTATGTCTTATCTGGTTACAGTGACAATTCGGGATTCTATAATCCGTACAACTAAGTAAAGACATAGTTTATTCACTTCTACTGTTCCGTCAAATTAATAAAAATAATTAATAAAAATAACTTCCCTTCTCGTCGAATAATTACCATTACATTAATACTTCTTCTTATCAGTACCATTCAAATTGAGTACAATTTAACTCAGCTTCACAGAGATCAGCTGTTCCTATTATTTCTATCTTTCTTCACAATGATCAGCTGTTCCTACTAGTTCAAGGTGCAATCGTATTGCCTATCGATAACTCCAATAATTCTCACAACAATATTACTTACATTCCTGCCAACAATTCCTTCTTCATAAACCATATATATTACGTAAATCTGTCCTTTCAGATATCCCTTCATAAACAATGTAACAATGTCATCATGCCCATCGCCATACTTTCAATATAATCATCCGTCAATACGGGAATACTTTAAAATATCTCTCACAGATATATTCGCAGTTCGTTTCTTAATAATACAACCATTGTATTCTTCAAACACATAACATAGTATTCCGGAAATCCTTCATGTACAGGTAATACAAGTATCATAAAAATACTTTAATAAAATATTGGTCCCTTCGATGTCATATCATAACTGGTAATATAATAAATTAATATTCTCTCTATAGCTCTTACTTTCTTTCAATATAAACATTATAAATGCTAGCTTCTATCAGCTGCTATATTCCAGTCGAGTATTTATTTCAATTTCACATTATTTCAAAATTACAACTTTAATGCAGTTCACTCTGCTTATTCAACAAAATTACAATGTTCCATTTCACTTATTTCTCTTCGATAAAATACCTTCTTTCTCAATATGTGAACACCTATTCAGAACCAGATCTGAGAATAAGTTATAAACAATATAACTATATTCAGATCTCAAAATTGATCGTTAAAAGATCACAGTTCCTACACATTCTAATCTGTTAATTTACTCATGGAATACAATTTCCAATAAAAATCAATCTATCGTAAAAAATAAAATCTCCGAAAATATCCTAAATAAATTTTAAATCGCAATAGACAAACGTTCTAAACTCCAAATAGCAAATATTAATCTCCAAATTACATCATAAAAATCTCAAACTTCGATGAAAATCCTACATGAAACATATGAAGTCAAGAATTTAGAAAATCCTAAAAATGGCAAAAATGGCATTATTGGAAAAAATTGGGATATTTTCTAATGTTTCTACACTACAATAATATGGGATACTTGGTTTGGTCTTGATTCTACCTTGAGATGCGTAAAGGTGTCTAGAAGTGGTTTTCCCTCGCTGAAATTCGTGAACAGGGTGTTGCTGGGATACCTGTGTTCACGACTGCGGTGCTGGATCACCTTGGATCGCCTTATGAAATCGTCAATCACCTGGGAATGGGAATCGAACTCCATACATCAACGTGTTGTTATCAGCATCCGTTCTCCTTGGCTTCATCATGAGTTGGGTGTGCCCTTACTCGAGAATCGAACAGGGTCCACCCTAGTTCGCGCGCTCTGGAATTCTTCTCTCTTCTTTACTGCCACGTAGGTTTACATTTGTAGGCGTATCCATATCTGGTAATAGTGTTTCAATGACTTGCGTAGATTTATTATGCAGGAGAGAAAAGATGTCCATCTCCCCCGCTTCGTTCGTTGTTATTTCATTTCAGATCTTCTAGGTGTCATCATAGGTTATGTTCCCTCTTACATTTTACTAACTCATCTCACTCTCTGTAGTAGCGATGATAACCGTCCCCCTCAACTTCGGTTGGTTAATCATGGTGATGAACGCAAGTATAATTTTCAATCACCCTCAATCGGCGTTTTATACAAGATCTCGTGCCTCCTTCAATATTTCGTAAATGCACTTTCAATATTTCGTGGATTATAATTACGCAATAATGTTTGCCGTAATTATCGATACTTTGATATAATATTTCTCATAGTCAAATATTCTTCTGCGATGTACTAGCTGTATGATACAATTATACTGCGAATTGTTGCGTTGCCTGGAGACACATCCGTCCCCGGTGAAATCTTCGATAGATAGAACCTCGAATCTAGTGGCTTCCTCCCCACTCCAATAAAAAGATAGCACCCTCTCTATAAAAAAAACTCGTCTGAATTGCGCGTTTATTCCATATACTCATTACTTCGTAATTACGCATTCCATTACCTTCAAAAATGTCTTAATACTTTCCATATAGCATTTGACAACTTTTCTGGTGGTCTAAATTGTTTAAATAGCTCTCGTAATGACTCAATGAGAAACGCTAATTATGGTAATCACTGTATCGTGGCATTCCAGTGGCTCGCTCTGGTCACGTGTCTGGAATCCAGCCACACTTCTTGACGTGTGAGAGATCCCTTTGTCGCGCGCTGCCACCTCCTCTCGGGCAAGTTCGGCCTCCCGACAACAAAGCCGAGACTGGTTCTTCGCGTCTCTGTTTGGATTAAATGCTCGAATATTCCTATTGGCTGCGCTGTGTTGCTAGCCAAATTGTAACAAACTGGTTATTGTCACAAATCCAGCCTCGATATTTTATAACACGGGCCTCGTATCAAAACTTTCAAATTATGAACTCTTACACAAAGGAAATTCGAGTACAGTACTAACTCAAGGTCATAACCGGTAGTCACACACCCACGTGCCATAATAGAACTTTATTTCTTTTTCAAGTCCCGGGGCACCTGACCTATTCTCGACCTTAATAGTTACAGTTATACGCACTACTTTAGTCACCACAGAAACACATGTTATCAGACAAATTGAACACACACATGGTGGTGTATTCTTGGAATACACGGTACGAGAGATTGTAATTTTCAATGCTTTTGCATGTTTCTTCCTTCCTCTTTGTCAAACACCAACAGTGATCTTCTATTTTCTCTTAGGTGTTCCGGTTGCTTATATCTTTTATGAGTCTGTTCCAGATATATATTCCATGACCCACCTAGCGGCATATAGCAGCGAATCTCTGAAGCTCTTCAACTCTTCCTCGCGCAAGAGGAATTCCTTCTCCATCTGGCTACCAGATTTTACTGCCATCGCCATCTATTATCTCCATGAGCAAGAGAACTACGTCTACTCTTTTACTCACCATGCTGTGCTAGTATCATCTGTTATCAACTCTTTGAAGACCGGCTCAGCAAGAGAAGATCAATTTTTTGTTTTAAAGTTGGCAATGTTTATATGTTCTCCTTTTGTCTCCTACCCCCCACTCTTTTTCCCTACCTTGGACCCTCCGTGCTCCGTTGAGCAGGTCTCACTTCTCAGTCGGCAGTTGACTCGATCAGTCAGGGCTCTACTAGGGCCAGTCTCCTCTAACCAAGAGACATTCTCTACGTTCTACGCCATGTTGGCGCATTAAGTATCGGTTAAGGGAACCTCACCTTCGCCATGCAGCAAAGATAAGTACCTGCTTCAAGTTTTAACCTCATCTTCATGATTTTACCGACCACATGCTTTTAACTATCTTTTTTAGGCAGTGTGAAATTACTTATTTTGGGGTAAAATCATCCTCCGCGGGATCGTCCATGTTGAGCTTTTGTTTAATCAAGCTAATCTGAGTGAAAAGCAGCATTTCTTATGCTTGCCAAATGAGAAATCTTCTCACTACGTGGGATATTATCTAATACCCGCTGTTTATAATTTACAAAGCAAGTTCCTCCGCTGGATTTACATTGGCCCCATTTTTCTCTAAGATCGTTCTGGAACCTTCCAGATCTTGTACTCTATCTGCGAGTCTTGCCATCAGGTATTTTTCACTCACATGTGAAAATAATATTCAAAATAAGGAGTTTTCTTTACCAATTACTGCAATAGCTAACTTTCGTCCACCGTTGTAATGATCTATGGCGCATCTAATTGTAATTCCCAATATTTTCCAAGAAATAGACTCTCGTCTACCTAGTGCAACCGGTTCTTTTCAGCATTGCAATAACTTTCTCTGTCATAAACGTTCGTGTTTCTATAGTGAACTTTTCATATATTTCAACGAACTATAGTGAAAATCAGTGCTTGCTCCACTTTTCTACCGCGTCGCGATCGTCCGTTTATATTAAATACGGCCATGAACATTTTTTCCTCCATCCCTATTTCTCTTTCCTAAACCTCTTACTAACAATCTGTAATAAACTTTAAATTCAGGTCTGTTTCAATAAGGTGTCACTCTGTGAAGTGCCCTTCCATTTTGCTTGTTTATCATTAAGTAATTGCTGTATAATTACGTGTTTTATACACGTTTCAAACTTACATTGTTTCTCCCTTCAAATCAGGGAAAACAATTCTTTCAACTCTTGTGTGAGTTATTTTTTAGGTCTCACTAAATGGAAACTGCCCCATTTGGCTCGTGATTCCTATATAAAATATAGGAGGTCGAGAACCTTCCTTTTGATTATCTCTTCAGGTTTCACAGTAAGTGACCTGCCCTCCTTTGTATAATTCTCACAAAGTAATTCTGTTTAAATATAAGAAGTTGTAGGAACTTCTATTTTATTCTTTATGTTTTCCTTATTGTTATTTTCGAAGTTGTTATTCTCTCTAGAATATTCGTTCAGAAATTTCCTATAGTACACTCCTTGTACTCAATTTAATGTTTAAACTTTAATCATTTCAATGCCTTTTTTAAAATCTTACAAAGATTTTAGTACCAGGTTTTAAACCTTGTAAATTGTCAATTGCCTGGAGCAACCATTTAATGTTAGGAGGTCTGCGACCCCATTTGTTAAACAATTTAAATGAACTATGTTTGTCAAAATTATATTACATGCTTGTTAATTTCCTCAAACTTCTTGGAATTGTTAAATAAATTAAATATTTGTTTTTGGATTCATCATTTCTCTGATACTACAGTTAGGCAAGATCCTGGCTTTCCTAGCTCTTCCTAGGTTTATGCCCTCGTTCATACTCAATAAAGCTTTTACTATTTGTCTTGCCAGACTATCACCCTTCCCTATATTACTTTCATGCATGCTTGGGAGGAAATACACTAAAGCCTTTCTCTGGCAAACCGCCAAAGTCTTAGCTGCGGTTCCCGTCAGCTTCGACCAAGCTCGTACCCACTTTAGGTATCCGAGAACGGATTTGCGGTGGCAACCACCTTTAAGTGTGTTTAAAGTTAAACTTATTAATTTTGTGGGACTCTCCTCCTATTTTTCTATCCTTTTTCTCCAATCCAAAATCTACTTCCTTTTCTTAATCATCTTCCCTTGGTGGGTGGGTTATTCCTCAGCCAATAAACTACCCAAAATTTGGTCCCAGAAACCCGGGAGAGTCCATTTTCCATTTTTTTCTTTTTAAAAAAGTGTCATTTGACAATACTTTGCAAATTATTAATATCTGCTTTGGATCTTTCAGCTATAACTACATCATGCAAAGCCTGTGAACGGGAAAGAGGCCGCTCCTGTCTCCTTTGGTGTGTCCCGTTCTGTCTACCCATTCGCTGCTGCCAGCTTGACAGCATCTCCAAGGTTCTACAGTTTCGTGAGTTGTATTTCAATTTATTCTTTTTGTCATGGCTCCTACTGAAAAAGATGAAACTCTCATTGCCAGACGTTCTTCCTATAAAGGGCAAGGGCGTGGTGGCTCAGTGGTCTAGCTGTATGCCTCTCACCAAGGCGGTCCGGGTTCGATTCCCGGTCAATGCATGTGAGATTTTCGAAGTGAAATGCCATGTCCTGTGGTTCGGATTCCACGTAAAAAGGAGGTCCCGTGGCTCATGATCTCAAGATTAACGGTCACGTTAAACTACAAGCTTCCTTCCTTTTTTATAAAGGGCAACTCACCAGATTCAGAAATTTCGTCAACAAATTAAATCCCGCCGAGTGTGATTTAGACATCTTGACACATTGCCTTAAGTTGTACGAACGGTCTTATGATTATTACGATCAAATTCAAACCGAGATTGAATCCGCTTGCCCAGAACTTCAATCGGATCGGGACGAGGTCGAACCCTTGTACTTTGAAGGGATTGCAAAGGCCCACCAACTGATCCGCAATATCTCAGAACCGGACACTAGGGTCATCAATCCGGCCCAGTTCGCACCCACTTCAGTTCACAAGAACAAACCGAAACCGTTACTTCCTAAGATAAGCCTACCGCACTTCTCAGGCAAGGAAGGTGAATGGTATTCTTTTTACGAACTTTACTGCTCCCTAATTCATGAAAATACTGAAATTCCCGATATTCATAAATTCTACTTCCTCCGTACTTCTTTGGAATGTGAGGCCTTAGCCTTAGTGGAGTCACTGCCTTTAAGCGCAGACAACTACCACATCGCCTTTAATCTCCTTAAAGAGAGATATGGCAATTTACGTTTGAGTGTAGCTCGCCACATACGCTGTCTCTTCAGCCTGCCAGCCGTCAAACCTAATGACGTCACCTCTTTAAGAGACAGACTCTATACAGTTGAATGTCAGAGCATTATACCAACTCAAGCTGCCTGTCCAAACATGGGACACCATACTCATTCATCTGGCTACATCAAGATTCGATTTTTCAACTTTAAAGGCTTGGGAAATTGAACTCGCTCGCAAGGAAGAATTTTCCTTCGAACACAATCTCGTTTCTTAACAGCCGATGCCAAGTTCTTACAGCACTCGCATTTCAGTGCGAAAAGGTCGAAACGAATCATCAGTCTCACATTTTTGAGAAAAACCTTGCTTTTTCAAAGGGACATCAGCCCCCATCTGTCGAGAACAAGCAACCCCGTTCTTCTTTCAATCATGCAAGGGAACATATCAGGCCGCTTAACAAATCATTAAAATGCACGCTCTGTAAAAAGCCTCACACATTGTATTTGTGAAAATCCTTTAAAGAATTGTCTGTCGAAGATCGAAGGAAGTTTGTCTTCAATAGCAAACATTGTTTCAACTGCTTATCACCTAAGCATTCTTCTTCAAACTGCACGTCATCCAATCTCTGTTTTCATTGCAAAAAACCGCATCATTCTTTATTGCACGTTCACGATAAATCGAGGTCATCAGTACCTGCCTCTTCAAGCTCCATGCAGAGCAGCTCCGAACAAACTAATGCTTCTTCCTGCATTTCTAACGCCGAAACTTCTCACAGTGCGCAAACCCTTTTGACCACTGTACAATTCGAAATCCAAGATAAATTTGGAAATTGGTTTAGAACCCGTGGTCTTCTCGATTCCGCTTCAACTCATAACTTTGTTTCGCAATCGTTGATTTAAAAACTAGGTCTTTCGTCATCGCATATTCCCATCAATGTGACCGGCATTGACAATTTGAAAACTCAAGTCTTGCAGTCTTCAAAATTGAAAATCAGAGACGTTTGCCAAAGAAACACCAATCTTAATTTAAACTGTCTCATTCTTACCAGTATTGGCAAAGACACTCCTAGCAGCGCTATTAATACTTCCAGTTTAAAGATTCCTTCGCACTTAAGGTTAGCCGATCCTCAGTTTAATGCTCAAGGTCCCATTGATGTAATTTTCAGTGCCAATGTTTTTTGGAAGTGCCTTCGCAAACAAACACGCAAGTTATCTTCAACCGTGGTCGCCAGAGACACCGATTTTGGTTGGGTTATTACTGGTGAAATCAAATATCCCAGTGTTCAAACCAAAGCGCAATGTCATTTCGTTACAGCTGACATAAATCCCATTTCTGAAAAAGAGAACGCTCATGTTTCAGATCTCAATATTTGTGAAAAACACTTGCCGAAACGATGTCTTATCGTGAACAACTACGCTACCTCTGTAAGTTGTTTAAATGGTTTTTCCTTCTTCCCGCACAAGATGGCCATTCAAGTTCGCCTTGCTTTGTGTTATTTCGTTTACCTTCTCATGTCATTTTTATAGCAGGTAATTGCTTAAACTCTTTCTCGAAAACTATCTTCCCCTTGTGTAAAACCATGGCTATCAGTCTCCATCACTTTGCTGTAAGCCATGTTTCACTTCTTTCGTTATTTAGAAGGATGGCCACGGCCGGCTCCTCCCCCCTTCCTCACAATTGGAAGCCGCTTTTGAAACCGCTTGAAAATCTGAATTCTCTAACATCTAGAATAACTATTCTTATGCATAACCCCCTTCTCAATGTCCCGGCTTCCCTTCCTATTTCGGAAGAATCAAGCTTCTTCCTGTCGAAAATTGTCGGATTCCGTGATCCTCTAAATCATGCGAAATTGATTTCCTACTTTATTTCATATGGCTTTAAATTGTTTGTTCACGTCCAAGTTACGATTGACTGCATGCCGTCCAACCTGAATATCTGCTTTAAGTTACAGCTGATTCAACTAGTGTTGTTTGTGTACTTTGAACTGCTTGTTTTTCAAACTTGTCTGTATACAAGCCCGAGTAAGGTCAAGTCACTGTTTATTTCCTGTATGCTTGACAAAGTTCAAAGCAAGTTTCTCTTATCTCAACTTTGGCTGATTGCCAAGCATTGTCCAGTGAGTCGCTCCTGCAAGTACAGAAGCCGTTCACCTACTTCCCAAAATAAACTTGTTCCAGTTAAGGACTCTTTCAGCTATTTATATGCCTTATCTCGCTGTACTATGTGTGTCAAGGCCGTGCTTGCTTATGTCTCTCACTAACTTACGCTCGTATTCTACAATTGCTTCGATTCTTGTCTCGTAACATCGTCGCATATCCTTTACGCGCTTATGTATTGCACTTTACTTACATATTTTGCGATCTTATTGTTCATTGATGAACAAACTTACTTTTTCTCGTCGTCACATTCGATGTGTTTTTGCATTCATACTTGTCACATCACGTTTCTCGCTGACTTAAGTATTTTTCTGATCAACCCCTTTGATACTCATTATAACTTGAGGTCATTGTTTATGGCTACTAGTTTGTTACCCATGGCGTTCTTGCTTTCTACTCGCATAGTTTCTTTGTTTATTTGGTATATTCTTATCCTTAATAGATGTACTTGTTTCTATACGCTTTGTTTAAACTTGTCAATTCTTCTTTCGCATCGTATCGTAATCTTTACTAGTGCTTTATTTCCCTCAGCTTCTAGTTATTTTGTGATTGAAGATGTCGTTAATTCTCGTTTTTTAACTCCGCTTTCTAATGAACCTGATGACCTCCTTCCACTTACACCTGGACGCTTCCTTACACGCACTTCTCTCTCTGCCCATCTTCCCCTTCCTAATTCTTTCAGGGATTCTGATTTACCTATTGTTTGGTGTAAACTTGAAGCCCTCCGCAATTCTTTTTGGAAGAGGTGGAACTTTGAATATTTAACTTCCTTGCAAAGGAGACAGAAGTGGTTTCTTTCCAGTCCCAATATTCAAGTGGGAGACTTGGTCTTAGTTAAGGAAGTTTCTCCCCCCTTAGTCTGGATCTCGGGTAGAGTGACCGAGTGTTATCCTGGAAGTGATGGGAGAGTCAGGGTGGTCAGAGTTTTGACCACTAATGGTCAGATCATAAGACCACTTCTCTTCAATTACTTTATTACTTTTAAATGTTTAATTGCTTATTTGTTCCCTATTGGTGTTTTTCCCTCCCAGTATGGTGTATTCTTGGAATACACGGTACGAGAGATTGTAATTTTCAATGCTTTTGCATGTTTCTTCCTTCCTCTTTGTCAAACACCAACAGTGATCTTCTATTTTCTCTTAGGTGTTCCGGTTGCTTATATCTTTTATGAGTCTGTTCCAGATATATATTCCATGACCCACCTAGCGACATATAGCAGCGAATCTCTGAAGCTCTTCAACTCTTCCTCGCGCAAGAGGAATTCCTTCTCCATCTGGCTACCAGATTTTACTGCCATCGCCAGCTATTATCTCCATGAGCAAGAGAACTACGTCTACTCTTTTACTCACCATGCTGTGCTAGTATCATCTGTTATCAACTCTTTGAAGACCGGCTCAGCAAGAGAAGATCAATTTTTGTTTTAAAGTTGGCAATGTTTATATGTTCTCCTTTTGTCTCCTACCCCCCACTCTTTTTCCCTACCTTGGACCCTCCGTGCTCCGTTGAGCAGGTCTCACTTCTCAGTCGGCAGTTGACTCGATCAGTCAGGGCTCTACTAGGGCCAGTCTCCTCTAACCAAGAGACATTCTCTACGTTCTACGCCATGTTGGCGCATTAAGTATCGGTTAAGGGAACCTCACCTTCGCCATGCAACAAAGATAAGTACCTGCTTCAAGTTTTAACCTCATCTTCATGATTTTACCGACCACATGCTTTTAACTATCTTTTTTAGGCAGTGTGAAATTACTTATTTTGGGGTAAAATCATCCTCCGCGGGATCTTCCATGTTGAGCTTTTGTTTAATCAAGCTAATCTGAGTGAAAAGCAGCATTTCTTATGCTTGCCAAATGAGAAATCTTCTCACTACGTGGGATATTATCTAATACCCGCTGTTTATAATTTACAAAGCAAGTTCCTCCGCTGGATTTACATTGGCCCCATTTTTCTCTAAGATCGTTCTGGAACCTTCCAGAACTTGTACTCTATCTGCGAGTCTTGCCATCAGGTATTTTTCACTCACATGTGAAAATAATATTCAAAATAAGGCGTTTTCTTTACCAATTACTGCAATAGCTAACTTTCGTCCACCGTTGGAATGATCTATGGCACATCTAATTGTAATTCCCAATATTTTCCAAGAAATAGACTCTCGTCAACCTAGTGCAACCGGTTCTTTTCAGCATTGCAATAACTTTCTCTGTCATGAACTTTCGTGTTTCTATAGTGAACTTTTCATATATTTCAACGAACTATAGTGAAAATCAGTGCTTGCTCCACTTTTCTACCGCGTCGCGATCGTCCGTTTATATTAAATACGGCCATGAACATTTTTTCCTCCATCCCTATTTCTCTTTCCTAAACCTCTTACTAACAATCTGTAATAAACTTTAAATTCAGGTCTGTTTCAATAAGGTGTCACTCTGTGAAGTGCCCTTCCACTTTGCTTGTTTATCATTAAGTAATTGCTGTATAATTACGTGTTTTATACACGTTTCAAACTTACATTGTTTCTCCCTTCAAATCAGGGAAAACAATTCTTTCAACTCTTGTGTGAGTTATTTTTTAGGTCTCACTAAATGGAAACTGCCCCATTTGGCTCGTGATTCCTATCTAATATATAGGAGGTCGAGAACCTTCCTTTTGATTATCTCTTCAGGTTTCACAGTAAGTGACCTGCCCTCCTTTGTATAATTCTCTCAAAGTAATTCTGTTTAAATATAAGAAGTTGTAGGAACTTCTATTTTATTCTTTATGTTTTCCTTATTGTTATTTTCGAAGTTGTTATTCTCTCTAGAATATTCGTTCAGAAATTTCCTATAGTACACTCCTTGTACTCAATTTAATGTTTAAACTTTAATCATTTCAATGCCTTTTTTAAAATCTTACAAAGATTTTAGTACCAGGTTTTAAACCTTGTAAATTGTCAATTGCCTGGAGCAACCATTTAATGTTAGGAGGTCTGCGACCCCATTTGTTAAACAATTTAAATGAACTATGTTTGTCAAAATTATATTACATGCTTGTTAATTTCCTCAAACTTCTTGGAATTGTTAAATAAATTAAATATTTGTTTTTGGATTCATCATTTCTCTGATACTACAGTTAGGCAAGATCCTGGCTTTCCTAGCTCTTCCTAGGTTTATGCCCTCGTTCATACTCAATAAAGCTTTTACTATTTGTCTTGCCAGACTATCACCCTTCCCTATAGTACTTTCATGCTTGCTTGGGAGGAAATACACTAAAGCCTTTCTCTGGCAAACCGCCAAAGTCTTAGCTGCGGTTCCCGTCAGCTTCGACCAAGCTCGTACCCACTTTAGGTATCCGAGAACGGATTTGCGGTGGCAACCACCTTTAAGTGTGTTTAAAGTTAAACTTATTAATTTTGTGGGACTCTCCTCCTATTTTTCTATCCTTTTTCTCCAATCCAAAATCTACTTCCTTTTCTTAATCATCTTCCCTTGGTGGGTGGGTTATTCCTCAGCCAATAAACTACCCACATGGGGCTGATGACCAGGATTTCTGGAGCCCCGAAAACGAATTAACAACAACAACAACGGACCCGAAGTTCAAGTTGCCTCACGCCCCTGATTGAAACACAATAACACAACATATTCATCTCATATTACTTGTTACATTTGAATACGTTCAAAAGTGCGCATAGCTTTAAAATATATTCGACTTTCTTGTCGCTGTCTTTGCTTTCTTTAGACCTCAAGAGGCTTTATTGTGCATACGTTCATTGGACGGAGTGTGTTGCTCGCTTGCGAGGCACAATGCAAGCCGGTACCAGCTCGTCACCATGTTGTCATGTGACCTTGGCTGAGCTGTTCGTTTTTAACCTGCTTATTTCTCCGCACAGGAGAAATGGAGATAGGATGGAGTCGGAGAAATGTGCATAGCTAGCTGGAAGACCTATACACGTGAGCAAAGTTTCGTTTGTACCTGCTTTAGAGGGAACAATTCGATTGTTAAGCTGCGTACGATATTGTGTTTCAAATTTCTCATAATATGTTCCATTCGGGTGTGTGCAAGTCATGTAGGAACAATATAGGCTCGCCGCACTTTCCCTTGCGGCCAACTGATTGTGACTAACACAGTTCAACAACTTCTACTCCATCCGTAAGTCGTCAAGGAACAGAAGATATGAAATATGTAAACAAATGTCCACTGCAATACAATGCCCCACACCTCATCAACTATCTGCTCGAGAGCGTCCTGGGACATCAGGGGTGGATTCGGCTAGCGTGCCGTCACACCACAGTTTAAGTTCACCCACACGTACTCAATGGGATTGAGATACGGGGTATGAAGAGTCCAGTCGAGAATATCTATGTCTAGGCATTTAGAAAACCATAACTTAGCTCTCCGGTAGTTTGATCGGTGACTGGTCTTGTTGAAATTTTCTGTCCCCACCAGGTTACGAGCGCAGGAGAACGTTGCGTGATTCAACATGTAGATATACTCTTTGGCAGTGAGATTTCCTTCTAGGTTATGAAATTCACCAGTACTTTGGTCTGATAAGGGGATATCCATATCCGATGCGCAGAGGAAAGGCGTTTTGCTGTTCTGCGCAGTGATGTCATCACGGAGACAAGCAAGTTGTATTCTCATCATGTCTTATGAGACAAACGCATGGTTGTATTTCACAATCTCTCTTGAATTAGTGTAAATACCATCGTTGTTTTCATTACTGGAGGTGTGTCTAGTAAAATTGCAGGCTATTAAACTGAGATGTGTTATGTTTATCGTTGAAAGAAGTATCATTCGTCATTTATTTAGCTCACTTATAGTCTGCTCTCCCTGTCCGAAATGATTTGAGGGTAACGCGAAGAGAAATAAAACAAATTGTTCCCTCGTACTCACCAAAGTTAGATAGTTGTTCACAGCTTGATATAAATACTGAAGTACTGCTGATAGATGTACTGATTAGTGGGTCAAGAGCAGATCGCTTGTGTCTCAACCTACATCCGGATATATAATTCTACACGTAATATAAATAGAACGATGAAACAAAAATTAATACTTCGTCTCGCTCTGCTGAATAAGTAGCTTTTTTATTATTGTTAATATTACCGTCTCAGTTTCTGACTGTGATCATTGCGCGGCAGTTGTTTTGAAGTTTCACGTGAAGTGAGTGCCTGAATTAACCTGTGTACATATTTTGTAATTAGCCTACTTTCGATTTCTGCAAAAATGAAAGTAGACTTATGAGATCTACACGGGACAAATGTCCGTGTGTCTGTCTGCGTGTTCTGTATGTGTGTATGTCATTGTGTATATCAATTGAAACACGACGAACCCAAATTGAACCACTAGCACTAGTAAAGGAGACCTTAATGTCATATTTTATATCGCCGCCATCTTAGCGAAAACAACATGGAATCAACCCAAATGTTGAACGCTTAAATCAAATTAGGACTTAACTGTCATCGGATCTCTACCACATTTTGAAAATATATATATTCGTGTGGAAACTCGTCCAGCGTCCGAACTACAAGGTCAGCAACTATATAATTGAAAGATGGCAGCCGTGCTAATCATGCAGGCATTATAATCCATAACTTATGATCCAATGAATCAATGTTCACAATATTTGGCATTCAGATAGTATTATATAAGGGCCGTTTATAGTCAACGTGCTAAGAACATGAGACTGTATGTTATGCGCAGACGCCATCTTGAATTTACAAAATATAAAAATAAATAACTTTCAAAACTTAAGAGCAACTGTAACGAACATCAGTGACAAGGTAGGACCGTTTATGTGGTCTTGTATAGTCATAGTGTTCCAAGTTCACCGGTGTTTCTCCAGACCCATAATAATATTAATTTTAAAAAATCTGGTAGTAATATTCACTTGCAACGTGCGCTATATTTATGAGAACTGTAAGAAAGGAACGACAAATATTTTGGGCTACAGCAAGTCAGACTTGTGAAGCTGTCCACTTTAAACTGCCTCCATAAAACTTCAACTATTGGAGGAAACAATAATAGTAATATAGAAATTTTAAAATTCATACTTTTTCTCCTAAGTTATATATATTTTCCCTGTTACTCCTCTCAACGTTACATATTGTTGTTTCATATGTTGTCACCTACTTCACTGATTTCTACACCAATCAGCCGTCATTAATAAGAGTACTGTAGGATTATCGACACTCCAAGTTTAATAAAATTGCTTAGTAAAGGAGCTCATAATATTTAAGTGTAACAATTGAATACTAAATCTTTCTTCTGGATTGTAAATCTTTAGAATGTCAACAAAATTTGCATTTAACATCCCAGAAATTACAGGTTACGAATTGTTCGAAGTAATGTGATCCCTTCATTCTACGATACAGTACTGAAAATTAGATTGCTTATATAAAACGAGATGATTTATCCCAAATTTATCTGTTAATCCATACGTTGCATTAATTAATTTAAACGAATCTTCCCGTAATTTCCTTCTTGCCATCGCCTCTCTTCTCGAGTGCCCCGCAAACAGCACTGACAGCTACGGTGGACTAAATGTCCATGCAAGTCGACTTGGTATGAATGTCATGGTGACCGAGGAGGAATGTTGTGCAGCGTGGAAGTCTACATTAAACCTTGTTTCTGTTCAAGCAGCAATCCGTGTAGACGAAACCTAACTGGAGCGAATAATGTTCTGCGATGCAGTTCCCTAGCGAAGACTTGCGGTAAGGCAGCATTTGTCCACGTGATCGAAGAGAAGCTGAGGAAGACACCATTCAGAATGGCCATTTCAGCTTACTAGTTTGACGCTCTCATTAAAGATTTGTATTATTATTATTATTAGCCTATTTAAGTATTTACCATAAATCATACTGGAAGTATGGAAGGTCCAGTGAAAAGGGGCAAGCCCCACATATATACGGTTCTCAAAAAAGTTTTGCATATGACGATTACACATGGGTGATGGGACGATACTGCAAACACGTTTACAGTACGCACTGTACGCCATGTTTAGAGCCACACAATGACTGTACACCGTACGAATCATTCAATATTTGTCTGGTAGGAGGCAGGTCTTATGTCCATCCGTTTAGCACTACCACTTGTAAAGTTGGTTTCGAGAGCACGGTGAAAATAAAGGTAATGTAGCCTACTGTAAACACGTCATTCGTACAACATACCGTATTGGGATTTGAACATTGCTTCAGGAGGGATTCCGACAAGTGGATGTTGCTGCTCGTGTTGGAGTGAGTCAAAGTGATGTCTCGAGGGTTTTGATCGACAGGGAGACCTGACCAGTTGCTGATCGACAAAGAACTGGACGTCCCCACAAAACCACTCGCAGGGAGGATCAGTATCTGTTGCTTTCAGCACGTCTTAGGGCCAGTGGTACTGCCATGTCCTTCCGCTAGGTTCTTCGAAGGGCCACCGGAAGGAATGTATCCGGTCAGATAGTGCGCAATTGGCTTCATGAAGCAGGGCTGATGTCATGGGTGTCTGCGCCGAAACCTCATCTGAAACCACAGCTTAAGGCAGCTGTTGTAAGGGGGGCAACAACTCATCGGACATGGCCGCAGGAGGACTGGAATCGTACTCTCTCTACTGATGAGGTCTCCATTGGTTTGAACCCATACAACAGGAGCATATGAGTGTGGCGACAAGTGGGTGAGAGATTTGATGAGCCCTTCATCCAGGGACGCCACCAACAGCAAGGAGGTTCAGCCATGTTTTAGGGTGGGATCATGTTTGGTCGACGTACGCCTGTAATTCCTATCCACGATAACATGACTGGTGAGGTGTACAAAGACAACATCCTCAAACCTGTTGTTACCGGTTTCGCTGCCACAATGGGTGAGTGCTTTACACTAGTGGACGATAATGCTCGCCCCATCAAGCTAGGGTGGTCAATCAGTTCCTTTAGATGCATGGCATAGCCTACGGAGAATGGAGAGACCTGCATATTTTGTGGACATGAACTGTATTGAACATGCATGGAAAGATCTTAAGAGGACAATTTCGCACCATTTCAGTCTCCCAACAAACATTCTGCAACTGATTTAAGCTTCTATCAAAAAGTGGAATGATCTGTCCAAACCAGGTTGGATCCGTTACTTCTCAGTATGCATCGTCGTCTGCAAGCATGCCTTAGAGCTCGTGATGGCCAAGCACGGTATCGATATGCCTCAACATGAAAAAGACGTATGTACCAAGTCCCACATTATCACTATTGTAATTCCTTTTGTGTTTCTGTCCATTTGCACAGCAGATTGTGTGTTGTTCTCTTAGTATGTACCCTATATTGTGTAATGCGTTTACATGCACATAGAAAAATAAACAAGTCACTAAATCGCAAAATTTGCACAACTTTTTTGAGCACTTTATTTTATGCTTCACTAGCACAACTTATAACTACATTTCATTTTTACAATATTTACAGGGGTTGCCAGTACATCTGCTAGCCAGGCTGGGCAAGAACTAAGCTCATTACGTCATCAGATTCACTAAGCTCTCCCAGCAGGCAGTCCAAAGTCACCTTTTTCTTGCATTCAGCCATAGCCCTCTTTAAGCTTATTGTTGTTGTTTCATCTGAAGGGATTGGACATTGTGGTCATTTATCCCCATGTGTGTGTGTGTGTCATTATGTCTGACAACCTGCGATGTTGTGATGGCTGTATCAGTGTGTGTATTTGAAATTCAGGTGAGTATAAGGAAGGAGGTGGCCGCAACAGCACGAGGTGATCTCTTCCTTGAAGCAAGCCTAGGCCAGCACAACGTGGCAATGCTGAGTGTTCATCTCTAAATGTTGTGAATGTGTATCTCCATACAAAGTTACACGTAAACTTGGATCGGTTGGTTTTCTTATAACAGACCTTATAATAGATCTTAGAATTTAAGTCCTTTCATTCGATAAATGTAAGTACGGTATAACTCCTAATTCAACGACGCGGACGGTGTTAAATCATAGCATACATACGGTTAATCTTCCACCTTGTTGATAAGCTCCAATTTTCAATTTCAATGAGTACTTTATTGTAACCAGCCACCGTGGCCGAGAACGCCGATGCGCTAGCTCCAGTCTGGATGGCATCGGGAGAGCGTGGGTTAGAAACCCACATCGGCCGTCCTGGAAATGGTCCTCGTGGTTTCACATTTTCAACACCAGGCAAATGACAGGACGGTTCCTTTCAACAGGTCTAGGGGCAACTTCCTTCCAAAGTCCCTTCCCTGACCTTTCCTTAATTAGACCCAACTTAGCAGTCACCTGTCACCATCCCCAGTCGTATCTCCCGACAAAGTGTGTTCACTTCCCAGACACCGTCCTTGCGACGGCACAGGAATAATCCCTCGCAGAGTCCATGGGCGAAGCCGAGCTGGGAGCAATTAAAGGAAAGAGAAATAAACACATTTATTGTAACTTAAAGGAGATCTGACTAAAAATTTAGCAATGCCCAACAAACATGTGATTAATAGAGGTGGAAATTAGAAGATGAATGATCGAAAACGGAACTGTTTGCGATTAACAGATCGAGCTGAGAGAGAAGGTGTACCATTCACTAGTATGGAGTTCTTTATTATCATTGTTATTGTTATTATTTGTATTATTATTTCAGTAACAGTAGGCTATGTATTATCCGAATGTCAGGTACCGGTGTACTGCTAGCTACTCCTGGTTCGTTATTGTATTCCCTAATTTGAAAAAACAATCCACAGATCATCAATCTTTTTAGGGTAATTAGTGCTATCATGTAGCTTTATCACCATAGATACACCAATTATATAGTTTATATGATTCTAATAATTGTACCCAACAGCAGTAGCTACGTTCGCTAACGCGCAGCGCTAGGACATGGGGCCAAACTATCTGCGGACTCAGTAGACGTGGGTTCTATCCCCACCGTCAGCCGTCCTTGAAATGGTTTACCTTGGTTTCCCCATTTTCAACTCCAGGCAAATGCTGGGACGGTACCTTCTGACAGGCCACGGTCGCTTCCTTCCACATCCTTGCCCAGTTTCATTCACCATCATTCATTTCATCGCTCATTAATTCCTTCATAAGGTTGCTGTCAGGATGGGCATCCAGCCATCAAAACCATGTACCACAAAGTCTTTCATCGCATCTCATCCCCGACCGTGTAGGAAAACGGGAGTAAAAAGGGTAGACATTCATACAAAACCTACTTATGATTCTAATTGTGTTGTTTATAAGAATACACTATGATCTCAGGCATGGCCTTGCAAAGAACGTTTACTCGTATTTATCTATATGCAACCTGTGATTAATAAATCCAGCGAATGAATTGCTGACGTGTGGTGTCTCCAATCTAACATGTCTGGGATCACCTGGAGACGCCAATTGCGGGAACCGAGAATTGCACAAGATCTCAAGAACCAGTTGCAGAAAGTGTTCCGCAGCTAACATACGAAACCTGTATGTCCATGCCATGCAGCCTGCAGCTGACACAGGTGTGCCAACAGGGTACTAGATCCTCCATATAAGTGATCAGTGATCAGTGTTCCGCGATGCATGTGTTAATTTGCTCCGATATTTATTAACTTACGTACATTAACGTTACAATCATGCAACACCCACAGTTCTTTAGTGCGTGAATATTTTTTGTTGGCCGGTATAATTTCAGTAGCACATTACTATCTGAATTACAACAACAGAATGTATCATAAAATATCCGTAACAAAGGCTAATGATATCGGTGACTTTAGCTCCTTAATTTCAACAATAACAATTACATTTAAAGTAACGTTCACACTTCAATTTTATAAGCTAACTTTACGGCAGCAAACACGGGACACGAGTCAATATTGTAACAATCTGTACGCCTTCCGTTACCAACACTTGAAAGGAACACTCACTAAATTAACCGTCCAATTTTAATGAAACTTTGCGAGCAACATCATTTCAGGTTCCGGAGTTGACTAATGCCGTTACGAACCGCTCACAATGAAGATTTTGAATGTTGGCGAGCGATGGCTCCTTGTCTGCCTCTTTCTGCATGTTCAGTGTATTGCTGGTTGAGAGTTGAGGGAAATGCCAGCCGGCACAATCGAGCCAAATCTCGGGTGCGCGGTGCCAAACACATTATACATATATTTACACGCAGGATGTGCGTCATCAATTCCATTTGGTTCGTACCAAATTGCGCACAATGTAGAAGATATATCCTTTAGAGCAGAATGGTTCTAATCCTGAGCTACCAGTGTCGCTCTGCATGACACATCGTCAGCGCTCCACCATTCAAACGCTCTCTCGGAGAGCTCAATGTTCCCTCTCTTGTTCTGGTGTATGTTTTTGTTCTTAAATAATATTCCAAGCAGGATGTACAGACTTGTGTCAGTTAAAATATCGTGCCAAATTCCATAAGGAATCAATATTTGGAATTGTTGTTCCTTCAAATAAGAGATAAAGTTAGGTAGGTCATCAGCTCCATGTACTTGTGTAACTATGTTAGGACTCTGGGAGGGTGTTACGTACCAGGGACTTGAAATAAGGTAACATTCCTCCATATGGCTGAAATGAGTGCGGAAATCTCCGGGATATAAAATACACTCTGGTTGCTTGAAACTCGGAACGTACACCTGCCAATACCAGTCGTGAAACTCGTAGTGGATGATCATAATTCAAGGTAGATTTGTTTCTTTGCCCTATTTAACGTCTTATGCTGTGGAATCCCTGATTATATTAGAATTGATAGCGTATATCAGCGTGTAAATGTTTATGTTGGGCACCACACCACGCACTGAGACTTGGCTCGCTGTTATCGCCAGGCGCTCCCCGTGCCTCCAGAAACACACTTCTCTAGTCTATACGTAGGCAGCCTCATTTTGAATGACTCGTGGCGGCGTTAAATGTCAATAGAAACCAACAGTCAGCTCCGGTACCTGAAACGATGTTGCTCACCAAGTTTGATCAAAATCGAAGAGGTCTATAAGGTGAGCGTTCCTGTTCAGATAAGTCGTCATGCTAAAACTAATTGTGTACGTACAACTCACAGGTAGCAGCATTTAACACCAAGACTCACCTAGAACAGAGAACAAGAACAACAGTATTAATATCATGTGTTTGTTGGTCACAATAAAGGAGAGCAAATATCAAGTATTCACATTTAACTTCCTATTTTATTTGCATTTTTGTCCATTGGTCATATTGATCATGCACCCATGACCAATGAGCTAAATTTCTCCAGTCGCCAAGTTGTTGTTTTTGTTATTTCATTTGAGGAGTTTGGACATCGTGGTCATTCGGTCCCGTGTACTTATATGTGTGGGTTATTGTGTCTGATAAAAAGTGTCACTATGTTGTCTGTATTAGTGTAAATGCTTTTAATTCAGGTGAGGATTGCGAAGCAGACGGCCGTGGCCTTAAGTTAGGTAAGAACCCAGCATTTGCCTGGAGTTGAAGTGGAAAACCACTTCCAGGATGACTGAGGTGGGAATCGAACCCATCTCCCCTCAGGTTTGCCTCGCGGGGTTGAGTGTACCCCGTTCCAACCCTGAGACCAGAATTGGATTTCTTGGCAGAGCCGCGAATTGAACCCGGACCTCAGGGGGACAACAAAGGACACTAGCCGCTACACCAAGGGGTGGTCCTATAACAAACAAACATGGATGCCATATCTAAAACACAATTCTAGAGAGATACGAGGGAGCTCCAAGAAGCTCGTCTCACAGTAAAAAAAAAAAAAAAAGAATGAAAGAACACTTAATAAAACTTTGCTGCGTTTCGTTATTTTCAATGTCATAGTTTGGATCACGTCTGATAATTTCACTCACTGTTTCCACACTTCACATAGGCCTATTGAAGGTAGACTGCTTCAGAAATATTGAACTAGCCGCCTTCTGTGGTCTCGGGGCTCATAATGAGGCTGTGATAACAAAAGGCCCTGGGTTCAATTCTCGGTTCTGCGAGGAAATGTATTTCTAGTCTGAGGGCTGGAAGAAGGTACACTCAGCCTTGCGAGATAAAACTGAGAAGTGGTTTCAGTTCTCAACTCAGCCATGCTAGAAGTAGTATTCCGTGGTTTCCCCACGTCTAGCCTCCTCCAGGTAGGATGCCAGTGTGGTTCCTAACGTAAGGCCACGGCAGCCTCCTTCCTGGTTTAATTTACAATTACATATACTGTTATAGACATCCCATAACACAATTTGCACGGCAAATTGTACATACACGCTAGTACACGGGGATGATGACCGCGATATCATAGCTCTTAAATGAAACCACACGATTTGAACAGGAAAAAGGAATTTGTATCTGTCTTCGTTTTGAAATTGACTGATGAAGATGGTTGACAAAATCATGAAGATCATACAAGGTTCAGCATCGATCACCTTTTATGTTAATTCCTTTTATGAGTTCCAGGCTTGATCGTTCGGAGATAACTTTGAAATATCTCGAACTGTTAATGGATAACAGAAAAAACAGCATTATTTGCCTGAACTGTATTACAGTACAGTACTGTATCTGTAATATCATTATAAATGGGGTCTTATTATTATTATTATTATTATTATTATTATTAACCGACAGGCATAACGGTGGGAGATATCATAACCACCCACATAATTTCTTTTTTAACTTATATATTGTAATAATTTTTCCTATCACTTTAAATTGGGAGGAGAAGAAGTGTTTACCATATCTACATATTTAATTTAATTGATTTAATTTATTGGAAGATTTTCAATTCAAACATTTAATAATTCTAACGTGAGGGCAAAGCAAGCAAACACGAAGGTTTTCTGTCAGGTAGCAGGGAGTGAGGATATGTTGCAACTCGAGATATACTTGGCCAGGCTCGCCACGGGAGATTTTCCTGGAAGTTGGGGAACAACGGAGGACGCTACCGAGCCTCGCTTTTCTTAGAAGACAGTTCACCAGAGGTCATATCTTCAAGAACAAGGGATCTAGCCTCGCACTCGGACCAGGATAGCTTATTTTGGCTACTAGTACTGTGATTCTCAGAATTTACACCACGCCATGGAAGAACGAATCAGAAGAGGGACACCATCACATGTCGGAGGAAAAGGGTCGGCTTCAATGAAACACGAGAGATGATTGGTCAGCGATCTTGTCTGAAGGGTACTGTGGAGAGGGTTGAAGAAAAGTTATAAGAGACGTTACCCGCATCTCGAGAGGCATTCCATTCTATTCGATTCAATTCCATTCTGAATCAGATTCTTATTTTGATTCAACATCAGCACTCTGCGTTTCTTCACAAGTAAAGTTGAAAATATGTTGGGACATATACCGTCCATACATATTAATGGTGATAGTTGTGCATATCGGCTATCATCATGAATGTGATTTTTGAAGCTAGTACTTCGTCACACACAACTAAGCAATTTCACTACATCGAATACAACAAGGCGACATTCGGCAGCAGATGACAGATTTGCTCTGGGACGAGCAAAACCTATTTCATGAAAACATCTACGGTGAGCGACCTGGCAACATTACATATCTCTCTGTTTTCAATTAGTAATCTTTGTTTGGGCACAATAGTTTCTGGAATAATTTAACTTAACTTCATGTCTTCGTATTCGCTTGTGTTTCGCCGCCACGTTAATTGCAAATTCAGTAATTCTTCTTTGATAATGTCTTCCATAATTATTCCTGTTAATATCATTAAAATTACTTCTTTGAATTCATTCTCCGTGTGTCCTCCTTGTAGTTAGAACTAGCTATAATACGAACTTATCCTCTCATCGCAAATACTATACTCGTTAGAAATTAAATTTTCCTACGGGCTGAGTTAAGAAGAGTCGACGTAGCCGTGGTAATATAGTAAGTGAGTATGTTTTTTTAAGTTCGGTGTTCAAATGACATTGAACCCGATGGCGCCCACCCGGTATGAAATTATATTGTGGTTTGTCTACAGTACTCCAGGTAAACGCAATTACACTTGTCAGCTCAACAGTGGAGCTTCTCAGTCATAAATATTACATTTGTACGCCCAAGTGGAACGTGTACTGTTCAAACTATTACATTTGGTCGCCCAAGTGCGGCAAGTACCTTTCTAAATATTACATAACCACATGAGCAGCACATCTGTGCCTCTATCCTTGTCTTCTATTATTTTCCAAGCAGATTTCATATTTTGAAAGTTATTGGTGATAACAAAGTCTGATAGCTGCCTCGCGATGGACATAATGCATTGAATTGAGGTTTTCTCTTTGTGCAGCAGGCCGTATACTTTTAAAAATAACGGTTCTGGTGTAGTAGACATTCACATTGCATTTGCCTGACATAACCATCCATCCACTGGAAATGAAACCTAAATCATATGGCCTCTCGATTATTGTTACAACGACTTGCTATCGTTGGCATTCTAAAGGCAGCAACATTCCTCCCCAGGAATGATGGGTTGGAGGATCGTAGCCATGTAGAAACAATTGAAAGGCATACCTCTAATATTAAAATTCCAACATCGTCAAAGGAACTCCAGAAGCATAAACAACCCTCTGTGTTTGGGCCGATAGCCTAGATGTTAGGCCCCTTAAAACAACAATTATCATCATCATCAACAACCCTCTGTGATTGCTTCATCTATCTAACTGTGAGCCACCATTGTATCTGGGGAGATACCGGAATCATCTTTCGTTACTGTAGAAAATGACGTTGAAAGACTATCATCTCCGCTTTCCTGATGGTTGCTCTGAAGTATTTGAATTCACATATTAATGGATTGTGGACATAAGTTACATTTCATGATATACTAATGTAGACGAGTAGCTAGAGAATGATATGTGGTTCTACAGCGTATATATTTTGCTCAGTTATCCCTTCTACATTATTTGTCGTGCGTGGAAATGTTACCAAACCTCACCACGAGTATGCATTTCACGGAAGGTCTGTTGCTAATAGCTTCGCCCTAACATAGGTTCTAGAACGTGAAACAAACGAGTACCTCTATGCTTAGTATAAAATGATGTCCTCGATTTTGTCTCTTTGTCTGTCATGTAGAGGTTTGAAGCCATTCTTTTCAGTGTTACCTGTTTGCTGTCTGTTTGTACGGGCAAATCTCGATAACTACTGGACGAATTTTGATGTGGTTTTCACCATTCTATACAGCACCTTTCAATAAAGGTTCATATATGTAGAAATATTCATCCATCACCAAAGGAAGACGAGAAATAACGATATAAGTGAAGCAAGTCGAAGAAAACAACTAATGTCCATGTGCCTTTCCAGCTCACGCTGGCAAACCCGCTACAAATAGCCTATATAAATATTGCATCAACAAATGCTGGGACGGTACCTCCTGACAGGCCACGGCCGCTTCCATCCACATCCTAGACCAATTTCATTCATCTTCATCCATTCCATCACTCATCCCGACGCGCAGGTCACCCATGGGCGTCGAATAGAAAGACCTGCACTCGGCCTCTCAGGAGACCACACGAAAAAAATGCGTCAATAACCGACAGCGGTAGCTAGGCTCGCTAAAGCGCAGCAATAGGCCATGGGGCCAAGCTCTCTGCGGACTCAGTAGGCGTGGGTTCGAGCCCCACCGTCGGCCATCCTTGAAATAGTTGTCCATGGTTTCCCCATTTTCAACTTCAGGCAAATGCTGGGATGGTATCTTCTGACAGGCCACGACCGATTCCTTCCACATCCTTGCCCAGTTTCATTCATCTTCAATCATTTCACCTCTCATTAACTCCTCGCATGAGGTTGGCATCAGGAAGGGCCGTAAAAATTACTGCCACATAGGCTTTCATCGCATCTCATCCCCGACCCCGTTGGAAACGGGAATAATAAGGGGTATACATACATACATAAATATTGCACCAATATTATTGTTTAGCATAAAAAGTTATAAAAAGGTCCCCGACAGCATACATCTATCTTAAATACACAGCCCTCAAAGTGGTGAAGTTAGAATATGTTTGTTCCTAATTGTAAGACACAGCACTTAGAGTGGAAAATGAATTAAAGATAGATATCTACCAACCCGGATTTTTTGTAAAACATTTTATACTGCAAAATTCTATTGATATACAATATCTTTGACAGTTTAGCCAACAGGCGTTCGCGGTATTTAGACTTTCTACGCTTAAATATTGGTCGTATATCTTTGGTCATACATGAATGCTTCCACAAATAAACTTTTGATTAAAATCACAAGGTCATCTACGAGATATGGTCGTTTGGACTTGATAGCGATACCTCCCGTTTCATAGCGCAATGTCCAGTGTCAGTTATGAAAATGTACGAGTCAGCTAGCGAGCCTTTCCCAGAGTCAGGCGACCAAGGTCAGGACCAACATCCATGTGAAGACTTCCGAGTAGAGAATACATGTGTTGCCTCTGTAAGCGATTTAAGTTAATTTATTAAAAAAATATACTAATTGCACCATAAAAACACCTTTTATAACCCATCATGTCGAGAGTGAAACAATCGCCAATATGTCGACAGAATCAGACATGTTGGTCTAAGCAGCCTTCATATCTGGTCCCGTGCGAAACTGCAGCTGGTATCTACAGTGGTTAAGATAAAGAAAAGTCGCCTGATGGTTTTGCAGAACGGCAATTGTTGTGGCAGTGAAGGTTGCATTCAATTATTTACAATGATGTAACGCAGCATCTTACAATGCTTCTGGTTATCATACGGTATGTTTACAACTCTATCCTGAATTGCTGATTCTTCTTGAGCAAAATTGCTTTCATTGTCTTGTCTTAAAATACAATTCCCGGAACGAGCACTTTCACCATTTTCTTCTAAGAGTTCGGCACTCGCAAGACCGTGAGACATACGAGTACTAGTCACTTTAAACTCCCCCAAGTGCGAGGCCAAAGACACTCCATTCATCTTGTTGATGATTTGTACAATAGGTGGAAGTAGCATGTTTGCACTGTGAGCATTTATACACTTCAACTTCGATCAATTTCTGTGATAAGTATCGATCGATTCGTCAGTGTTTCCTGAAATTAACCACAGATGGCAGAATGAGGACGACATTAAAGATTGAAATGACACAGAGCTAACCTCCGTTTGGGCATTCATTGAAGAGAAGAGAAAAAACTGACATTGCGCTGCGCTTGGCGTGCATTGTACTTCATGTCGAAATGCTTCTGATTTATAGACAATAGTAGTGTGATGTGATCCCGGATAAACATACATAGAAAACGCACTTAATGTTCAGTGCAAGAAAAGTGAAACACGCCAAATTAAATGGTTCAAGGGAAGTGTGTTCCGCAGTTTACACAGGCAAGGACGCGCGGGGTCAAATTAACCCTGCATGATTTGTTTTCCAATCCTATTCCCCCACCAAATACGACCCCGCGTGACCCTTACCGTTAATCTGAATGTTCTTTGTGCCTAGTTTTAATATTAACCTTGTGTCTTAGATTTAATAATGATGAAACAAAATTAAGAGTGCACTCTCTACGTATTTGATAAAGAATTGTTTGATGACGCGGATGATTACATTGAAAGTGCTGTGTGTGGTGATATTGACCAAGGAGATGAGGCACGTGGTCTCTTCAGGCCAAAATATAACTGGAGTGTTTGAGGTTATATTGTATACAGCACTGAATTTTCGTCCTTATTTTAATATTTTAATCAATAATACCGTATATAAAAGTCTGTGGTATAGATCTCATTCCTTATAGACTAACAATTGTAACTCTTCAGTCGGTCAACACGAATTTGCCCAATGACTTAGCGGGGTACAATGTAAATAATAAATTGAACCCGCTAAGCATAGGTTCACGTAATATTTTTCATTGCAACGCATTTTTGATGTATCATCTTAGAACGCACTCACCGACCAGCCATGCTGTCACCACATGCTAACATTCTTTGGAGTTATAAATGGTTGATCTTTTGACTATGGAGAAAACCATTATAATATAATCTGAGTCTTTATTATAACACTTCTACTTTCTACGAAGCTCAGATATTTTCATGTTGTAATTCTGTATCATCGAAACATTCTTCAGAATGTTATTTCTACTTTTGGTAAGGTATTAACATCGCAGACACGCGAACTGGAACCAATCAGTCGCTGCACGACTAGTGTATTTGTAAGCTCCAGCAGCGCAAGATTGAGCTCTTGGCACATGTGTAGGATTTTCCATCCTATTTGGTTGCGTATTGTATGTCCGTCTTCAAAGACGAGGACATTGTCCGCCCGAAGGCGAGGAAAACCATCGTAAGACATCGTGTTGTATTTAACACCAAGAGTGAATCATCCAAGTTATAATTAAAGCCAGACTAGGCTTGTGCTAAGCAATTCATCGAGTTTATAAAAAGTGATACTTTTTTGTACGCCGTGGAACACCACATTTTTTCCACGTGCTACGTGAAAAATCATGTCTTCAAGCAAGACGAAAATATACGAATATCTGTGAATTTATTATCAACAGAGTGTGTAAATTCAACGCCAACAGTTATAAATGTTCTCATGATCGCACGATAAATTCATATCTTCAGTGCATAACTTTGATGCCATGTGATTTGGTGGAACATAGAATCTGTGAATGTGAAGCAGATAAAGTGCATGGCCAATTTTTCAATCATCTGCGCCGTGTAGACTCAGTGAGAATGCTACCATAATAAAGCTAGCTTCAGTGAAACTGTGCTACGCCCATTTTCGAAATTTTCCAGTGGTTATTTTCTAGTTAAACATGTCACATTTTTATAACCACGTGTACGACGATTTTCATTACACACCATCTGTGGGGATGAGCAGATAAATCTCATGATGTGAGGGAGAGTTCCGGAGAACTTCAGCAAATGACGGAAGAACCATGACTATAGCACCAGCTAAGCCAAGGAACATGACGACTGTCACAATGGAGAGGAATCTGGTTATATCACGACGTCAACGCCGAGGACGAGTTAAGGCCATGGTAAAGGATAGAGCCTATGTGGAGGCCCAGATTGGACAACCCTTGTCCGGAGACCAAAAGCCTGTTTATATCCCTCAATTCGTTGGAACGATTGAGATGTAGACATCCTTTCTTTTGAGTCCGATTAATCTATTCCTTGTGAGGTTCTTTTGTGGTGTAGTTTATTGTAGTTAATAGCAGTTAATTATAGAAGCAACCGAACTTCTTGACAAGCCATAGGTAGGATTTTGTAATGTTAGAACTAATCTTTGTAGTTCACTTTCAGTGATTAGTTAGTCACCCTTGTGATTGAATCCTTTTTATCACGGTGCATTCTGAAGGACATCGCTAAGATGTTAATTCTACCCCTGCTAAGCGTGACTGTAGTCTTTGTTACTACGTTTTGTTCAACCCTAGGCGGGTGATTTTGTGGATAGTTGTTTGGAATGACGACTAGACGTCATGGCCAGTGTTATTTCATAACACCCCTTTTTAAGTAAATGTTTGTCACGCCACTGATTTAGTTAGAACAGTTCGTATCGGTAGGTAGTCAACTGAAACTACCACTTTTGTAAAATAATGTCATATTTCATTTTGATGTGCTATGAAGCCATCCTGTTCAAGTACAGAACACATTCAGGGAATTATATTTGTATGCAATCTAGCATCGAACCCTGTAATTACTACCGTATCATTGGCAAACTTAGCAATTGTAAGATTTGCGCCTTTATAATATTTATTTTGTGTTAGGTGTTTCGACACAGAGATATTGTTTGGTTATTGTAAGATAGAGCAGTTATGAAGTGACATATCTGCAGATTTCAAAGACGTTCAGCCTAAGTGGTATTTCTGTATTTTACTTTTCTTTGACTTAATGAACATGCCACGTCTTTGTGTATAGTTTTGAGACGTGATTTTAAGCGTATGCCTATTCTATTTGTGTATTATATTTGGGACCAGATAACAAGGCCAGTTTTCTGATTGACTTTTTACGAGAAAGCTGTTCCACTGAATAATCTTGAAATTGCTGCAGTTATTGATAAAAACGTTACACTTTTGGAGCAAATTATTCTAGTTTTGTTGCACCTAGAACTGTATTTTTTACTCAGCATTCGGTCCCGTGGTTGCCAACCCACGTCTCAGTAGTTTTATTCCCTATTAGGTTTTACAAGATTGTACAGTAATTTCTTAAGTCCAAGTGTTTCTACAGTTCGAGGGAGTCTCGGTCCCGTCCACCTCCAACTACCGAGACTCTACTGTGGCACTAAAAGATTACAAAATTAAATTACCGTACTGTCACCAAATACTTGCATGGTATTGGCAAATAAATGTAATGTTTCTCCAGTGGCTCACTACAGTACTCACTAGAGCAAGAGCTGACCAAGGAGGATCGACAACAATACATTAATTGCCACGTGCGCAAACAATACGGCCCAAGACCGGAACGGTTTATTTTTGTAACGTGGCTGTGATAGATAGTTCTCTAATTCCTCATTAACGACCTCACCGTGGAGGCCCGGGTTCGATTCCCGACTCTTCCAAGAAATTTAATTCTGGTCTGAGGGCTGGAACGGACTACACTCAGCATCGTGTGGTAAAAATGAAAAGAGGTGGGTTTGATTCCTCCTCAGCCATCCTGGAAGTGGTTTTCCGTGGTTTCCCACTTCTACTCCAGGTAAATGCCGGGATGGTACCTAAGTTAAGGCCACGGCTGCTTCCTACCCAAATCCTACTTTAATTACAAATACACACACTTCTAGAGTCATCTCAGTGACACAGGTTATCAGACAATTTCGAGGCACAGCGTTGTCAACTCTCCACCGTAGCCACTGAGAGCAAGCCGCGAGAACCATCAGCTATTGGTCAACTGCGAACAGTCATAAACATGGTCATTGTCGGTGCGTGGTACTGCGTAACGTTTGAGTCACCCACCTGTTGTTAACGAGGAATTTGAGAGAGCTAATTGTTGGTGAGAGGGAGGGAATAATAGTAGGGGAGCCCAAGAGGCTAAATGGGGATATACTCAAGCGTCGTGGGGATCTTTAAGATTGCGAAGATTAGATGCTAAAAAGAAAAAAAAAAGGTTATATGATGTATGCCCTTACACTGGTGGGGGGAGCGTGCACTGATTTTCAAAAATGTAAAAAAAAAAAAATAGTCACAAAGAAATACTTGGGCGCTTCAGATATAAATAGTGTATGCGCCCCACATGTTTCTGATAACGGAGGAATATTAATCTACCGGTTTGCATGGTGGAGGTGGCCGTACGAAGGGGTTGAAAATGGGGGGGAATTATTCGAGCGCATCAGATATTCAGAAGGGATGTTAAGTAAACCCTAAAGGAGCTCCTATTCAAACGACTGATAATTTGGACGCGACCGAACTCATGGCCGACATTTAAAAAAAAATCGTGACATTGAAATACTCGAGCGCGTCAGATTAATATACAGATGGTTCAGCTTGATGTCCTTGTCGTGCTGACCCATAATCTGACAATTATGTGGAGGAATTTCCCTAATCTGAAGGTATGAAAAATCCTTTTTGCATTTTTTTAAATTATTGAATGTAATAAATAAAATTAACAGAAAATAATATATAATATAAAATATACGTATATATATTTAGAATAAAATGGTGTAATGAAAAAAAAAATGTTGAAAATATTTTTTAAAATCTTCATCGTCAGTGGAATCATCTTCATATTGGAAGTTCGGTTTGATTTGGTCGTTTTCATCTACATTTTGCGTAACTGCAACAAGAAATGGTTATGATACTTAACAATCTTTAATTTATTTAATGATATTATTAAAGTATTGAAAAGAAAACATATCTGAATCTGGAGCATCTCCTAGAATATCAGGTGTTATGACGACATCTTCATACGCTTCTGGTAGTTGATTACCAACGAACCAAGTCATCTCCAATTTTCTGTTGGTGACATGTCAGTGATGATTCGATTGTGTGCATTCCTCCACAAGTATGCAATATGCTGTATCTCGTTCGTAATAAATGCTGCCGTAACTCCGATTGGCATGGTGGCAAGTTACAAGCATCGTAATAACTACGCACATTCAACGAGAAGGGCTGTGATGTAGCCTATCTGATACCTTGTATGTCTTATTGAAAACTTCAATCCTTGCTCGGTTGACATCAGCTATTTTTTAAGCCATACAAATGACAGATGAAAGATTCCAAGGTGTTAAATGAGTCATCGATATTATGATCTTCTGATCCGAAATCTGCAAATGCCTTTTGGAACATTTTAGAATTCATGAGAATATCGAAAGGTTTTTTCTTGCCTCGTCAATTAAATGCTGGATTAAAATCACATCATGTAAGCACATGAAGAGTTGGTAGCGCTTGCGTAACTAGTGGGCCTAGCTTAACGGAAGGAGCGGAAACGTCGATGTATCGGCGTGCGTTACCTACTCCGAAATCCATCCATATTTTTACCGATGATCGAAGATGTTCCATATTGGGGAACATGATAACAACAATATCTGTATCTGAAGTTCTGATTGTACCAGTAGAATCTTCTTTTATTTGACAAGCAAAAAGTATTGTTTTTGTATCCGCTTCTTCATCATCAGGACATGCCAGTTCGTGATCGATGTTTCGCGTTACTTTATTATCGGTGAGAGTGAGAGATAGAGAAAGAGTGAGAAGCGACGAGAGGCGCGGAGTGGGAAATACATAGTTCTCAGCAGCTGCACGCACCACATTTTATTGATGATTTTAACTACTTCGGCTTGTGGAAATTGGCAGATTATATTATTCCCGTGATCCTTGAATGATTTCCTTCAAAATAAAGAGAAAATTAACTGCGCTCGAGAATGTCAAGGTGACGTTTTTTTTTTTTGTTTTTTTTTGCAACTTTGTGACTCTCCTATTCCCTTAGACCTATGTCACACGCACATCGTCAGATTAATGAAATGAACACTTTTCTGCATGTAATTAACTCACCTTGCCTTAATCTGACGCACTCAAGCGTTTCTAACGATCGATTTTTTTACCATTCTGATTGGCTGCCCTAAAAGCACGACTCTATATAAAGGGTTCATGTATGGTGGGAGTAGTTAACAAGGTGCAAGGTTTCCCCCATTATGTTATTCTGCCGCGCTTGAGTAAATCCCAAAATCACCGCTTGGGCTCTCCTCCTATAGCGTAAGAGCGGAGGTTGTAGGATCGGGGAACTGCCGGACAGCATTCAAGGTCATTGTCTAGCGTGTCAACAAGCACGTCACATGTGTTCAGCTATCGCGCACTGAAATTGACGAGTTGTTATTTTTGTTAATTCAAATTTTTCAGCTCGAATAAATGGAAATATTGAACTATCGAGACTTGAAATATCGAAACTGCTGTATAGCTACTTTTATATTCAATCTAATAAAAATCATAAATATGTGTTTTCTTGGAGTGTATGCTGTATACCAGGTGAATCAGCTGCCCCTAATAATATTGTCATATGCAGCCCAACTAACGCGTATAATCAGGAAGGTCGATAATTTCCTGCTTGCATCCCGTATGGTACTAATGTACTGCAAGCATATCCTGCAAACGATACTGAACACTATCGATTTCCCCTCGTTTTAGTCTGTAGTCACAACGAGGGAAAAAATAATCGAGTTCAGTATCGTTTGCAGGATATGCTTGCAGTGCATTAGTACCATACGGGATGCAGCAGAGAAATATCGACCTTCCTGATAACAACGCTAGTTGGGCTGCATAAAAAATTATTAGGGGCAGAAAATTCACCTTGTAGGCCTATATAATGCTATGGGCACGACAAAAATAACATCATTTTTCAAAGCACAAATTTTCACATTACGTTCAAGTATTCATGTTACCAATCCACCTAATTTTACCAATGATACCAGGCATTACACTGTATAATACACCGATTCGGTATTATACCACTATAGCTCTAATTTTAAACAATGCCACAACTCTATTTAAGGATGCACTAGCCGCAAATAACCTCGAGTCTGTTGATGCTGGTACGTCATGCTTACAATGGGTGTGGCGCGTCATAAACTATCTGAATATTACGCGGAAAATTCCTTTCACAAGTCAACCAGGCCTCTGAGAGATATTGACAGTGTATTAGATACCGTCCTGTTGTTCTTTGTTGCCAAGGTCAATGGCGAACAGATGCGCACAGAGAAAAATCTGAGGTTCAATACTCAGGCCAAGGTCAGGCACTAACAAGTGGTACCCTGTGATGAAGGAGATGTTTCTGGGACTCGTTATGTCCATAGGTAATATGCAGAAGCCCACCCTCAATACCTATTTTTATTAAGGATACCTTCTTTGAAACATTTGATTTTCGTAAAAGCGATGCCCAGGGAAAGCTTAGAACTCAGTTTGTAGTTTCTTCACTTCGCTGGTAATTCGAGTAAAGGCAGCTAGTCAGAGCCGCTAAAATTGTTCATAATGAATATTCTTTTGGAATTAATGATCACAACCCTGTAATGTGCAGATTTCGAACAAAACCTAGTGAATGAAGTGAAAATTAGTGTTATTGTGAAGTTAACTTACCAATTTGTGATATTTGACTGAAATGGAGTGTAGAGCCCAAAAAAATGTTTACGTCACTGGTGCAGGTGAATTAGTCATACGCCTACTTTCGAATAAAAAAAAAGAAAGTTGACTTTTGTGATCTACACGGGGGCAAATGTCCGTGTGTCTGTTTGTGTGCGTATATCTACGTATGTACGGTATGTTTGTGTGTGTTTCTGTCCTCCCTATCTATTACCACACGACAAAACCGAATTAAATCAAATTTGGTACAAATGTTGCACTAGTAAAGGAAACCTCACAAGTCAGTGTCATGCTTTGAATCACCACCATCTTAATCAAATCAAAATGGCGGCAACCCGAGTGTTCAAAGCTAAAATTAAATTAGGACTAACGTAATCATTGGAACTCCGCCAGATTTTGTGAAAACAAACTTTTATGTGCAAAGCGTCTGGGGTTCAAACTAAAAGGTTATTAGGCGAATATTTTCAAGATGGCAGCCATGCGAATCATGCAAGTATTATAATCCATTACAGTACTTGGCATTCTGGTTGTTTTGCATAAAGGGTGATTCAATGTGATGAATACTGTATATAAGAGTGAATATTTCATGTAGACGCGATCTTGAAATTATAATATATAAAAATAAATAACTTTCAACACTTATGAGCTACAGTAACGAAACTCAGTGACATGGTAGGACCATATATGGCCTTGTATGGCCAAGACAAAAAGAATTGAATTTCCATACATTCAAATTGGCGAAATATTAGAACATTAACATCGACAAACTCAGAATGGAATTGCGTAACTGAGTCGAATCTAGGCAAGGGAAGTGTATCATATTAAGGTTCTCACCTGTGATAGTCAATAAATTATCACAGTAAATATAGTGCACAGCGGCCATCTTGAAATTTCAATACACAATAATAACTCTCAGTTTCTTGCAGGCATAATTATGAAATTTAATTGTATCGGTAAAGTAGACCCTAATATGTCACTTCATATGCCCAAAGTAAAAGAACAGTGACTTCATTCATTCAAGATGGAGACTAGGCGTACTATTTAAATATACTAGCGTTAGTGATAAATGTATCACACTGAACATAGCGCGCAGTAAACATCTTTAATTTCATCATTTAAAAATATAAACAACCTTATGTGTTTTTTGAGTTACAATATTGACAATTATATTACATTACATGGTGGTATCGTTTGTCCAAGGAGAATTAACAGCGAGTCCAAACTTCCAAAATGGTGACTGGGCGTACTATTGAAACGTAATAATGAATCATTCAGAATGTTGGTTGGTTGGTTCCTTAGTTTAGGGGCTGCGACAACGCGGTCATGTAGCCCCGTGTACTTTGGGTGTATGTAGAATTTGTCTGATAACTGGTGTTAATTGTGATGGCTGTATTAGTGTGTGTTAACTGTGATTCAGGTAGAAGGACTGCAGACGATTAATTTTGTCAAGTAATTCCTACTTTTGCTACCAAATGCTACCGTCCACGAGACCTAGCTGCGGACGTGGCTACTAAATGCCATCACAGTCAGCACCTGGCGGCGAACGTTGGACCTAATACAGTATAGCGTTATCAAACTAACCTATAAATTTTAGTTTCCACAAGTGTGGTTATTTGAAGGTTCTTTTTCATGCCATAAATCTATGACATGGGACCGCCGGCTTACTTTCCCTCCGAAAGAAGGCTCTTAAAAAATACGACGACTTGGGCATAGAAGCTCATTATGCTACCAACTACGCCACCGAAGCAGCCAGAATGTAATTGCGCAATTAAAGCGAAATTTAGTAAGAATAAAGTACCATATGAGGGACTATGATGAAATATACCACAAGAATAACACACCGAATACAACGCGTGGCGGCCATCTTGAATATATAGAATATGGTAATGAATAGCTCGAAGTATTTCGATGCTACAGTAACGAAAGTTAATACAGTAGTAATGTATATTCTTGTAAGTGGGTTTCTACGAACAAGTCAAGAGAACAATCACTCCATACATTCACGATGGCGGCTGGGCGAATTCTTAAAACTCGAATATACATAATACAATAGCACAATTAACGCAAATTTGGAGATAGAGGAGTACTATACAAGAGACTTTGCCAAGATTAATCAGAAGAATATCACATAGGATAGAGCACGCAGCGCCCATCTCGAAATTGTGAAATGTAAAAATAAATAACTCTATACATTTCAGACTTACAATATCTCAAATTTGAATTAAAGTAGAACTGTAATGAGCTTATTATGGCCAAGATAAAACAACAGTCTTCTCACATATTTAAGGTGATGGTTGAGCATACTATTAAAACTTCCAAAACAATAACTCAGGAACCAATTGCGCAATTAACACGAAATTTTGTAAGAGAGGAAAGCAACAAAAGTTCGGTGCACCAAACTTTTGTTTACTTAGGCAACACTGAAAAATGGCTTCAAACCTCACAAGAGGAAAGCAATATGAGATACCTCGCTAGCATTCGTCATAAGCCAAGCACACTGCACCTTACAACCGCCATCTTGAATACGTAAGGCATTACTATCGATAATCCACTATTTATTACAGTTCAGTTACAATGACGAAACGCTGCAAGCACTCTCACATAAGTGTATATCTCTGCAGAATGCACAAAATCAACGATTATATGCAAACAACATGGTGGATAGATGTGCTTTTCTAATGTTGGAATCAATTATTTTGGATGCAGAAACGAAATTAAAACGAAAATTGGTAATCCAGGAGTTTCACAACTTCCAGAACATTGAATTGCTCTTCTTGATAAGAACAAAGAGTTATAAATACACCGATACATTTGAGAGGAAAAAGGCGACATGTTCTTTACTGAACTCTTCTTTCTGTGGTGTTCAATCCGAAGATTGGTTTGTAGCAGCTTTCCATGAACTCCGGTCTGTGGCTAGTCTCTTCAAGTCCAAGTAATTATCACAACCTTTGTCGTGAATGATTTGTTTTATGTATCCCAGCCGTGGTCTACCTCTACAGTTCTTTCCTTCAACATTGCCCTCCAGTATTGTGTGCAGAAGACTTTCATGCCTCAAGATATGTCCAATCCAATTGTCTCTTCGGTGAGTAAGCATATTCCATAAACATGGCTTCTCTCCAATCCTCTTCAGCGTTTCTTCATTACTGATTTTGTCCACCCATGGAATTTTTAGTATTTTCCTGTAGCACCACATTTCAAAGGCTACTATTCGTTTTTTATCAGCCAAGCTAAGAGTCCAGGTTTCACTACCATATAACAGTACGCTCCACACATATATCTTCACAAGACGTTTCCTGAGGCTCATACTAATGTTTTTGCATGTAAAGAGCTTTCCTTTCTTGTTGAATGCTATTTTGGCTTGGTTGATGCGGCTGACTATTTCTCTTCTACTTCTTCCATCTGCTGTTATTTTGCTACCAAGGTAAGTGAACTCCTGTACATTTGTCAGCTGTTCTCCATTTAAAGTACAACGAGGAGGTTCATACTGCCGGCTACAGAGAAGAACTTTGGTTTTCATTTTGTTGATCTTCATGTTATATTTGTTAAAGGTGGATTCCATTTCTGCTAATGCATAATTCAGATCATCTTCGTTTTCTGCCAGGACTGCGATATCATCCGCAAAGCGAAGCATGGTAATTCTTTCTCCTTGAATCTTGAGACCTCCAGTCATTGGCAAATTATCATTTACTTCATCTATTGCTTTTTGGATGTATGCATTAAAAAGAATTGGTGAAAGTGAACAACCTTGCCGAACTCCTTGCTTAATGTTGGCCTCTGTTGTGGAATCTCCACATCGTATAACGGCTATCTCGTCTTCATACAATTTCCAAATTGTCCTCCTGGCCTTGTACTTAACACCCAGTTCTTTCAACACCATGAATAGTCTATTCCACTCAACCTTATCAAATGCCTTCTCCAGGTCTACGAAAGCAATGAATGTATCCATATCTTTTCTTAGTCGTTTCTCTATAATCATTCTTAAAGCTAGGATTGCTTCTCGAGTCCCTCTACCCTTCCTGAATCCAAATTGATCTTCTGTCAACTCCAACTCTACCTTTCCTTCAATGCGTTTCAAGATAATGCTGGTGAGTATTTTAGAAGCATGGGTTACAAGGCTTAATGTGCGATATTGGTCACATCTATTAGCAGATGATTTCTTTGGAATGGACACTATGACACATTTCCTAAAGTCCGATGGGATATGTCCCGTGTTATACATTTCACAAATCAGATCAAATAGGGCTTTCTTCACATTTTCTCCAGTGGCTTTTATCAGCTCTGCTGGTATATCATCAATCCCGGATGCCTTTCCGTTTTTCAGCCTTTCCATTGCTTGATTAAATTCATCCAGGAGTATTTCATCTCCCTCTTCTTCTTTATCTACCAGCTCTTCATTTTTTAGTATTTCACAAGGTGTATGTTTTCCTCCATATAAATTCTCAATGTATTCTTTCCATTTTGAGCCAATTCCAGAATCTTCATACACCAGTTCTCCATCATCTGTCTTCAGTACATTGCACCTAATCCTCTTGTCCCCGAAGAACCTTTTGACCACTTGAAACGCTGTCTCAAATTTGTGATTCTTAACTAGTTCTTCTACTTCCATGCATTGCAATTCCAGAAATTTTTCTCTGGCTGCCTTCGCCTCTCGATTTATTTCGTTTCTCAATTTCCTGTATAGTTGTTGCCCTTCTTCAGTCGCAGAGTTCTTAAACTTTCTTCTTGTGTCTATCTTCTCAATGATTTCATTTGTTATCCAGGCTTTCCTGTTCTGTGCTTTCGGCTTTCCCACAACATCTGTTGCTGCTGTTAGAACACTTCCCTTCCAAGCATTCCATTTATTCTCCATACTTCCTAAGTCTATTGCTGATATGTCTGCTAGAAGTTCATCTGTCTTCTTCTTAAAATCTATAGCAAGGTTTTGATCTCGGAGAGCTTCGGAATTCCATTTTCGACTGGTCTTCCTTTTCAGTTTCTTCAGTTTTAGTTGGCATTCGCTCAAAACCATGTTGTGGTCACTACCAATATCTGGGCCAGGGCAGCTTCTACAGTCCTTCAGCTGTGTCTTAAATCTCTGCTTAACTAAAATGTAATCAATTTGAAATCTATTCCCACCGCCTGGCATTGTCCAAGTATAACGTCTTCGTGCATGGTGTTGAAATAATGTATTTGCAACCACCAGCTGATTGTAAGCACAGAATTACAATAAACGGTTTCCTCGATCGTTCCGTGTGCCAAGCCCAAATTGGCCCACAGCCACTCCATCTTTACCCTCTCCAATAACAGCATTCCAGTCTCCAAGGATTATCAGATTCTCATCTCCTTTAACACCTTTGATTAATTCTGTCAGATCATCGTACACTCTTTCCACTTCTTCATCTTCGTGGGCAGTGGTTGGCATGTAGACTTGAATGATCACGGTGTCCCTTGGTTTAGTATCTAATTTCACTAAAATCAGTCTTCCACTCTGCTGAACGTATCCTTTAACTCGGTGACCCATTTCCTTTGTCAGCACCACTCCTACTCCTCCCTCTCCAGGTTTGTCCATAATAGTCCCCGTGTGGATTATCCTGTAATCTCCACTCCAAAAATCTCCATTATCAGGCCACCTCACTTCGGCTATTCCTAACACATCTACATTCATCCTTCCAATCTCAAGCTTTAGGTTTTCCAGCTTTCCACATTGTAAAAGTGATCGAACATTCCATGTTGCAATGCGTCTCCTACATTGAGCACTTGTACAAGCACACCCCGCCCGGAGATCCGATCGCGGGGCTAATCCGGAACATTTTACGAGTACAGGTTTCATGACATGAGCCGCTATTCCTTGGGATATCCAGAGGATCCTTAATGCAGTGGTGTCCCGTTGCCTTCTGCATTCTATGCCGTTGACGATTCCGTGTTCGTTCATCCGCCTTTAGGGGTGATTTCTCACCCCAAGGACAAGAGAGTGCCCTTTACCTCCTCCACGCTTGAACGAGGGAGACCACTTATACCGATGGTCACTCGGTCGGACGCAGTTTAACGTCATACCCGGGATAATACCGTGCAAACAAGCGAAAAGTGATATCGCTGTGACACTGATACGGGAAACATCAAGGCAAAGCAAATACTAAAGGTAAAGTGCAATTATAGAAGCTAAATTTGTCATACCAACTGAACATCTTGTTTAATTTCTAAGATGGAACATCACAATCTGGAGAAAAGTCTTGGTAAGTAGAAAGGCAAAGTTTTGATGCCTTTTTTCAGCTGCCGGAACATGAAAGAGACATAACTAAGAATCTAGCACCGAACGGAGGCAGGATGTTCACAAAACAAGAAGACAATAACAAAACTCGAAGTGTATTAGTGAGATCATTAATGAAAAAAATAGATACAGAGGACTTAATGGTAACTAATGCCGACGAGCGGAACACAACAGTGATCATGAATAAAGCCGAATACGTAAATGAGACGGTTGAATTCATAAATGATTACAGGATAAAATAAATAGGGAAAAATCCTACAAATGCATTTCCAAAGCAGATCAGAAGCGTGCTGAATATAATAGAGTACGTTCTCACGAGTTGAGAGAAAACTAAAATTATAGACATCAACCCAGAGTTATCGTCATTACCTAAGATTCACAAGGACAATTGTCCGATTAGACCAATGTGAATGGTAGAGGCACGCCAGGTAACAAACTATGTAAAGAGTTGCTAAACTTTCTGAGGAATAGATTAATTATCAAGAACGACGATTCAGTAAAGATCACAAACAAATTAGCCAATATAATAGGGCCCTTCAAAATGAATCCGAGCATGAAAATGATTTCATTCGACATAACGAATGTGTATACAAACATACCGGTAAAAGAAGCGATAAGGGTAATAGGGAACAATCGATAAGAGAATAACCCAGAAAAACAAACGGAAGGAATGGTTGAATTCCTTAACATCGCACTCAACCAGAAGGTGTTTCAATTTTTAGGAAAAATATACTAACAATCAACAGGTCTAGGTATGGGGTCACCACTCAGTGACCTAGTTGCCAACGTGTTTATTAACAGTCTAGAAAACAAATACCTCAAAGGGAATTCCTCCCAGGGCATCATACAGTGGAATATATTCTTGGGTGACGTCATTTGCAAATTCAACGCGGAAATAACTAACGAAGATACACCACTACAAACAATTAACAACTGGCACCAATCCATTAAATTAACTATGGAACCAGAAGATACCCGGTGCATAATTTACTTAGAATTAACATTCCATTGATTGGACAAAAATCTATTATATGCCATATGCCACAAGGAAACGCAGACGTCCTATACTATTGACAACCGTTCAAACCACCCAAAATTTACATAAATTAGCAGGCATCAATTCAATGGCAATCAGGGCTATCAGTAAACTGATGACAACCCAAAATTTCAATAAAGGAATTGAAACGATAAAACAAGTGGCAACAGAGAACAATTTCTCGCCCAATACGGTTCACCAGATACTGAAAAATTAACGGAAGTAAAAAGAGGATAGTTCACCAACTCAGAAGGAAAACAAATGCTTACGATTTAACTTCGTGAAAAATAACACATTCAAAATAACAATATCTTCAAGAAACGAGGTCTCAATATAGCTTTCATAACACAGATTTTACTCGATAAGCACCTACATAATAGCAACTTTACAACAAAAAATCCGCATTCAAAATCAGGTGTATCTTTGTTCACATACCAAGATGAAGGATGTAAGGTTAATTATGTCAGAGAAAATGGAAGACAGATTGCAACACGCTAGAAGGAACACAGGAATACGATTAAACACAACAAACATTCAACTATCTGCGACTATATTCAGTCATTCATTCATTCGTTTATTTGCAGTTGGGGGTGTGTCCCCCGGTGGCAAATTAGATATACGTAACAAATAAATAATTGTACATAACAGTTCACTAACAATTAAACTGGAGTATTTACACAAATAGTCAGTCTTTTCTTAAACACACCTATCTGTTTGGGAAAAGGCTCTAAGACTGCGGCAGGTAGAGAGTTCCAATTATCAATGGCACGGTTTACGAAAGAATATTTACCATAATTTGTTCGCTGTGGTCGGCCCTTAACTTTGAAAGGATGATCGCTCCTACCATGTAAGTAGGCTTTTCCATACGTATGTATACGTATGTAGGGCAACAACCATAGATTCACCAACATAGACAGTGGCGCCCACGCCGTATGTCAGGACAGGCGAATGCCCGACCTGATTTGGGGTGGGTCTAGAAAACGGGGGGGGGGGTTCCAAAAGATTGAGGACGAAAAAAGGGAGAGGGAAAAAAGAGGAGGGAAAAGAGAAAAAAGAGAAGAGGAAAAGAAAGAGAAAAAAAGAGAAGAGGAAAAGAAAGAGGAAGAGAAACACAATAAAACTACTTACTAGACTATGTGGGGTCGTGTGGTTTACCTATGTTGTACAAGTCCGAACAATTAGCGAAAACACGAAAGTTCCTAAACGAAAAGGGAGGAAAAAATAGAAAATGAGAGAAGATAACTACTTTGCTTTGACCAGTGGCGTGTACCTTATGCTTAGACCGGTGCCTTAAAAGGGAGTGTGTTCTCTTTGAGAATTACCAAGAATAGGGAAAATTTTCGAAAGGAGGGCAAAAAGAAAGAAAACGAAAGGGAAGTAAAAGAGGAAAAACAGAGTTTTATTTTTGCGATTTTATTCCTGTGGGGTTTTTGAGTCGTTTCCGACTCTATCCTTGCGCCTTTCAATGGATTTCTTACCATTGTTTTTACTTTTTTTTTTTTGAAGAGGATAGGTTTTTAAAATTAAATTAAATACATTGTAAATTAACGCTTGTTTAATTTAGCAAATACTTTACTATGGTATGATTGCAATTAACAGAAATACTCGAATACTAAGTGGAAAATGCTGCTGCAATAAGACTGACGACTGACCAGAGTGAACAATACGTTTAAATTTTCGAGCTAAGACAAAAAGGAAAACAAAGGACTCTTCAAGGGCTATATGAGCCGTATTTTTTATAAGACTTCGACCAAAACTGTCCCCACGCAACGAGCGGTGTCGGGTCGGTGTCGGTGTTATTTCATAGGGTGTGTTTAGTCTACGTCGTAACGATTTCGATCGTTTTGAGCGGCCAGCGGCGTGGATTTTCAAAACAAAACCCCAGGCCACTTTTCAAATGCATATTCATAACGCTTATTCAAAACTCGTCCGAAGCATAGGAATAACAGGTGAATGCAGGTACAACAGCTACACCGAGTGAGCGCAGAGCGCTGAGAGGCAACCCCCTTTTGCCCGCCCCTCCGTTCACCTTCCGTCGACCACGGAAAGATACCAAGGTTTGTAGAAGACAGATTGGCTCGTAACTCGCCTTCCGCTGGCAGTAGGATGGGGGTAACGCGTCATCAGGCCTGGGAGAGGCGCCGAGTGGACAGAGTTGAACAATTTGGCTCAAAAAATTGGAAGAAATTGAGGAAATGTATCAGAAGTTTCATGGAGATACGTTCAGATTTCGAAAACGTATCATTGCAGCTACAGCTGATATTGTTTTTAAGGAGTTGCTGGCATTCCGCGATAACTAGTTGCAACTTCGATCATTTATGCTCGAAGAGTTGCAAGCTTCTGCCGCCGAAGAGTAGGCCGATTTATAAGAGTAAAATATCTTGATGGAAAAAAAAGGAGAAGCATCGACATTAAAAGGACAAAACTCGGGCGATCAAGAGAGAAAAGTAAACAAGAAGATCAAGAACTTGTTTCATTAAGTATTGGTGCACAAAGTGGACATTCCAGTAAATGCCAGTGAATTGTTTCTGGTTTATTTCACAAATTTATTGATTAGGCCTAATAATACTTTTTTGGTAACATAATATAAAATGGGGTTTTTAACTACTCCCCCCTCAATTTCAAAATTAAAGGCTTATTATCTGTCAAATTTTGATTAAAAATGTTTTTCTTTTCTCTTGTTTTTGTATTTGCAACGTTTTGCCAAATGCGATTTGTTTTTTTCATTATTGATTGCTGGAGACTTAAACATATAACCCTGAGTTCACAGATGTAATTAAAAGTATTTATTTCTTATATTGTTCAAACATAACATCTACTATAAGTTATATTTGTCAAATACCACTGACTCATTCATCACGAAATCTTAGAAACCACCGAACGGATTGGAATAAATTTGGTATGCAGCTTCCTCAAGGGCCGTAGGTGCTCGCTAAGGAAGGTTTTCAAAAAATTCACTCGGGATCATGGTCAAACCGCGAAAACCGCGATTATATGAACAGATTCAATAATGACTAAGTCTACTGTTGCCAGGCAATGCGGGCTGCATCGCGTCACCCCTACCAGTGTTCTGGTGCTTTGCAGGCTGGTCAGGAGTTTGAGAAAAGGGATATTGTACTCCACGGCAAAGATAGCAGGTTGCATCGTATTAGTGAAAAACATCGCGCGTCTGATGCTCTGCAATATCCGCTTATGTTCTGCCGTGGAGAAGATGACTACTGCATTAATATCCCTCAACTTTACAACAGCACTCAAGCACCTTTGAAGAAGACCGTGTCTGCCGCTAACTTTTACAGCTTCAGAATATTTGAGCGTGAGCGTGATAATTCTTATCTTTTGTTATTTCGCAATCTTCTCAATCAGTTTCTGGTTCATATGTATGCCAAGATTGAGAGAGAGAGAGAGAGAGAGAGAGTACTTTGGATTCGCTTCAATCTGAATAAGTTGAGAAGTGAGGAATATGTGCACCTGAAGGACGCAATGAGTCAAGCTGGCAGCCGTTTGTCAGATATTGGTAAAATAGTCGTGTTGCCGTCGACTTTCACTGGAGGCCCGCGCTATATGCATGAACGCACTCAGGATGCTATGACTTCCGTGCACCATTTTGGACGTCCTGATCTTTTTAAAACCCAACCCGGGGAAGATGGGTATCCCAAATATCGCAGGCTGCCCACTTCGGAGGGTGGGGTTTCTATTATTAAAAGGGGAGTGGAAATTGACAATAGCTGGGTGGTACCCTATAACCCCGTCCTATCTCGCACCTTCTCAGCTCATATCAATGTTGAGTACTGTAACTCTGTAAAGTCAATAAAATACACTTGCAAGTATGTTAACAAAGGTTCCGACCAAGCTACTTTTAGCATCTGAGAGTTTGACGAAGTTGCGAGATATGAATCAGGACGCTACATCAGCAGCTCAGATGCGGCTTGGCGCATATTCTGCTTCCTCATACATGAACGCTATCCTACGGTCATGCAACTTGCCGTCCACCTCGAGAACGGCCAGCGGGTTTACTTTAATGAAGACGACGTTCGTGACCAGTTTAACAGCCCTCCAAACATAACTCTTCTTGCTTTCTTCGAACTATACCGATCCGATAAATTTCCTTCAACACTTTTATATTGTGAAGTTCCATCCTACTTCGTTTGGAAAGGTAAGAAGTTCTGGAGAAGGAAACAAGGAAAGCCAGTCCCAGGCCATCCAGGTGTGAAAGAAGATCAGGACGCAATGGCAGAGTTTATACCGTTCACCTTGGTATTGCCGAGTGCTACTGCCTCCGCCTCCGCCTCCGCCTCCTTTTACATAAAGTCGCTCGCCCTCAGTCTTTTACTGACCTCAAAACAGTGGCAGGGGTGGTTCAGCCAACATTTCAAGCGGCATGTAAAGCACTTGGCTTGATAGAGGATGATGCGCACTGGGACCGCACACTAGAGGAAGCGTCCTCCACCAAATCTCCCCACAAGATACGTGAGCTATTTGCCATCTTACTGGTGTCATGTCAAGTGAGTGATCCCGTCATGCTCTGTAGATAAAGTACTGTATGTGAAAACCTTTCAAATTATAATGTGTACTAAAAACTAGGAAATTATATCATACAGTTGTACAAAAAATAACCTTAAAATTCTTTACACTAAAATCTATAAAAATGAAAACATATAAACTAGGAAAAAGCATTATTAATCCTTATTTACATTATAATGTTGTGAAAGTTTGTATGTGTGTTTGTTACCTCTTCACACTAAAACGGTTGGATGGATTTGGATGAAATTTGAAATGGAGATAGCTTATACCCTGGATTAAAACATAGACTGCCTTTCATCCCTATATATAATGCTCAATGTTCGTAGTTAGGCACTTTGGCACAAATCTATACCATTTCACCAATCTGGACAAAACTTTGCATACTTTCCCTCTGATATCCGACAAGTAACACTGTCCACTTTAAATTTCATGCAACCCTCTCCATTCCCTGCATTTAGGTCCTTTGACACAAATCTATACAGTTTCACCGATCTGAACCAAAATTTACGTACTTATACTTTGGAACTCGAAGAGTAGCAATGTCCACTTGAAATTTCAGACAGCCCACTGCATTCCCTACATTTTGGCCCTTTGGCACAAATCTGCACCGTTTCACCAATCTGAACCAAATTTTACGTACTTACCCTGTGGATTCCTGCAAGTAACACTGTTCACTTGAAAATTCGGACAGCCCTCTCCATTCCCTACATTTAGGCCCTTTGGCACAAATGTACACCATTTCACCAATCTAAAGCAAATTTTACATAATGTACATCAGCGGCCAAGATGAGAGATATTTGCTACATTTTGACGTTCAAATCATCAATAATTGTGGAAACATTACACCCTGAATAGCTTAAGGAAAAATACTTTTTAATTCCCCATATTCCGATAGGTTTGCCATTCCAGTGTGCAAGAGTGCAGTTCCCTCTTCAAATAATATTCACAATTACTATTAACAAAGCGCAATGACTCGCACTTAACAGCAGCAGGTGTACATTTAGACAAAACAAGTTTTTCCCATGGGCAACTGTATGTGGCGTGCTCACGAGTATTCGGACAACAAAATCGTCATGTCGCGGCAAAACATGCCAAAACCAAAAACGTCATTTTAAAATATGTTCACATAAGATAATATCGTACCCTGTATATTTTTCAACTCTATGGAATTCCCATTTTGTGGCTCATACTAATCATCTCAGAATTTTCCAAATTGAAATAGACCCATCCAGCAGAGATTACTGTAATAGAATAGACCAATTATCAGCAGTACTGCATCATTACCATTGTCTTCATCGCGTGCGAAGCCGCGGGTACCTGCTAGTTTTCATATAAAATATAATACATGTCACAGCCAGATAGTTCACATGGTTATAGATAAAACCCTGCGCGGATGCGGATATCCGCAAAATTTTTCGCCATGCGGATAGTTTTCATGGCTGTGCAGATAGCGGATAATCTGCGGGTAATGTGTAGAGTAAATTTGCGGATAGTTTTTAGAATAAAATGTTAATAGTGTGTTTTGGATGGTTCAGATCCCTCCACCTCCACACCCTCCACACAAGATGGCGGCAGCCCGATAACTCCCGAACCCGTGGTCGGATTTTGACGAAAGAGGTGTCATTGAACTCGGGCTGATACCCCCTTTCCTATGAACAACATATTTCAACCCCAAAAATAAAACCTACCCCTACTAGGCGGTGGAATTGTAATATTTTAAGAGAATCTCTCTTTCCAATTGCAACATGTGATAGTTTGAATGCTAATATGGAATGAAAAGTTGTTCTACACAAGAGACATGTGTGCGGTGGATAGCCACTATGAATTAACATGCTTGTTTTCTGTTTTTACGCATGCCCACTCATGGCTTTAAGAGGGTGGGTGAGCGGATCCCTATGGATGGGTTATTGTTGATGGGTCATTGTTGGCGGGGTCATTGTTGTCGGGTCATTGTGGACAAGTCCTTGTTGACAGGTCCTTGTGGACGAGCCCTTGTGGATGAGTCCTTGTGGACAAGTCCTTGTGGACGAGTCCTTGTGGACGAGTCCTTGTCCCTTTGGACTGATCCCTTTGGACGGGTCCCTTTGACCTGGTTCCTACGGACGAGCCCATGAATTTATTTAAATTATGTCACAGGGCCTAACTACATTTTGCGTGTGTTGAACTGACGTTGTTCACCACTACTATAATGGGATAACGATATGAAAGGAAAGTGACGAAATACATGTGAACACGTGAGACATGACCTTATTACCGTCCTCCTTGTGAAACAAGTCACATCCTGTTTTGGTTCATACGTGAGAAAATACAAGTTCATGTGTAATATGACCTAACACACAAGTGTACACATGTGCACGTGCACGATAAGAGCTAACAAGTCACAACCTGTTTTGACAGTGGTGGGAATAAGGCTAGAGACATGTACAAGTAGTCAAATTACTCCGGCAGACAACCCCTTTCCTATGGATAACTTATTTCCACTCAAAATAAAATCTACCCCTACTAGGGGGTGAAATAATAATTTTTTGATAAAAGTCGCTTTCCATGTGCAATATGTGGGAGTTTGTATGCCAATATGAAATTAAACTCGTTCCACATAAAGTGCATGCATACAATTGAATGCCGCTATGATTTATCATTTTTGTTTTTTGTTTTACGAATGCGCAATTGGTTTTTTGTAAGAGGGCGGGCTTTTTGAATAATTATTTATAGATACGTTTTTTCACGAATTAACCAAAGATCCAAAAACTAATAGGTCATCGGCTTTTTAATATCTTATGAACTAAAGCTAGGGACTTGTATGAGGGGTCGTTGGACTTGGGGTGACGCCCTGTTTTTGAATGTATTATTCATTTTTTGTCAAAAGGGCCTAACTGCACTTTCGTTAATATCTCGCTAACCAATAATCACAGAGGGTCAAGTGAGGTGTCATAGGACTTAAAATGGCCAACCCCTTCCCATGACCAATGAATTTACCCCCCCCCCCCAAAAAAAAACAGCAAGGTCATTAACCTAAGATTTTATCAACTAATAATCAGAGAGGGACAAGTGAGGTGTAACAAGACTCAGGATGGCCAACCCTTTTCCATGACCAACGAATTTACCCAAAAATACCCAAAACAGCAAGGTCATTGACCTAAGATTTTATAAACTTATCAGTAGAGAGGGTCAAGTGAGGTGTCATAGGACTACGAATGGTTAACCCATTCCCATGACCAATGAATTTACCTCCAAAATTCAAAACAGCAAGGTCATTGACCTGAGATTTTATAAACTAATAATCGGATATCAACATGTAAGGTGTCATAGGACTTAGAATGGTCAACCCTTTCCCATGGCTAATGAATTTACCCCAAAATACCCAATACATCAAGGTCATCGACCTGAGATTTTATAAACTTATAATCGGATATGGACATGTGAAATGTTTACAGTGAGTGATGAAACATAGCTAGGTAGTGAAAGAATTATTGTAGGCTACATGTATGGTGACTGACAAATCTTTCACCATTGGAACTTGTTTTCAGATCAAACTGCAGTACAGAAAGAGTATAGGTTGTAGGTATGGGATAATAAATGACAAATGGTGTATACAAAATCTGATTTATCGATTCAAGAAATAAGAGTAGACAATCTTTAATTGATTGGTTAAAGAGGATAGCTAAAATCCAAAATGGTGACTACATTGAACTAAACTGAACCAAGCTGAATCAAACCCAACCAAACCGAACCAAACTTAATCAAAAACAAGCCAATGGTTTAAGTGTAAAACTTGCGGGTGAATGTGGTCATTGGTAATGCCAGAAAGGAAAGGGATAACGCTCTACCTATAGAGAGTAAGGTAAAGCTAGTGCATGATGCTAATGAACACACACAAGTACGTGAACCACACACAACTATCCTATGCAGTTATTATGGGTTGACTGTTAAAACTTGCTCAGTGGTTACTGGGACAAGATGGTCGCTACACACAACAAGCTTTAAATACCTGAGGCTAATAATCTATACACACACTCACACACACTTGTTCTAAACTAAACTGTCTTGCTGGCAGAGCTCACACAGTAGGTAAATGACAGAAATGCTTGGCTAACAGAAATGCAATCATTTTCGGTCGTCTAATGTTACCAGCTAAACATTACGTGCTATAGTGGTGAGCACATGTGCCTCTTTCACTGGAGATCTTAACTCGATTTCTAGCTCTAAGGCCTAGAACGAATCAAACTAAGAGAAAAGGGTATGGTGACGCAGTGGTTAAACTGTTAGCCTTTTACTAAGGTAGACTAGGGTTTGATTTTAGGTTAATATGCATGTCATAAACAAACAAATAAAAGCAGAGATAATGTTTAAAACTGATTACACTTGTCTCTTTTCAAATTATTACTTAGATTACAAATACAAACGTGGACTGGGTTTGACATACAGTTAATGCCTTCTTTCACATACTAGACTGTAAGAAAGCCAAACAAGCAAAAGGCGTAGGTAGAGCAGTGGTAAAATCGCTATGTGTAGAGAAATACCTAACGGTTTTATGAACTGGCAAAGGTATGTCGCATAAACAGTGCAGGATACAATCCAGCAACCATAATTTTTATCTCGTGGACAAGAGAAAACATATATATAGAGAGAGATATATCGAAAGCTTGTGTGTGTGTGTGTGGGTAGCATTGGTTGTTTGACCAGAGAAAATACGGTGAGGTAGGGTGGGGAGAGGGAGAATACGCACTTATATATGAATGGAAAATAGATTTTTTTCAATCGTTTTGTTTTTCAAATGCAGTGGTAGATAGTCGTTTTTTGTAAAACATTCTTACTTGCAGTAGTAATAAGCCACTATGGTTCCGCTAACACATAGATAGACTGTATTACTGCCATGGTCAAGCACTCACATTAAGATCATTTACAAAATCATAAAATGAAAAATAAAAAATCTTGTTTTGGAAATATCGTTTTTCAACGTACACACAAAATAAATACATAAAAAATTTGTAAACAGCAAAATGGAAAATCCATGTTTCCATATAGACAAAATTTAAAAACCTTAAACGGACATTTAAGAAAATATATGCAAATGGGAAATTGACAAATGTGTAAATATTAAAATGGAAAAATCCATGTTACCATATCATGAAATTGAAAAACATCAAACTGTCATTTTAAAAAATGCAAATGGAAAATTGACAAATTGCAATGTGTGAAATGTGAAATTGAACAAATGGCTATCATTATTTAAAAAAAAAAAAAGAACATGGTGCTCTATGGTTGAGGTGTGAATCAAACCCTCTCTACTTATTTGGACCACTCGAGACTGTGTAGACTAGTTTTAGTTGCCATACCACTATTAAAAGTTTGTGTTAAATCTGGGAATTGAACCCAAGAGCTTGTAGGAGGGATCCAAGGTTATAATATGTTAAACAGATAGCCTTGAATGTAGGGTGTGTTAGTTATATAGAGATGAGACGTTTCGCTCAGGGCAGGGAGGCATGGAGATCTGCATCAAACCAGTCAAAAGACTGACGACTCAAACAATAAAAACCATGACACGATACCTAAGAGCTTTTCTAAAATTATTTTAAAATGCCTTTAACCCTATAGTAAACACCCAGTTCACAAGACTCATTACTGCAATGTTATGGTCAAACAAAACAAAATCTATATTTCAAAACAAACAAGTGGTTTAGTCAATGTATACTGGAAAAGTTTTATAAACACTCAAGTCCACAAAAATAATTAAATTAGTAACTGTCAGGTTGACCGAGTGGTTATGGTGTTTGACTTAAGTTCAAATTTTCTGTACAAGAAAGCAAGGGTTCGAATCCCTTACCTGATATAACTATTACCTCAACATGGCTTGACCACACTGTATTATTGTGTACTCGGTACACAAACCATAGATATAGTGTATTGTTTAAGGTCACTCTCTTTGCGAACATAGTCAGAGACTGTTGATGGTTAACAATTGCATTAATAGTGGGACATAGGGATAGCAATTAAGAAAAACAGACAATACCCATACACTATTTTTATTTATTTAATGTAAGTACTTGTACAATAGTTATATACAAACTACAACTCTTTTGTCTATTACTATCTAGTCCTTTTCGATCCACTTGCATAACAAGGCAGATGACTTTGTAGATCAGCCCCTTAAAACAACAACAACACTACCTCTTGCATAGTCTGTGATGTTGATGACTCTTGAGGCGTGGAATATGGATACAACATAACTTTTACAACAGGGGTTAAACGTTGCTCAACAAACAATGCACTAATTTGAGTAGCAACATCTTTCTCTTGTACTAACTTGTTAGCATTCTGATGATTTTTTGCCAACACCATCAGTGTTTTGTCTGGTGCACTACATTGATGATCACTCACACTTAAAACCACACCATTTCTACTTTTCATATTGCCTGGACATCTTGTTGACCTCTGTTTTGAGCATCGCCAGAATATTATTCCTTTTACATTTTATCGTCTATAGAAGAGTAGCCTTTATATAGTACACGTTGTTTACCTCGGTTAGTTGTAGTAAGTTCCATAGTAGTAACTAACCTGTTAGTATGATTTGCACACTACAAAGGTTATCTCTGTTCTGGTAATAGAATTATTTATCGTTGGCTTTTATATTTAATATGTACAGTTAAAAGTGATAGAAAAGTGGTAGAAACGTGGTAGCAAAGTGGTAGACAAGTGGTAGACAATTGGTAACATAGTGGTAGAAAAGTGGTAGCAAAGTGGTAGAAAAGTGGTAGAAAAGTGGTAGCAAAGTGGTAGAAAAGTGGTAGCAAACTAGAAAAGTGGTAGAAAAGTGGCAGAAAAGTAGAAGAAAAGTGGTAGCAAAGTGGTAGAAAAGTGGTAGCAAACTAGAAAAGTGGTAGCAAAGTGGCAGAAAAGTAGTAGAAAAGTAGTAGAAAAGTGGTAGAAAAGTGGTAGCAAACTAGAAAAGTGGTAGCAAAGTGGTAGACAATATTACATGTATTGTTAAGAAATAGTTTAAGCGGTTACATGGATTCATTACACTATAATTTTAGCATCACGAAGCTCATTTTCTATATCCAAAAGTTCTTCCTCATATTTAGTATGACCAGCCTGTTTACAGGTATGCAAGTACTGAAGCCGCTGGATTAGCGTATTGGGATTGTTCCAGTAAACAAATTTAATAAATGATTTTTTTGGGTGTAAACCATTATCATCATCATCATCATCATCATCATCATCATCATCATCATCATTATCATCATCATAATCATCATCATCATCATCATGGTTATCATCATCAATATAATCATCATCACTATTACTATCTAATCCTTTTTGTTCATCTTGCAATGCAACAACCTTTGGCATAGTTTGTGTTGTCTTTGATAGTGTTAGAGGTTTCTTAGACGTTAACGACTGTCCTAACATGTCTTTTTCAGGAGATAATAAATGCTCTTTAACAAACAAAGCACTATCTTGAGCCACACTATTTTTTCTTGGTCTTGCTTTTTTACCTTGGTTCGAGTATTTTGTCCATTTAAATGAGTATTATTTTGAGATTTACAATGATGATCGATTGAAATAAGTATGTTGGAGCCTTTTGTTTTAATCATTCCTCGACACTTTTTAGATCGTTGTTTCGAACAGCACCAAATAACAGTTCCATTTTTATTAGTTCTTTTTACAATATATGCATATCCTTTATAGTAAGCACATGGCTTACCATAGCTAGTCGTTGATACTTCCATGTCAACTGTTAAGCATAAACTAATCTCTAGTAAAGTTAACTCGATAATAAAAATGATAGTTTGTAGTATGTGCAGTTTAAAGTAAGAGCAAAAGTGAGAGTCAAATGGTAGAAAAGTGTTAGCAAAGTGGTGGAAGAGTGGTAGCAGTTTATAGTAGTCATGATCTTTTTTACCAGAATGTGATTTGAGTAAATGTAATTTCTAAACCTTAGCAGTGAGTAGTCAGTTAGTCTTGGTTCAGACAAGCGTAAACAGTTCTCCAATTAATCAGAGATCAAGGTTTTCATTATGAAACAGTTGTGTAAACAATTAGGTATCGGTACTTGATAGCTTCACACATGAACAAAAATTCCAACATATCTGACATGAATTACATGATTTGAAAGTTGACAAAGAATATCCAATCAACTATTGTAGTTGCAATGTCAAACACAAAGACAAAATCAGCATGAACTTTTAAGTTACAGGAAAATTCTATGAAATAGACTATGCAGGAAATTTGGAAATACACATCAGAAGTTTGCAACACCATCCTTCTAGCCTATATAAATTATCGACATGGAAAGTGTGCACTGCCCCTAACATTAAACCAATTTATCAATAACGCAAGTCAACAATCAAAACATTTTGTGTTGAGTCTATAATTTAATGCATATATTCTGTCTACATTGAACAGTAACAAAAAACGCCATTCATAATTAATTAAGTTTGCTTTAATTCTTTATGTAATGATAAATACATATTTAAAGTTTTGGCTGACTGTTCAGGGTGAATCGGCTTTGAACACATAAGAGAGGGAATATTTTAAGACTTAACCTCAGCTCACCTAACATAACCTAAATTTACCTAACCTAACCTTGTCATATAGGTAAGAAACGGGTCAAGCTATGCTTTCGACTACCGAGTATCAGCTACTTTTCAAGGTTACTCTCCCGAACATTGCCGGAGACTGCTGATAAACACCTATGTTCCCACGGCGGCGGCGCGCAACGACTTACATGACGCTCTTCCCCCTTTTCATTGATCCCTGTTGATTTGTCCCTTTGGACTGGTCCCTGTTGACTAGCCCCTTTGGAAGGGCCCTTTTTGAATGGAGTCATTTTTGACGGGTCCCTGTGGACAGGTCCTTTTGGCTGATCCCTTTGGACCGGACCCTTTGACATAATTTGGATAATTGCATGGGCCAGTCCATAGGTACCAGTCCAAATGGACCGGTCCAAAGGGATCAGCCAAAAGGACCTGTCCACAGGGACCCGTCAAAAATGACTCCATTCAAAAAGGGCCCTTCCAAAGGGGCTAGTCAACAGGGACCAGTCCAAAGGGACAAATCAACAGGGATCAATGAAAAGGGGGAAGCGCGTCATGTAAGTCGTTGCGCGCCGCCGTCGTGGGAACATAGGTGTTTATCAGCAGTCTCCGGCAATGTTCGGGAGAGTAACCTTGAAAAGTAGCTGATACTCGGTAGTCGAAAGCATAGCTTGACCCGTTTCTTACCTATATGACAAGGTTAGGTTAGGTAAATTTAGGTTATGTTAGGTGAGCTGAGGTTAAGTCTTAAAATATTCCCTCTCTTATGTGTTCAAAGCCGATTCACCCTGAACAGTCAGCCAAAACTTTAAATATGTATTTATCATTACATAAAGAATTAAAGCAAACTTAATTAATTATGAATGGCGTTTTTTGTTACTGTTCAATGTAGACAGAATATATGCATTAAATGATAGACTCAACACAAAATGTTTTGATTGTTGACTTGCGTTATTGATAAATTGGTTTAATGTTAGGGGCAGTGCACACTTTCCATGTCGATAATTTATATAGGCTAGAAGGATGGTGTTGCAAACTTCTGATGTGTATTTCCAAATTTCCTGCATAGTCTATTTCATAGAATTTTCCTGTAACTTAAAAGTTCATGCTGATTTTGTCTTTGTGTTTGAAATTGCAACTACAATGGTTGATTGGATATTCTTTGTCAACTTTCAAATCATGTAATTCATGTCAGATATGTTGGAATTTTTGTTCATGTGTGAAGCTATCAAGTACCGATACCTAATTGTTTACACAACTGTTTCATAATGAAAACCTTGATCTCTGATTCATTGGAGAACTGTTTGCGCTTGTCTGAACCAAGACTAACTGACTACTCACTGCTAAGGTTTAGAAATTACATTTACTCAAATCACATTCTGGTAAAAAAGATCATGACTACTATAAACTGCTACCACTCTTCCACCACTTGGCTAACACTTTTCTACCATTTGACTCTCACTTTTGCTCTTACTTTAAACTGCACATACTACAAACTATCATTTTTATTATCGAGTTAACTTTACTAGAGATTAGTTTATGCTTAACAGTTGACATGGAAGTATCAACGACTAGCTATGGTAAGCCATGTGCTTACTATAAAGGATATGCATATATTGTAAAAAGAACTAATAAAAATGGAACTGTTATTTGGTGCTGTTCGAAACAACGATCTAAAAAGTGTCGAGGAAAGATTAAAACAAAAGGCTCCAACATACTTATTTCAATCGATCATCATTGTAAATCTCAAAATAATACTCATTTAAATGGACAAAATACTCGAACCAAGGTAAAAAAGCAAGACCAAGAAAAAATAGTGTGGCTCAAGATAGTGCTTTGTTTGTTAAAGAGCATTTATTATCTCCTGAAAAAGACATGTTAGGACAGTCGTTAACGTCTAAGAAACCTCTAACACTATCAAAGACAACACAAACTATGCCAAAGGTTGTTGCATTGCAAGATGAACAAAAAGGATTAGATAGTAATAGTGATGATGATTATATTGATGATGATAACCATGATGATGATGATGATGATTATGATGATGATAATGATGATGATGATGATGATGATGATGATGATGATGATAATGGTTTACACCCAAAAAAATCATTTATTAAATTTGTTTACTGGAACAATCCCAATACGCTAATCCAGCGGCTTCAGTACTTGCATACCTGTAAACAGGCTGGTCATACTAAATATGAGGAAGAACTTTTGGATATAGAAAATGAGCTTCGTGATGCTAAAATTATAGTGTAATGAATCCATGTAACCGCTTAAACTATTTCTTAACAATACATGTAATATTGTCTACCACTTTGCTACCACTTTTCTAGTTTGCTACCACTTTTCTACCACTTTTCTACTACTTTTCTACTACTTTTCTGCCACTTTGCTACCACTTTTCTAGTTTGCTACCACTTTTCTACCACTTTGCTACCACTTTTCTTCTACTTTTCTGCCACTTTTCTACCACTTTTCTAGTTTGCTACCACTTTTCTACCACTTTGCTACCACTTTTCTACCACTTTTCTACCACTTTGCTACCACTTTTCTACCACTATGTTACCAATTGTCTACCACTTGTCTACCACTTTGCTACCACGTTTCTACCACTTTTCTATCACTTTTAACTGTACATATTAAATATAAAAGCCAACGATAAATAATTCTATTACCAGAACAGAGATAACCTTTGTAGTGTGCAAATCATACTAACAGGTTAGTTACTACTATGGAACTTACTACAACTAACCGAGGTAAACAACGTGTACTATATAAAGGCTACTCTTCTATAGACGATAAAATGTAAAAGGAATAACATTCTGGCGATGCTCAAAACAGAGGTCAACAAGATGTCCAGGCAATATGAAAAGTAGAAATGGTGTGGTTTTAAGTGTGAGTGATCATCAATGTAGTGCACCAGACAAAACACTGATGGTGTTGGCAAAAAATCATCAGAATGCTAACAAGTTAGTACAAGAGAAAGATGTTGCTACTCAAATTAGTGCATTGTTTGTTGAGCAACGTTTAACCCCTGTTGTAAAAGTTATGTTGTATCCATATTCCACGCCTCAAGAGTCATCAACATCACAGACTATGCAAGAGGTAGTGTTGTTGTTGTTTTAAGGGGCTGATCTACAAAGTCATCTGCCTTGTTATGCAAGTGGATCGAAAAGGACTAGATAGTAATAGACAAAAGAGTTGTAGTTTGTATATAACTATTGTACAAGTACTTACATTAAATAAATAAAAATAGTGTATGGGTATTGTCTGTTTTTCTTAATTGCTATCCCTATGTCCCACTATTAATGCAATTGTTAACCATCAACAGTCTCTGACTATGTTCGCAAAGAGAGTGACCTTAAACAATACACTATATCTATGGTTTGTGTACCGAGTACACAATAATACAGTGTGGTCAAGCCATGTTGAGGTAATAGTTATATCAGGTAAGGGATTCGAACCCTTGCTTTCTTGTACAGAAAATTTGAACTTAAGTCAAACACCATAACCACTCGGTCAACCTGACAGTTACTAATTTAATTATTTTTGTGGACTTGAGTGTTTATAAAACTTTTCCAGTATACATTGACTAAACCACTTGTTTGTTTTGAAATATAGATTTTGTTTTGTTTGACCATAACATTGCAGTAATGAGTCTTGTGAACTGGGTGTTTACTATAGGGTTAAAGGCATCTTAAAATAATTTTAGAAAAGCTCTTAGGTATCGTGTCATGGGTTTTATTGTTTGAGTCGTCAGTCTTTTGACTGGTTTGATGCAGATCTCCATGCCTCCCTGCCCTGAGCGAAACGTCTCATCTCTATATAACTAACACACCCTACATTCAAGGCTATCTGTTTAACATATTATATCCTTGGATCCCTCCTACAAGCTCTTGGGTTCAATTCCCAGATTTAACACAAACTTGTAAAAGTGGTATGGCAACTAAAACTAGTCTACTCAGTCTCGAGTGGTCCAAATAAGTAGAGAGGGTTTGATTCACACCTCAACCATAGAGCACCATGTTCTTTTTTTTTTTAAATAATGATAGCCATTTGTTCAATTTCACATTTCACACATTGCAATTTGTCAATTTTCCATTTGCATTTTTTAAAATGACAGTTTGATGTTTTTCAATTTCATGATATGGAAACATGGATTTTTCCATTTTCATATTTACACATTTGTCAATTTCCCATTTGCATATATTTTCTTAAATGTCCGTTTAAGGTTTTTAAATTTTGTCTATATGGAAACATGGATTTTCCATTTTGCTGTTTACAAATTTTTTATGTATTTATTTTGTGTGTACGTTGAAAAACGATATTTCCAAAACAAGATTTTTTATTTTTCATTTTATGATTTTGTAAATGATCTTAATGTGAGTGCTTGACCATGGCTGTAATACAGTCTATCTATGTGTTAGCGGAACCATAGAGGCTTATTTCTACTGCAAGTAAGAATGTTTTACAAAAAACGACTATCTACCACTGCATTTGAAAAACAAAACGATTGAAAAAAATCTATTTTCCATTCATATATAAGTGCGTATTCTCCCTCTCCCCACCCTACCTCACCGTATTTTCTCTGGTCAAACAACCAATGCTACCCACACACACACACACAAGCTTTCTATATATCTCTCTCTATATATATGTTTTCTCTTGTCCACGAGATAAAAATTATGGTTGCTGGATTGTATCCTGCACTGTTTATGCGACATACCTTTGCCAGTTCATAAAACCGTTAGGTATTTCTCTACACATAGCGATTTTACCACTGCTCTACCTACGCCTTTTGCTTGTTTGGCTTTCTTACAGTCTAGTATGTGAAAGAAGGCATTAACTGTATGTCAAACCCAGTCCACGTTTGTATTTGTAATCTAAGTAATAATTTGTAAAGAGACAAGTGTAATCAGTTTTAAACATTATCTCTGCTTTTATTTGTTTGTTTATGACATGCATATTAACCTAAAATCAAACCCTAGTCTACCTTAGTGAAAGGCTAACAGTTTAACCACTGCGTCACCATACCCTTTTTTCTTAGTTTGATTCGTTCTAGGCCTTAGAGCTAGAAATCGAGTTAAGATCTCCAGTGAAAGAGGCACATGTGCTCACCACTATAGCACGTAATGTTTAGCTGGTAACATTAGACGACCGAAAATGATTGTATTTCTGTTAGCCAAGCATTTCTGTCATTTACCTACTGTGTGAGCTCTGCCAGCAAGACAGTTTAGTTTAGAACAAGTGTGTGTGAGTGTGTGTATAGATTATTAGCCTCAGGTATTTAAAGCTTGTTGTGTGTAGCGACCATCTTGTCCCAGTAACCACTGAGCAAGTTTTAACAGTCAACCCATAATAACTGCATAGGATAGTTGTGTGTGGTTCACGTGCTTGTGTGTGTTCATTAGCATCATGCACTAGCTTTACCTTACCCTCTATAGGTAGAGCGTTATCCCTTTCCTTTCTGACATTACCAATGACCACATTCACCCGCAAGTTTTACACTTAAACCATTGGCTTGTTTTTGATTAAGTTTGGTTCGGTTTGGTTGGGTTTGATTCAGCTTGGTTCAGTTTAGTTCAATGTAGTCACCATTTTGGATTTTAGCTATCCTCTTTAACCAATCAATTAAAGATTGTCTACTCTTATTTCTTGAATCGATAAATCAGATTTTGTATACACCATTTGTCATTTATTATCCCATACCTACAACCTATACTCTCTCTGTACTGCAGTTTGATCTGAAAACAAGTTCCAATGGTGAAAGATTTGTCAGTCACCATACATGTAGCCTACAATAATTCTTTCACTACCTAGCTATGTTTCATCACTCACTGTAAACATTTCACATGTCCATATCCGATTATATGTTTATAAAATCTCAGGTCGATGACCTTGATGTATTGGGTATTTTTGGGTAAATTCATTAGCCATGGGAAAGGGTTGACCATTCTAAGTCCTATGACACCTTACATTTTGATATCCGATTATTAGTTTATAAAATCTCAGGTCAATGACCTTGCTGTTTTGAATTTTGGAGGTAAATTCATTGGTCATGGGAATGGGTTAACCATTCGTAGTCCTATGACACCTCACTTGACCCTCTCTACTGATAAGTTTATAAAATCTTAGGTCAATGACCTTGCTGTTTTGGGTATTTTTGGGTAAATTCGTTGGTCATGGAAAAGGGTTGGCCATCCTGAGTCTTGTGACACCTCACTTGTCCCTCTCTGATTATTAGTTGATAATATCTTAGGTTAATGACCTTGCTGTTTTGGGGGGGGGTAAATTCATTGGTCATGGGAAGGGGTTGGCCATTTTAAGTCCTATGACACCTCACTTGACCCTCTGTGATTATTGGTTAGCGAGATATTAACGAAAGTGCAGTTAGGCCCTTTTGACAAAAAATGAATAATACTTTCAAAAACAGGGCGTCACCCCAAGTCCAACGACCCCTCATACAAGTCCCTAGCTTTAGTTCATAAGATATTAAAAAGCCGATGACCTATTAGTTTTTGGATCTTTGGTTAATTCGTGAAAAAAACGTATCTATAAATAATTATTCAAAAAGCCCGCCCTCTTACAAAAAAAAACAATTGCGCATTCGTAAAACAAAAAACAAAAATGATAAATCATAGCGGCGTTCAATTGTAAGCATGCACTTTATGTGGAACGAGTTTAATTTCATATTGGCATACAAACTCCCACATATTGCACATGGAAAGCGACTTTTACCAAAAAATTATTATTTCACCCCCTAGTAGGGGTAGATTTTATTTTGAGTGGAAATAAGTTATCCATAGGAAAGGGGTTGTCTGCCGGAGTAATTTGACTACTTGTACATGTCTCTAGCCTTATTCCCACCACTGTCAAAACAGGTTGTGACTTGTTAGCTCTTATCGTGCACGTGCACATGTGTACACTTGTGTGTTAGGTCATATTACACATGAAATTGCATTTTCTCACGTATGAACCAAAACAGGATGTGACTTGTTTCACAAGGAGGACGGTAATAAGGTCATGTCACACGTGTTCACATGTATTTCGTCACTTTCCTTTGATATCGTTATCCCATTATAGTAGTGGTGAACAACGTCAGTTCAACACACGCAAAATGTAGTTAGGCCCTGTGACATGAAAAAAAAATTAAATAATTTAAATAAATTCATGGGCTCGTCCGTAGGAACCAGGTCAAAGGGACCCGTCCAAAGGGATCAGTCCAAAGGGACAAGGACTCGTCCACAAGGACTCATCCACAAGGACCTGTCAACAAGGGCTCGTCCACAAGGGCTCGTCCACAAGGACCTGTCAACAAGGACTTGTCCACAAGGACCCGACAACAATGACCCCGCCAACAATGACCCATCAACAATAACCCATTCATAGGGATCCGCTCACCCACCCTCTTACAAGAGCCATGAGTGGGCATGCGTAAAAACAGAAAACAAGCATGTTAATTCATAATGGCTATCCACCGCACACATGTCTCTTGTGTAGAACAACTTTTCATTCCATATTAGCATTCAAACTCTCACATGTTGCAATTGGAAAGAGAGATTCTCTAAAAAAATTACATTTCCACCGCCTAGTAGGGGTAGGTTTTATTTTTGGGGTTGAAATATGTTGTTCATAGGAAAGGGGGTATAAGCCCGAGTTCAATGACACCTCATTCGTCAAAATCCGACCACGGGTTCGGGAGTTATCGGGCTGCCGCCATCTTGTGTGGAGGGTGTGGAGGTGGAGGGATCTGAACCATCCAAAACACACTACTAATGTTAGTTTTTGTAAAGATCTGTGTCTTTCACGTTTCTTGTTATTTTGCTTTTTGCTTTCGCTTGGATTGTATGAGAATAGCAGTGAAGTGAGAGAAGCCAATCATGGAAATACCCTCAATTAGTGTTGACTTATCCCCCAAAAAAGTCCTTTATACCTGCGCTTGCTTGCGTGGGTATATCCGACGACTAATAAGTAAGAGTTATAATTAGCCACTCGCTGTTTCAAATGCCTTTGCTCAGAAGGACAATACTCAGTCAACATTGTCTTGCGATTCACACATAGCCTAGGGGACAAATTTCTCCTCAAATGTCTTCACGCTTTATCTAATATATTAAAAAATATTATTGTAATGCCAGCGGTTTCAGATAACTAACGTGCGGATGCGGATATCAGTCGTGTGGATGCCGATAACATTTTGTTTATCCGCACAGGGCTCTAGAATAGATCTAATACCAGATCAGTACACGTGTCAGACATAGCTCATTCACGGAGTCTGCGTGGTACAAGAGCGAAATACTCGCTTGTCGGAAGATGTGACAACATCTGGGTTGTCAACTAGTGTTGATGTGGTTGGCGAAAGTGACACATGACAATCCGCGGGGTTACCAACATCGTTGTGTTGTTATCAGTCACAGTTTTGCTTACTCCGAGAGTGGCGGAAATGAAGACGAACGTGTAGATATAGCAATGGGCAGCAATGCCAGTATTATGAATAATAATTCAGTGCTTAGTGAAGCAATGGGGATAGGTGGACATGCACCTGTTGGAGATATAGTCAGCTGTGAGTATGTTTGTATATATCAGTTTTATATGTTGAAGGAGGTGAATAATTAAATTAGTCATGTAATTAAGCGTTCAGCATCATTTATTATTCACAACAATTCACTAGCTGTCACTCTGAAATGGCTGCTGCCCTTAAAAAATATTATTTACTGAGCGTGTAATTCGGTACGGACAAATGACTGATTCAAACGCAGCAGGCCCGTGACATATTCCCACGCGCTCTCCCATTGGCCGAGAGTTATGAGTAGGGCCTGGATGTTGATGCCGTAAAAACGTTTAAAAATGCACTTCAAATTTTCAAAAATGACTTTAATAAATGACCTAAAAATTCGAAAAATGCACTATAAAATGGAGAAAATGATCTTATAATAATAAACTCACCAATATTTCAAAAATGACATCTTTAGCTCAAACTGAAAAGTCAATCAAAATAGATTTCTAGCACTTAACAAAAGGTTTATGTTTACTTTAGTCCGAGTTGCACTGCACTACAAATGTCATTCTGATGTTGTCAAATGTAAATGATCTGCGGTTATCAGCCAACAAGATTTTATATCTCAAAAAGCTGCGTTCAAAATCAACTGATGTGATCGGAGCGTACTTGAAGTGAGGAAGGTCGTTTGCTGATAAATATTCCTCGATCCAAACCATGCAGTAATTTTCACTAGAAAGAAAGTCTGAGATTTTGCAAAATGTTTTATACCCGGTTTTTGTACAGTTTTGATGCAATACCCGCAGAAAATTCGCCATGATTGTTGCTATGACTAGTTTCCACCCGGTTGATTAAGGAAGTGGAATTAATATTTCAATATTTTAAATTATCTTGTATCAGCTACTAGCTTCTTCTTAACTCTGGGAGATGTAACTCCCTCATATAAAGCTGTGACATGATTAAATTGAAAAAATAAAGACCTTATAAAGCCGATTTCCCTAAAATATGACCAAAAAAATCTACCAAACTTAAAAAAGAATGCTCTTAAAATGGAAAATAGCAAAAATGCAAAACGATGGAAAATAAAAATGACATAGCCTATTTGGAGAAGGGGTGGCCCTCCGGAGTTTCTATGTAGTTCAGTATTGTTTTAGACAGCTCACTAAAAAGATGACATGTCATCAACATCCGGGCCCTAATGAGCCAATCTGGAAAGATAAGACTGTTTGTTTTTTCGTGGGGGGGGGGGGGGCGAAAAAGTAAGCCCGCATCCCCCGCGTGGCTGCCGTCCTTTACTACTGCTGCCTCCGACATGCTGGTAGTACTACATAGGAAGAGAAACAGAATGATTCTAGGGGGTGGAGGATGAGCCATGCGAGGCCTCGTGCCTGTCCCAGTACTAGTTACTCTCCCAGGCGTCATCTTGTGGAACATAGGATATTAGTGCGGTTAGGTTGCGGTTGAAGGGCCAGGGTAAAAACCCCGCAGACAGAAAGAAAGAGCGTCTGCGAGTAAAAACCTGGCGAATGGGTGATAGCCACATGCAAGGAAATATGTGGGGAATCAGGCAGGTTATGTTAGTTGGGAGGTGTGTCATGCACGCGCGGTTCGCAGTGCTTGTCCTCGCCAGTTCGTCATTCTCCAGGCACTTCAATGGCCATTTGGCGGCAATAAAAGTATTATTAGTTCTCCAGGCACTGCGTGGGCTGCGCGCGTGCTCAGGTAGTCGGGAGGCCACACCCAAGGGTAGCAAGTCCCAGCTCCCTGAGTTTACCCCAGTGCCTGGTCTCCAGATCCGGAGAGGTTGCGGCAGCTCTACGCGCAGGGTGGGGAAAGTCTATTGTTTCGGTAGTGCTCTGTCTGTAGACCGCGACAGGCGACAGGTGGTGCAAGACCTTTGCGGGTGGCGTTTGTTTAAAAATCTGAAAGCCTGGACCGAAAATTGCATCAATATCGACACCGGATCAGTGCAGTGTTAGTGCTTCGTTTTATTGTGTGTGCATTCTGGTTATGAGAGTGAAAGATGGACAACGATAACAGCAATGATCCGGATCTCACTCTGTTAAAACTTTGCGTCTGTGGTCGACAACGGAAGAAATTGGACAATCATGCGAATTGGAAAAAGCATACAGACGCTTGTGTGCGGAATAAGCGACAACAACCGCCAACTTTGGATAAATATTTCTTCACGAAAAAAAAAAAAAAAAAAGACAGACGATGACTCTGCAGGTAAGTTAGTGTTTTAAAACAAAACCGCTGAAGAAATAACTCAATCGTTTAATAGGAGGCATGCATATAACAGGGTAGCCACCGGCCACAAAGTGGGAGGACCTAGGGGATTTTCATAGAAAGCCATGGAGTTGAATTAGTCAAAGATCAATCAGGAGAAAATAGGACTATGCCTTCAAAAATGCAGGGGAGAACCAAAAGAAAATGTGAATAAACCGTATTAATATTCTGTAAGAATATAGTTTTATTTTTGTTTGAAATTTAGAAAAGTGATTTATGGTGCTCTAGGCTTAAAATCTTTTTTAAAAGTGTGCTTTGCTTGCGCAGTTTTATTTATTTATTTATTTATTTATTTATTGGTTGATATTTTTTTCAGAATCCAAAATACTTTTCTAATCCGCCAAAATTCATGAAAATCAGTAAAGAATTTTTGGTGGCCACCCTAAACAAATAAGTAAATCTAAGAAAAAGGTCTTATCAAGTTAGGAATAATTTTACATTTTGTGCACATTCGTGTGACGTCACTCGCGTGTGACGTCACTGAAAGCCGACCAATTTTCAAATTTGCGATTGTGACAGTGTATTTTGCAACTGTGACTGTGATTGTTCAAAACATATTTTCTGTGTTTACAATGTTGAATTGAATTATAAGGTGTGCAAAATACTTAGCAAAATTTGAAAATCGGGTTGCTTTCAGTGACGTTACACGCGAGTGACGTCATATGAAATATGGTTTTTTTTTCCTAACCTGATAAGACCAATATGAAGCGTGACATATTTCATTTCATTTCATATTTATTTATCAGTGCCTTAAACTATATTTACTGTACACTGAAGGGAGTCTCTGAAAAGAGCAAAGCCCCACTTCGCATTCGGGATGCGTCAGAGCCCCCAATATATATACACTGGGTTATATTTACATATGTACACAAGATGGCAATTAGAGAGAATCGAGCAATGATTACATTATTTACAGTATAAATTAGGGGGATGGTAAATGCACATTTTTATAGGATAAGCGAGGAACAACAAGAGAAGAGAACAAATAAATATTGCAAATAGAGATTCACGGGAAACACCAGCACAACAAAGAATCGGGGCATACTTTATGAAGAGCAACCTACTTGTTGAACAAATAATGCCGCAGCTTCCTCTTGAACTGTATGGCATTATTGATGCTGGCTTTCAGGGAACACGGTAGGCTGTTCCATGCACAGACCGATCTATTTACAAAGCCCAGTTTGTACGACTCAGTCCTGGGTAGTGGGGCGTACAGCGTAACTCCGCGGCCCTTCTGAGCTGATCGGTAGCCAAGGGAAATTTTGTCTAAAATAGCAGATGAGTCTGTATTATTAAAAAGTTTTCGCAGGTATAACAAATCAATTTGGGTAAATAGGTTCTCAATAGATGGAAGGCTACATTTTTGGCGTCTGATTTTAGAGTCTACGCCGGAATTTTTCGAAAGAATGAATTTAGTGGCACGATTTTGTATCTGTTCTAGCTTAAGGATATTCCCTTGGTACCGGGGCTCCATGAAGGGCACGCATGAATTAGCAGCAGTCGCACTATAGTGCGTCTCTACCTTAAAATACAGTACGCGTTAAATGAGGCGCGCTGATGCCGGATCTGCTGCATATACAAAGTTCCGCAAAGCCAGGCACATGATGTTAACATAACTCGTATACAGGCGTGGTTTTACGCAAAACTCTTGAAATTTCCAAAATATTTGTTTGTTGTATATAACTGTACCTCATGCATTGCAGCAGCGAACGACGGTACAAAATTTAGATATGGTACACCAAACCTCAGAGGGAAATTTTAATGCACACATTATAATTTATAATTTTCATTGTGGTGTTTGAAGCCATATTTTCAGTGTTGCCTTAGTAAACAAGAGTTTAGTGCTTTTCAGTCGGTCAACACGAATGTACCCAAAAGAGATGGGTTATGCCCTAATCCTGAAATAAATTACATGAGATTAATAAAACACTAGGATGACCAGTTTCGATCGTCAAGTGATCATCATCAGATCCATTACACTTAGGCTATAAAATCTATGTTTGAAATACAGGTGAAAATATTTACAATATGTACAATTATTTAGTTGCAGTATTGGTACTGCAACTGTCGGTGTATGCTAAATGCAGTATATATGATGTTAGGTGAAATGCTCAATGGGGATAGCTATCCGGAGTTTGTACTTTGGAGAGATTATAACTATGGTTAAACTATAAAATTATAGGCTAACTACTTATCTGATTGTCTTCCTTACTACAGCTACTCGCAGTTTTTGTGCTCACTGTAACTCACGGTGCGGTCGACCGCATATTACATTTTCTCGAATATCATACAGTAGGTTATAATAAATTATAATATGACATTTTCCACGAATATAATAATATCAGAAAATTGAAAGTTAAAAAAACACATCACATACCTTCAGGCCTGCCCACTATCCTCTGGTAGTGGTGTTAACCCTTCCATAAATTCCTCCGTGTCCCTAGATGGTCCAGTTTCAGCCGAATCGGAACCAGCAGGCGATCCATCGAAAGTGGAAGAAGACGAAGATGATGATGATGATGATGATGATGATGATGAAGATGACAAGCATGTCAAAAATTGTTCCTCGTCATCTTGAATCTCATCTGCTTTCCACAGTTCACTTTCGATTCTTTTGGTGTGGTTCACGTAGTTTGCCCAATTTTGTGTGGTCACGTGGTTGTATGCAGCCGAAATTAAAGTCTTCATCTCTTGTTTTTTGAATGAGACGTTGTTCAATTTTATATAGTTCTTCACTTGCGCCCATACCATTTCGATGGGATTAAGTTCACAGTGGTAGTTGACAAGCGAAGAACATATTTTCACAATAAAAGGAAGCTCTCGCTTTAGCGTATCATTTCGAAAAGGGATCCCCTTTTGAGTGAGCCCGTCTACAATCCGGTCTTTTCTCCATGATGTTGTGGGTAAAAGTTCGCTTTTCTGACTGTGATAGCCTGCATTGTCTATTACTAGGATAGATCCTTCGGGAACATTGGGCAACAATTGCTCGGCAAACCACTTTTCAAACAGTTCACCTGTCATTTCATCGTGGGTGTCTGCCGTGTTCTTTTGGCACAGAAAAGTTAACTCGGCACCATTAACGAACAAAGGCAAACCTCGATCACGAGCCCTAGGTGGCCTAAGACCTGTGCTAATACCCTCAATTGCTGCTTGACGAGCACTTTTAACCCTCCGGCGGGCGCGCCTCATTGTGTTACGCTAGCGGGTGCGCGTTGCACTGAGTGCAACAGTTCGTTCTTTTAAATATATGAAAATGTAATTTTTATTTTATCTCAAATATACGTTCAATATCTCAACAACAGTTTTACAAACAGTTAACGAATGTTACAATATATTTTGAATACTTTTTGTACGTGAAAAGCTCACGCGTACTGCATTTGATGGTTGTGATTGTATGAAACACAGTTGACCCAAGTTACAACACACTTAGAATGGTTTTTGCATGTGAAAAGTCCACAAATATCACACTTTATGGTTGTGGTCGTATTCTTATCACGACCACATGGAATACACTTTCCTCTCTTCTTTTCCACTCCTCCCAATAGGTTGACTGGTAATTCGCTTCTATACACATTCAGGAAGGCAGATACGTCGGCTGGAAGGGACGGTATGTTAGCTCGTACTCTCAGGTGATTCTCGAGCAGACTCATAGCTAACGTATGCAGAATTTTTCTCACTTCAGTTCGTGCTGTATTCTGACAGTCTCTTTATTTTGAGTATCCCACGTCCTTTCTCTTAGTATCGATGTATTTATTTCTATAAAGCACAATATTATCAATAATGTCAAAGTCTATGAACTTCTGGAAAGCTAAGATTTCAGATATCGCGTCCTTTTCACATAATTTCGCACCTGGTAATACTTTTATATTGTTCTTACTGCTGGTTTTCAGACTATTTGATATGGGCGTCTTTTTACACTTGCACTGGCCTTTATTGACGAGAAAATAATTATTCGAACGGACTGGGTCATCTGTCACCTCGCTATCACCATCACTTGAAGACACATACTGCTCAGATTCACTATTCTGTTCAACTGACTCGACAATCTCATCGTCACACGAATCGTCGTCATCATCTTCTGTAGACTGGGCCAGTTGGTCATCTATATCTGAATCTTCCAGAAGAAGTGACTGAATTAGACCCTGCGATATGCTACGTCTTGGACCGGATCTGTTTGAAACAACGCATCTCTTTTAACTGCACGCAATAACAATGAGTCGTCAATAAATAAGGACCACAACAAGCACCTATAATAAACACATTCACTAGATTAACAGTTAATGATAATAAGTAGAGTTTTTAAGGGAGAAAATACATTAAAATACCGTACATTAAAATAGCAAAAAGCAGAAAAAAAACTTACATGACCGGGCGCGCGAGAACAGACAGCAACGTTAGATGCAACTATTCAGAAGACTGCTCTGCTGGCACTGATTGAAACAATAGAAGATGATGAAACTGTGGCCATATAAAGCGCAATCTCTCAACCTGTACATATTATGATGCACGCGTCTTCCCGCCGAAAGTCAACAAAGGAACTACCAAACTAGTGTTGATGTTGCACTTTATTACAGCGCGCGCCCGCCGGAGGGTTTCAGTATCTCTCCATTCTTTTGTCACTGTGTGGCCCATGTTCACCCAAGACTCGTCAGTAAAAACAATAGATTTGCCTTCATTCCTAAATCTTTTCAAGTCCTTAAGATACTTATGACGCCACCTGATTATATCATCCCTTTCAATCAGGGCACATTTGTTGGCTCTTCTTACATATTCAAACCCTATGTCATGAAGACATCTATTTAAAGTGGACCTCGAAAAATTTGGCAGTGTATCATCACTGTTTACCCTGCTCAGAACTATATTTAATGTTGGTGGTATGTTTTCAAAGAACAATGAATGAACGATGCGACGGACTCCGCTTTGTACTATTCCATCATACTTTATTAACCTAGCATTTTTTTTGTTTACTCGCTCTATTAGGTTTTGTTTTTGCTGGCGTTCTCAGAGGACCTTCCTTTTTTTCCTTTCTTATTCTATACACTTAACCTTTTGAAAACCCGGTAGCTTCTGCTGTCTTTTCAACTGCCTCGGTAACGGTTATGTTCTTTAAGAAATAATTAAAGATATTCAGTACTATAATCCGTTCCTTACTGCGCAATTTGTCAATACTACGCCGCTTTCTAGTTGCTGTATTCATAGTGAATATTACAATAATACATATAATAATAACTTAATAATAATTAGCACAATTTATAAAAAAAAACACAAGGACCACTTCACTTCACAGTTTAACTTCACACCACAACAAATTTAATAACACTGAGCTCTGGGGTAGCACAGAATATTTTCCTACACTCATCAAATGCAGTCGTGAAGATAACGAGCCCGCCTCAATAAACAAACTATTGCTTGCGTGAATTAGTGCTGAGCGGGTGCATTAGGCAAAGTGCGATAACTTATGAATGCTATCTGATACCGAGCTCCGATTTGTTTTAAAAACTATGTCAAACATTAATGAACATTTCTTCTCGCTTAGTCACCGACGTAAAGATAACAGCAAAATTTTTTATCGCTACCTAACTTTCCTGTGATACCATCCTATAATTTTCAAGTAACGCTTAAGAAAAAAATCATAACTTTCTTATTATGAAACAAATTACTGCCCTGAGAAATAGGGTATCTTCTACCAACATCAGGCAATATAAAAATAAATTTTTAATCTGTTGTGATCATTAGTTCATTAGCTATGGCGTTTTAAGTTTTATATGTGCATAAACATAGATTCGCACTAAAATATTGTCATTGTGAAAATTGGGCCATGTGTTAATTAGTTATGGCATTTAATTTTACATAATCATAAAGAGTGGAAAATTCTCTATAAGACCACGCAAACATTTTTTTGGATTTATCACTTTGTATTATTGGGAAATGGCAACATCGCCGGGGTAGAAGATGACGAAGCTAATTGCAGGACATATGAGTGCGAGTGAGAGGCAAATAGTACATTTAATCCCATACTGTCTTTTAAGGTAGAGACGCTCTATAGACTCAGGTAGGCGGTCCTCTTTACTTTGGTGCGGCAGCCACGTAGATTTCTGCTTAGCATACCCAGTTGGCGGACAGCTTGGTTCCTCACTGCGTCGGTGTGGGTGTTCCATTTCAGGTCGGAAGTGATGTTAACTTGTACAGTGTAGGTCGCGTTCGCGTTGTTGTTTGAGGCTTTCGTTCGTTAAGTTTGTTGTTTCGAAAGTCGAAAAATGTATGTTTCTTTTTTTAATTTACAGGAGGAGCGTCCGGCCTAGTGGTGGTACGGAACATCACGAACCCACTTTTAACAATTCCGACAACTTCTGACGCTACCGGTGACGTAGTCTCAGGGAACATCACCGACCCGCTTATAATGAATCCAACGACTTCTGACGCTACCGGTGAGGTGCTTGAGGATATTGCGGATGGTCTTCGTGCTGAAGAACACGGTGATGGTGGACCATATGATTCAGGACTAACTATTGATGGGGGAGAGTTGTTCTGTAAAAATCGAGGTGATGAGGGGACTACTGACGATGCTGAAACGGTACTAACTGATAGCAATACCGGTACGGGGAAAGGGTTGATGTGTGAAGATGAAGAACGAGAGCGGGATGGTGGGTGCACCGAACATTTTTGTGGTGGAGGTATTGTTGACGATCCTGTAGTGGTACTGGAAATAACTCATCTTGATATGATACCGGTACGGACAACGAAGCTTGCCTGTTGGAAAATGAACCGAGTTCTCTACTGACTTTTGACGACAAAGATCCTGCTAGGCTGGCAAAAATAAAGCGTTTTACGCCCGAAATGCTCGATAAAGTTTTAAACTTAGGTGCTTGTCAACCAACAGAAAAAGAAATGGTCGGCGGAGAGTTTCATAAGGATTCAAAAGGACGCAAGTTCCATTCAGCATGGTATTCCAGAAAAATGCATGACGGGTCCTATGTTAACAGAGACTGGTTGTCTTATTCGGTCACTGAAAATAAGATGTACTGTTTAGATTGTATGCTTTTTGGGAAGAACCCTCAAAAGGCTTGGGCATGTAGTGGTTTTAACACGTGGAAATCAGGCACTCTGAGCATCATCACACACGAAACATCGAGTACTCATGTCGATGCAGCTATTGCGCGAAGGGTTCGCGAGTCTTCTGTACCAGTACTTCCGGCACTAAAAGAAAAAAGAAGTGCGGACATTGCTAGAAATAGGTTTATAGTGAAATAGTTGATCGACATTACATTATTCTTAGGCAGACGTTGTTTGGCTTTTCGCGGCCATCGAGAGTCATGGCTAAACAGACTGCGGGGTAATTTTAATGATATTTGCGCTCTTCTTGGAGAATATTCGCCAACTATGGCAGCTTACTTATCAAGTTTGCAGGCTCGAGGCAAAAAGAGTTCTTTTTCGTTTATATCATGGCGGCGACAAAACCAATTGTTCGACGCAATTTGTAAGTTCATCACTAAAAAAGTATCCAAAGAAATAGAGGATGCAAAAATGTTTAGCATGGCTTGCGATGGTACGTTTGACAAGTCCAGAAAGGAACATGTGTCTTTTATTGTAAGGTATGCTGATGATAAAACAGGTCGTATTCATGAAAGGCTAATAGGTCTTGTAGAATCGCCATCTACAACAGGTAAAGCCTTAATGGATACTTTCGACAACTTGTGCACTCAGCGCGGACTTAACTGGAGATCTCAGCTTGTTGGAAAATCGCATGACGGCGCCGCAAACATGCGTGCAGAAATCAGTGGTCTACAAGGTTTGATTCGAGAAGTTAATCGTATGGCTGTATATATCTGGTGCTGGGCACATAGGCTAAATCTGGTTGTTATTAAGGCTGTAGGATTTTCGTTGGATGCCGTAGACCTTTTTGGAAATTTAGAAAAATTGTTTGCTTTTATAAGTAGCTCCAAGCTACGCGTTGAAGTGTACAGTAAAATGCAAACTAAACACTATGAGAAAAAAAAACTCATTTGAGATTGAAAAGGGCTACTACCACTAGGTGGATGTCCCATTCGAGGGCTTTAGATACAGTGCTTTTGACTCATGATGCCGTGATTGAAACTCTCGAAGAAATAAGGCGTATTGAATGACCAGGGAATTATGAAGCTGCAGCCCAAGCCGCTGGACTGATTACTTATTTCACCAAAGAAAATTTGTGTACACAGCAATAGCTTTTGTAAAAATATTTGCAATTGTTGATCCGTTCACAAAAATTTTACAAAGCCCAGATATTGATCTTTTATCAGCTATGACCGTGCTTGAATCAAATTTAGCAAGGCTTGCAAAACTGCGAAAAATGTTTAATTGTATCAAGTCGGAAGCTGAGGATTTCATGCAGAAATCTAACACTGAGTTTGTGCCTTTAAACCAAACTAGTCGTCTGAGAAAGAAGAAGAAAATGCCAGGTGAGTTAGCAAACGATGAGCCTATTGCTGACCCTCTAGAAACCTTTAGGGTTCACACTTTTCTTGAATCGGTGGACATTGTCGTGAGTCAAATGAAAGAACGTTTTATGGGTGAGACTAATAATGACAAAATTGTTCTTGGACTCCTGAAAGATATTGCTTTGTTGTCTAAAGCCCGCTTAACTCAAGTTCGAGAAAATAGTGAAAGTTTTCCTGTGGATGCCTTTGCTTGTTTCAAATCAGTTTATGGCAAATTCGTTGATGATGAAGAGGCAAGGAAAGAATACATAGAATTTCCCCGTTGCTTTGAGAGTATTCTAAAATCAATCCCTCTACCCGAGAGACTTCACGATGACCCTGTGTCATCCGAACCCATGCAATCAGAATCAGGTTTGGACGGAGATAGCGAGGATGAAGATCTAGGCGGTTTAGAGGATGAACTGAGACCGATAGTTGCTTTTGATGATGAAACAGACGGCGACTCCATAACGGTACCGGAGGTAGATCTTCATGACGATGTAGGCGATTCTGTGTGTAACAGTGAGGAAGAGGAGGAAGTGGAAAACGAAGCTCAAGCGAATCGGGAAGATGAAAATAGCAAGGAAAAAGATGAACCGCGTAATGTTGGCAGCCTTCTTGAGATTTTCAGAGCGTTTTGCTTAGCTAAACTTAAAAGTGTCTTCCCAAATTTATATTTTATCTTGAAGATTGCTGTCACTCTCCCAGTAGCGAGCGTTTCGAATGAAGGCTCCTTTTCGAAGCTTAAACGCGTAAAAACAGACTTGCGCACACCATGGGTGGTGATCGTCTGGAGACTTTACTTATCATTGCAAGTGAGTGGGATATTAATTTTGAAAAAGTCATTGACATATTCGCATCCAAGAGCTCTCTGCTTGCAAATAACCTTTTGTTTAAGCAGCTGATTGTGTAGCTTGATTTTTGTCTCAATTTGATTTCGAAGCTCATTTATGAATGTGTTGTATTGATTGTATTTCTAGTATTGTAGCTTGATTTTTTTTGTATTCGAAACTTATTCATTAAGGTGTTTTATTGCAGCTTGAGCTTGATTTTTGCCTGGAATAAAACACCTCGATTTCAAAACTCAAGGTTTAATTTTTATGTCGAAATCCTACTCATGTTTACTTCCCAAAAATGTTTCGGTATGTTTTCATGTCGATCGCACAGCCGTCTAGAAGAAACGTATAATGCGCAAGTCACGATTAATTTTTCTCAGGAGTTGAGGGTTAAAAACATCTATTCTCCCTTTTTTTGCGTTGAAAATACACAAACCTGTTTGGTGGCGTTTAACATTATAAAAAATAAAATAAAAAATAAAAAACAACGTTTTTCTGAGGTTGATTTAAACAATTATACTTAAAAATGTGTGTTTCTTTAATGGATTCATAAAAACTACAGAGGGGAGGGGTCCAAACAGGGGTAGGTCCTTCATGATGGGGGTGGGTCCCAGTGCGACAGAGGCTTGCCTGACCTGTTTCAAAAGACGTGGGCGCCACTGAACATAGAAACAGACCTGAAAATTCTGCACCACGAAGCAAAGAACGCAACCAATTAAGGCAATATAACTTTAAGGAATCCATTCCTGACCCGGTCGGAGACTGGAAGCAGGCTGTGGATTTTCATTTTCAACTTTAAGGAATCCATAGAAATATATCTAACCAAGAAAGATTATCCAGCGAATCTGAACGAACACTTGTTTTTAGAAAGATCCTACTTTTCGGTGATAAATAAAGTAAATCCATACGATAAAATGGGGCAATGAATGCATATGGGAAGGAATAAATTGGGAATACTTTATTGGAAGAGGATGCACCCTGTGCTAATTCTCAACAAACTGAGGCCTCAAAGCAGGCAGTATTATAGAAACCTAACCTTCCTTAAAGACCGGTTGCAAGCATATATGGACCCTTATCTAAGCTTTGTCAGATGGGTTAAATGATCTACAAAAGTAATGAATTGGTATAGTTCCAGAATCCATAACACACATCACTTGTGTAAGTCATTCCAGCCTCAGCTACTTTTAAATCAGGTTAGTTACATCTGCCAACAGCTACCGCGCGCAAGGAAGTTCAGGCAGACGCACTCTGTAGCAAGTCAGTCGGGAGTAGGCAAGCCTATAGCGTGAAATTGTACAACAAACGTGCTGTGAAACATATAAGTAACGATACACATAGTAGAATTCAGATGGATGTTCTAATTTTACTATATTGTGTTTGTTTTAACTGTATACACGTGATGAGGTTCACAAATCCTCACGACCATATATAACGAGATTCAAACTGAGAATCGTAATACAAACACTATTAAGACTCATTATACTAAGTATAATAAGACCATCGATTAATATTTGGATATAAATTTAAACCTCAAACCTAGTGATCAAGTTCTGATGATGACCGCTTGACGGTCAAAACACGTAATCCTAAATTGCCCACTATTTGGTAGTGATTATAACTATATGTATTTTTAGAGGTTTTTTTTACCGGTATATACGTACGCCGCCCATTCATTTGGGCTAATGTATGTTGATCGACTGGCATTTGGTAAGGTTTTTGATGTGTAACATCTTTCCGCTCGGTTGCTGGATAGCTTTGTGGGAGTGATTTTGAAAATTGGGGACGGAAGTGGATCGGAACGAACGAGCTGGCAGTGGTGGATCGAACGGAAGTATACACTGCCTGCTCGATCGATCAAACGGAAGTGTAGTAGCTGGCAGTGGTGGAAAACGGAAGTATGCACTGCCCGCTCGATCAATCGAACGGAAGTGTACTAGCTGGCAGTGGTGGAAAACGGAAGTATGCACTGCCCGCTCGATCGATCGAACGGAAGTGTACTAGCTGGCAGTGGTGGAAAACGGTAGTATGCACTGCCCACTCGATCGATCGATCCAGCGAGCAGTGGTAAGACCAAGACCAACTTCAATACTCAGACCTTAATGCAGGTCTCGAAAGTGTGAACATGGCGTATGCTGAAGCCCCGGCATTATTGTTTGTTTACATTCGTTGCTGGGATACACTATTTAGCTTTGATTAGCTTCGTTTGATGAATGTTGGGATAAACTGTCGCTCATCTGTAATTTTTAGTGTCTTCTGTACATCTGTAAAGTCCAATTCGCCATAATGTACTGCAATCGTATGTAAATATGTGATAATACGCTTAATATGGACTGGTTCGTTTGTGTGATGATTGTCCAGTCAACCGATGGCATTGTGTCATTTACTTCGGATGTTGAAGTACGTAAGACTAAAGCATAATAGAAGTGTCTCAAGAATATACACCGCAATGATTTGCTAGTTAGAGGCAATATAATACTAGCTTAGTACACTTCAGTGGTGTCGAAATTAAGTACGTAAAGGGAAAACGCAATGAGCATCTACGGCAAGATCAAACCGTTGACGTTATCTTGAACGCTCAGCAATATGTGCCTCCGTAAATCCTTTTCAGTCTGGCAGATATTCTACACTGCCTTGTATACACGCCAAATAATACAGTGAACTTCTGTTTTATTGGTTAAGGAAGATGTTTCCCCTGTGCCAAACAGTGAACTCATTGTGTTCCGTCATTATTCATACTTTTGTGATTCTTACAGCTCACAAGTTTTTTTTATTATGATGTGTGAAATAAGGTGTTGTGAGTACCTTGCCAATTATGTACTGATATTGCGAGATGGTGTGTCGCGATAATTCAGTAAGAGGGAGATGGTGCTTTCCAACCTATAATACTTTACTAAATTAACTATTTCCAGCGTATAACTATTCCAAACGGTAACAGCGAATGTTTAATAGGTTAGATGGTAACATATTATCGTGTCCCTTGTGTGTAGTATTCTCCATAATTATGCTCTGATGTCCACACGACGACTTCTTTGCATATTTCAATCAACTAATTCGGTGTGATGTTTTACCGAAGATTTTAGGCAATTCCACGAGAGGTATTAATTGAATTGTATCTCTATGGCGTTGGTTCGGTTATTTCAGGCAACTAATCTCATTCCGATTGTGTACACAAATACTCTGATTGTGCTGGGACAGCACTTCAGTAACCGGGTACTTTCTTCTCTCCTACTTCAGAATCTGTTTGATTTTTTGCTAATAATATTATTCTATAATTACTGAACTTAAATACAAATCGTGATAACTCGTCAAAAAGCTTCTTATTCAACCACAGAAACAGTGAGACTATTGTAGCTGCCCCTTGGGTGAAGAAGAAGAAACCTATAATTCGAGGCCAGCACTATACAGATAAATTAATTCAGGTAAGTCTAAATTATTGATGCATATTTCATCGGAACCTAGTCTCGTCTTGTGATATATTTTATGCTCTTAGGTGAGTAAAAATAATAATTTACACGAACTGTGACAAGCCCGATGACATCATCTTAGCTATTGGAAAGGCAACCATCGCTGCCATGTTTTTTCTACATTAAGGTCTGAGGATTGAAGTTGGTCTTGGTAAGACTCAGCTGGCAGTGGTACGAGAAACAATGTGGAATGTATATGACATACTGAACGGAAAACGCTCATGCGAACTCTGGTGTCAAGTGATTGAAACAAATGACATGGTACACGACCGTGCATGGTACATGTTCGAAGTCTTCGAATCAGTAAGTAAATGGTAAAATGCCTTAATATAAAACATTGTAAGTAGTCGGCATTGTTGGTATTATGTTTCTGCACAATGGCTATTCAAATATTAACCCACATAACGGTAAAGCAGTCATCAATATAATATAATCGTTGTGGTTATACGAGAATTGAGCAAGCCATCATGAACTATTACTGAATACATTCTGTTTACTCACAAGAGGGCCTATTCATAAGGCATTTTAAACTCAATTTCACGCACGCACAATATCGAAACAAGCAAAATATAAATGAAACCTAATTCCGTAATGCAGTATTATTGGAACGTGGAAATAAGTGACCATCTTGTGCACACAATTTGCGTAGTCGAAATAGCCGTGGTGTTAGTGCTTATGACTGTGAATCTAGAGAGCCTGGGTTCGAATCCCGGATGGGGTAGATATTTTTGCTACCAGATTATCATTTTAAACGATATTTATCATATCAATATGACTCATTTTAACAGAATCCATATGAAATTACGTGTTGGTCTGTGAATGAAGAGGACCTGTTTATAAGGAATTTAAGGTTATAGGCGGTGTCGCGTCTATTAATCTAGTTGATCCATATCGTATTCTTTATTTAGGATAGTGCTGGTGAAAGCTACAAATCATCTAATAAAATGAGTTCTGTATTATAAACTACAATATCAGTAAAACACTCCCTTTTACAATAGATTAATATTTGTGCCAATAAAAGTACAAAATACCGGTGTATCAACAATTTCACGTGAGGTTTCTTCTATGTCAGATGTTACACATCATATGCGACTACTGTAAGTCTCGTATTTTTTTAAATTGTCTCGTTTGGCTCTTGAATAATGGAATGTTTAGCAAAATGTTGTATTGATTCAATTTGAATTACCGTCAGGAGATTCAACACAGCAACTTTTAACATCCAGCTTCAGGCATGAAATTTTGTATGGCACTAATTTTTGTAGTCGGCCACCACATAGGCCAATTCAGATTGTGATACAGTCAACCATGTCTAAATGGACGCCGTTTATATGTAGTAATTTTCTAAACTGTCTGGTGTCTTATCTACTAAAAATGAAAGCAACGGGTTATTACATAATACTTTCACTCCATACACTATGCCATGATACAAACGGCCCTTTCATTAGAAAAAGAAAACCGAAACAAATCAGTCTTGGAAGTTATCAAGTACTAAACTTTGCCACATACCAGGCCATTGGTAATGAAGTAAAAAAAAAGTCATACATTTGCGTGGGGTTGGAATGAAACCTTCGTTCCCTACAGCCTTGTCCAGTAACTCCGACTGCGCCACTGCTTAGTGCGCAAGCTCCCAGCGTGTGTGTGCACTTCTTGTTGCAACGTACAGTGTGCTCGTTTTGCGGGTTCATTCGAGGGTACCCATAATGAACTTAAGGTGGCGCTCGCGATTCCAGCAGTTTTCTAGCCCTTAACCACACATCTCGTTATACTGTATTACCCAGGATTATGGAAAAGGACTTATGTCTTTCAGAATTGTAATAAAAGCAAAGGGGTGGCAAAAAAGGAGATCGTAAGGGTCAGATTGGCCACCTGGTTTAGTGACAGTTTGCAAGAGGGTCTGCCATTAACAAAACTCCCCGTACATTTTTACTCTTAATATTACTAAATAACGGTAGAAGGCAAGGGGATCTGCCAAAATAATATAACACTGCATGAGGTACAGTTCATGCTCACCTCCGGCTTCGGTGGCGTAGTCGGTAGCATGCTGAGCTTCTATGCCCAACATCGCGGATTCAAACCTGGCCGAAGTCGTCGGAATTTTTAAGAGCGTTAAAAATCCCTCAGTATGCTTTTCTTCGGAGGGGAAGTAAAGCCGGCGGGCCCATGTCATAGATTTATGGCATGTAAAAGAATCTTCCACTAACTACTTGTGTGAAGCTAAATCTGAAGGCTCTATTACGTACCAACGTTCGACGATAGGTGCCGGTTGCGGTGGCATATACTAGCCAAGTTCGCGGCTAGGTGTCGTTGACGGTAGCATTTGGTAGCAAAAGTAGGAACTACTTGAAATTGATTGTCTGCAGTACTTTCCTAAATTACAGATAACACACCCTAATACATCCATCACAAACAACACCAGTTATCTGACAGATTCTTCACACACCCAAAGTACACGGGGCTACATGACCGCGTTGTCGCAGCCCCTAAACTGAGGAACCTACCAAACAACCGTGCTGTTGATCGGGTCACCCTAAGCCCCATAACATTATACTATGTACGCAGTTAATTCAAGTACTAATATTTTAAATATGATTGTATCCAAATATTTCCTATTCAGCCGAAGAATGGGTGTTATAGCTATCTTTTTTATGAATAAGATTATTTGTCATTCTGAAGTGCATCCAGAGTTCTGTAATTATGTTATCTCCCTTTTACAAACTCAACTATGGGGTGTTAATAGAACATCTACACAATTATGGGATATGCTTCAAACGGTATACTCATGGCGAAGTGCGTAACTTTTCTAAATATGCTGTGAACTTCCTTCAGGATCCTCCTCCTTGAAATAAAGTGGTGTTATCCTTTGCATCGTTTTTTGCAGAACATGAAATTGCATTCTAAATCAGAGTTGGCTGGTCTACCCATAGACGAAAGCACAGGTGACACAATAGTGACATGCGGGACTCAAATGTACTAATTAAGCTGGGTGCTTCGGGAATACACTCACGAGTTTCATTCATCACACTTCTTGTTCCGCTTACCGGTATGAGTACGCTAGACACGAACTCCACCGCAAACCAAACAATGCTATCATCAGCGTCAAGTCACCAGAATATCCAGTAAGGGGATACGTGGGATAGACATTGAAATTTTTTTGCAATGAAGGATTTTCTTTCTTCTTACTTAATTACTTATTTATCGATTTGGCAAAATAACCCACTTTCATAGAAATTCCTTGCAATGTTTTGTAATCAACACACCATTTACTCAAATTTACTTACACTAGTTACAGTCAGTACAAACGTGTCTGAATTCTTCTATTGATACAGTAGATGCATGGTAGTGTAGCACGCATGTGTGCCTCGCCCACCTGAAATTTCCTGGCAAAATGTATACTGTAGTGTCTCACAGAGAAGGTAGAAGGGTTGCCTAGTAAAGCTACTTCACGGCGCAGCGTGAGATGTGGCCTTGTGCTGGGGAACTACCCGTCCACGCAAGAAGTTGAAAGGGTTGCTCAATAAGTGTACGTCACGGTGAATAGAAAAACGGTATCAAGCTGAAATGTACTTTGTTAGTAACTAAATGTTAACATGTCATGTTGTCCTGTTTGTATGCTAGGGTTCTTTTCACTCAATGTCCACGAGATCAGACCTTGTGGTGCAACATAAATGGGGGCAATTCCGTGCAAGGGGCAATTATTTAGGACCAACGGTTGTTTCTCTAGGGAGGCGGAGAGCGTTACGTGCATCAATTGCTGTATCTTTCTATAAATTAAGGTTAAACATGTAGGTTAAACATTACAATGTGGGGAGGGGCGTGGTGGCGCAGCGATGAAGCTGTTGCACTCTCACCAAGGCGGACCGGGTTCTATTCCCGGTCAATGCATGTGAGATTTTCAAAGTGAAATGCCATGTCCTGTGGTTAGGATTCCACGTAAAAAGGAAGCCCCGTGGCTCATGATCGCACGATTAACGGTCACATAAAACTAGAAACTTCCTTCAACATTACGATGTAAACAAGACGATGGAATGGTTACACATCTTTTAAATCTGGTATTAGGTTACACTGATAGAAAATAGATCGCTAATACACAGCAGAATTGTTATCATCAACTATATCAGAAATAACAATGGTTATTAGTATTCTAGTAGCATCTGTAACCCAACAAACAAACCAACCTTTAACACTAATTCCACGGTTGTCATTTAATACAATCTGTCAGTCACTCAAGCTGCCTTTATGTCAATATCCCGTAACAAATTCGCGTACTGTGACTGCAATGAGGAGTTGCATTAAGTCCGGAGATCTCAGGTTTGAATCCAGGCACTGGCAGTGGCTACTCTGAGTGTGGTTTTCCCCGGGATTTTCATACTCCCGTCAGGAAAATGCCAGGTTGGTGCCTAGAAAGTTATAAGTCTCGAGCACCTACTCATATTGCTCCAGTCACCACAGACACACAGGTTATCAGACCATTTCATCACACACCCAAGCACACAGTGATACTGGCTAAGATAACTCAATCTGCTAGAAATAATGAACAACAAATAATAATTTACTGTTATTAAATAATATTCTGACACAAGATTTTAGATATGATCAAAAAATTAAACTGGCCGCCATCTGTAGTTTCAGGATACCAATTGAGACTCTGGTGCTAAAGTTACTGGGATCGAATCTTGGCTCTGTCACGAAATTTTATTCTAGTCTGTGGGTTGGAATGGGGTGAACTCATCTTCGTGAGGCAAAAACAGAGAAGCGGTCGATTCGATTCCTATCTCATCCAACCTAGACTTGGCTTTCTGTTGATTCCCTCGTCTATTCCGGGATGGTTCCTAAATTAGGGTTACGGCCGTCTGCTTTCCAAACCTAACCTCTATTAAAATACGCACACTACTGCAGACACCGAAATAACACAGGTTATCAGACTAATTCAAAATACATGGGACTGAAATGACCACGATATTTAAGCCCTTAATGAAAATCAATAAACTAGTTAAATTGTATTTGATGAGACAGTATAAAATGTAGATTGAGATTCAGAAGTAGGGCATTTTTCAAACAGAGTGTAGTTGTTAGCGTTATTGACTGCCATCCCTGAAATCTCGGATTCGATTCTAGGGTTTGCATAAGCTGGTCTCAACGCTGTGACGGGGATAGCTTAACTAAGAAGAGATGGATTCGACTACCGCCGTAGCTACTCTAGAAGGGTTATGTCAACTCTACTGCAGGAAAATGTCGGGATGGTACCTAACATAAAGCCACGGCCGCCTCATTTCCAATCCAGGCCCAAAATACAAAACATGCAATTAATACAAACACCACATTAACACAGATTATCAGACTGCTTGCACATACATACACTCAGGTACTCGGAACTGAAGAACACGGTGACGGAAACCCCTCAAGTCGGTCGATCGCATGTTAGCGGTGTTTGCATAGTTCGCTGAAATATTTAGGCAAAGTGCAGTCTGTAGAATCAGTCAAAGCAACAATACCCATAGCGTCCACCAGTACACAAGAACAAACCATCACATGCAAAGCGACTCGTAACATGTCTGAACTCTGGCTCGGTAAACATGAAGTTGGTATTCACGTCAAGGTTTATTATTATTATCATCTTTATTATTATTATTATCATCATCATTATTAATAGTATTGTTATAATTAGCTTTTAAATAATCATAATAATAATAATAATATTTTAGATTGACATCACTGCACCATTCATGCAGAATGCGATCTTCCTGGACACGTGTCATAGAAACTTACTGAGTAGAGTTTAACACAGTAAATAATGTGTATGTGAAAAAGACTTCTTGTGTCTTTTAGTACACCGAAGTTCTTTTCTTTACAAAAATTCCATTTGTTTGAGGAATAACTCAACAAAATAATACTAATAATAATAATACTGCAAGCCTTGTCCATATTTTACGGTTTAAAAGAAGTCAGGAATGAGATGCAATGGATTTATATATAAGGGATGGTTTATATGACCGAATATCCTTCCGAAGGTTAAGCTCATGAGAGGAATTTATGATATATGAAATACATGAAACTGAGTACGGAGTTGGAAGAAAGCGGCCGTGGCCTATTTGAAGGCATCGTTTGACTCTTGCCTGGAAAAATAGGAAACCACTGAAAACCATTTCAAGGACAGCTACAGCTAACGGTGGGGTTCGAGTTCACTCGTCTGAAGCTCGGAGATAACTTGATCCCATAGCCTTGCGATGTGCCTTAGCGAACGTAGCTAGTGCAACTGGTAAAATAATAATATAGATGGGTGAATCTTCCATCTTAACTGGTTCTAGATAGAAAGGTTAGGGAGCCAGAATTTTGCTCTAGAAGGGGATTTCGAACGTGCTAGTAAATGCACTGACATGGATCTCGGTCATTTAAGGAAATTGACTCTGCCGGTCTTAAAAAGAAAAGAATTCAAAAAGTGATGTTGAAAATGATAATGGTAAGTCATTAACTTGTTCTGAGTACAATGCCAAGAGCCAATACATCACACTATTTTGCGACATAGTCACTCAGTCTCTGTAAACAACTGTCTCAACGTTCTATGAATGTTACAATTTCCTGACGATAGAAATCTGCTGCTTGTCCCTAGAGCTAACGGAGCACCACTGTTAGAAATTGTCCATAGTTAGAATATCTTCCACCTAGGTGTTCTTTCAGCTTGCCGAATGGTGCAAGCTCACGACCGGGTGTGGGATAATCTCGTATCACGCATGGAAAATGTTGAAGCAAAGGTTGTGTTGTGTTGCATTGCACTTGTTGAACTCTCCTTGTATCTCGTTTTTTACGACCTTACTGAACAGTGAGAGACGTGATGGTACAGCGGTCAAGCTGATTGCCTACCACGAAAGTGGACAGGGTTTGATTCTCGGTCAATGCGTGTGGTATTTTCGAGGTGAAATGCCTCATCCGGTGGTTCGGATTCCACGTAAAAAGGTCTTGTGGCTTATGATTGCGTAATTACCGGTCACGTAAAATTACAATATACCGTCTTTCCTTACTTAACGATCTCAGTGTTTGGTTAAGAATCACCTTGAATCTTTGCTTAAACTCTCTGCAAACCACTTCTTCTCAATCGAGAAGAAATCATTGGACATGACCTTCCCTTCGTTTCAAATCTGCACAGGTCAGGGTGTGTGCCTCTATTTTCTGAAGAAAATCAATTTATTACGAGAGAAAAACGGAGGTTAATTTACAGACCGCTGAAAACAGTACTTCATAAAATAGATGTCTTCAGTATAATCTAACCCGAAATTCCAGATTTATTATTTAAAAGGGTCTGAAGAATATTTTGATATACCGTAGCTATATTCTGTTTAACATACTTTCATATTTGTTATTGAATATAACCACTGGAGCATATTTAGATGTTCTTGAGAGAAAGTATGCAATCTTGGGGATTTAGGAACGTGGTTAAGCACCCACTGAATGAGAGAAAAGGAATTAAATATACATAAATTAACCCAAATTAACTATTATCAAAGTTTCTATGAAATTGAAGAATTTGGTCTTATTATTATTATTATGGAATATCCGTTCATGAAAGTTCCACAATGCTATTCCTCCGTTATGGGGAAGTTTGTTTCGCATCTTCTTCGCTCATCAATGATTGCGGAAACCAACATGAGAACATTTTATGATAATGCAATTGGTTGAACGGTGAAATAAACAGTGCCTATTGATGTGCTCAACTCATTATAGAAAGCTTTTCAGTCAGTCAACACAAATTGTGTCCAATTACATTAGGCGGGGAAACAAAAATGCAGGGTTTGTACATAAAGGCGAGTTATTTTGTGATAAATATCTCATATAATACAGTATTTCATTCATAAATACTTGTTTTCCCGTCTAATGCAATTGGGCACAATTTGTGTTGACCGACTGAAAAGCTACGCAGCCCTGAAGAATGACTCCTAATACTTAAATGCTCAACTCATGAGCAATTTCTGAGACTGATCCGAATAATTCCTTGTCGTCTGTGGTCGACGTTGTTGGTCTACTTCTGGATCAGCATCACCCAGGTCTGTGTGCCATTGTTCAAATTGTCGGCATCAATTCACCATCGGGCTGTGATAATGCATTTGAAATATTTACCACCAAAAGTACAAGACTGTTCCGCGTATTCATCTTCGAATACTTTTCCAGTTGACATGTCGCCAATACGACCTCAATTCTGCTTACGATTCAATGGCGAGGCGCAGTGCTAAGGCCCAGAAAAGATCTGTATAGTCCGCGTCCCCATAAATAAGTCACTAATAATGCAACTTTATTATTTGACCCCCCCACCAATCACTTCATACTGTACCCTTATGGAAGTACGGCAATATGTTGTTATTGCAAATAACGCAACGTGGTAGTAACATATGACGCAACGAGAGCGACGTCACGCAGAGACCAGCTGGAAGGGAGGAGTGCCAAACCTCAACTAACCAGGTCCGCAGCATTTAAGAATTAATAGGATGCATGATAGCTTATTAAAGTAAGGAATGTGGTTTATCCACGATCCAGAAGCCATGTTGGAAAATGGCAGACGGATGAGAAGATATGGAATTATTCAATTTGAACCAATCACCGTGACCGTCCTGATGACGTAGGAACCGAGTCCTCACGCTACTCTTTACTTTACGTCGTAATAAAGTATAAGACGCAGTTCTGAACATGCATGGAGCGGTCTTGCGGTCCTGAAGGTCCTGATCTTGCTTATGACCACACCTTTGCTACGTGAGGACTTGGAAATAGTTCGTATTTGTGAAACGCGAGTTCTGCCGGAGAGTAGAACAAGATTCCGTGGACTTTATCTACAGTATGTGAGAACGGAGGGAAGTGTTAAAAGGGACACTGCTCATGAAGCGAGTGCATCGCGGAAATGTTACGTATTGCGCCGAACCGATAGGCAGCAAGTGTGTTGTGGCCGAGGCTCAGTATAACCGTGGTTCGCAAGTGAACATTCATGATAGTGAACTATTCAGAGTGATTGTTAAGGCTAAACGAATAACAGACAGTGTTAGGGGCCGTGTTACAGAGACTGTGAACTCGGTAAACAAATTACTTGTCTACGGACGGACAGTGCCACATTACGAGTGAATGTTTTATTGCAATAAATATTTATGTACGTAAGAGAGACTGTTGATTTGGATCTATGCCAATGGACATCACTTTAAGCTTCTAGGCTGGAATAGCGGGACTGAACGAGATAACATGGCTGCATGGGAACGTCGCCGATCCAGCAGAATGCTGGGATGGACCCATTTCACCATTGGAAACCTGGAGGTTCAATGACCATCATAATCCTAAACGCCTAAGGTAGAGACCAGAATACCACCTGTCATGTAGTCGTTTGTTTTGTTTAGTTTAGTTTAGTTTAGTTTAGTCATTGATTTCTTTATCATAAACAGTAGGCTATACTGTATTTCGTCCAGTAGTTTGGACCTATTCATAGTATATTTTGGATCACCAAATGAATGGAATATGCACGTTGTGTTGATATAGCAGTGGCGTAAATTGGAAACCTACGATGGGGGACAGTTATTCTCCGAATACATTAAGATTCCAGGCCACGCCAACTCAGGTGCTTCGCGAGCACTGGCCGGCACCTGGAAAAGCACCGGTGCTCTGCTGTAGGAAGGGAACGTGTAGTCGCAGCACTTAGCGAGGCGAGAGTCGTGTTGTTGTTGTTGTTGTTGTTTGGTGAATGGGGGCTGGGCAAATCAGTGCGCGTAGGCGGCGTACCGGTATGGAAACGAATAATAATAATGAAATGAAAATCCACAGCCTGCTTCCAGTCTCCGACCGGGTCAGGAATGGAATGAATGAAGCCCCCATCTAGCGGCGAGGATATGAACTGTGCCGGCTGCCGAGGCCTGACGCACTCCTCTGGGGCAATGATTAAATGAATGACAGGTGAAATGAAATGATAGTGGAGAGTGTTGCTGGAATGAAATTTTGACAGGGAAAACCGGAGTACCGGAGAAAAACCTGTCTGCCTCCGTTTTGTCCAGCACAGATCGCACATGGAGTGGCCGGGATTTGAACCACGGACCCAGTGGTGAGAGGCCGGCGTGCTGCCGCCTAAGCCACGGAGGCTCAATAATAATAATAATTTTGTCAATTTTGTTTACAGACAAATAAATAGTTTCATTGCGCTCTTGATGTTGCTAATTTTCAATATTCTTTGTTTAGCTTTGGCATCGCTTTGAAGCCACTAATTTTCCGATATTTGGAACAATCGATTTGGCACTTGCAATCCGAAGTGCAGACAGGCTACCTTCCAAGAAAGCATCAGACAAACTTGACCTTGTTTTTGTTTTGTTAATATTCATGATTGAAAACCTTTGTTCACAAACGAACGTTGTTCCGAACATGGCAACAAATTGCAGGGCAAGGGCATGAACCCTCGAGGATTCTTGTTCCTCAATGCCTTAATAAAATGAAATCAAATCACCATTGTAATGGTAATAGTGGTTTGTCAAAATTGAATCGCACTGCAGTTTTATCAGCTCAACTTGAAGACTTGATGGGGCATCCTCTGGGCGCACCAAAAAGGCGTCATTAAAACGTTAAGTGCCGTTTTACTTGTTTTATTTCTTCAAACCTATCTTTAAATTATTTATGCAATGACTGTGACGCCTTTGTGTACTCACTGATGTGTTCATAAGTACTAAAATTCAAGGATTTTAGAGAGGCAAAATTGTCCCAATTTCCTTCTTGAAGCTGACTTTTAAAAAGCACAAGCTGCAATTGGAAACTTTTAATACGGTCACACATAGTACTGATTAATTTATGTTTGCCTTGTAACGAGATATTTAAATCATTTAAATACCCCGTGATGTCTTTCATGAAAGCGAGGTCAGGGACACATAGCTCATCATCCTAGTCTGGCTGAGCTACCACCACTACACGGGGAGAAAATAGGGGTGGGAGGGAGGGGAAAAGCACCGGGACGCGAAAGCACTAAGTTCTCGCGTTGGTGTGGCCTGCACTAACCACAGCTGATCGCAATCTCTACTTGACCCAGCTTTTTAACAAAACTACTTAATTTACCGTTTATAGATGACTACCTGTTTAAATTATCATTACGAGTGAGGTTAGAAATATAGGGAAGATAGGATCACATAAATGTAGGAGGAAGACCGACGTGATTAATAACTGTGATAATCTATGGACATTTGAAGATATAAGCCTAAAAATTGAAAATGTTAAAGGTATTGCTAATTTTTGATAGGAGTAGAGAGGTCTTGAGTGATTCGCTTTTCCACTATACGTGGAATTTATACCCGATTTGTACTTAGAGGGTATGTTGATAGAATAAAATATCTAGGGTGATTGTGATGGAAGGAATCGTGTTATAGGTGGTTATTGATGAGAGGGAATTTTAGTGAGGAATTTCATTGAGAGCTATAAGCCATTGCAGAGATCACATGTTGATTGCCAAGCCTATAATGTTATGGAAATATTTGGGTCCACTATAAATAGTGAGGGTGATTGAGCATTTGGGCAATCCACTTGTAAAGTATGAATGATTAGTAATCGTGAATATGGGGAACACAGTCATATGGTTAATTGTCTATAATGAACACGACATTGGGTTAAAGGGGTCATTTTCAGATTTAATTATGCTTTTCGATTTATGAGTTGCCGAAAAAATAATTGATTGAATAATGGATTTAGAAGATGTTTATGGCAATAGGATGATTTAATAATGTTAATTCTAAATTAGACTGATGACAACGAAGCCACTGAAAATATTGAACAAGTGTTATTTAATTTATTAGGAACAAGACTATGTATAAGGTGTGTTCAAAAAGTAAAGAACAGGAGACTGGAATGCGAAAACTGGTGACGACATCGGCTAATCGTGGCGTGTGTAACGAGGTGTGGTTCCGACCAGAGCGTGGAAGGTCACAGCCCGTCGCTAGAGGGCACGCGTGAACGTCACATGATGATACAAAGCTAGGAGCAGCATGCATCAATCGTCCAACGCTGCCAGTCGCATTGCAAACAGTGACATGGAGGTGTCAAACGAAGAGCAAAGAGGTGATGTTCAGTTTCTGACAGCGGAAGGAGTAGGGGAAACGGACATTCATCGCCAAATGTCAGAAGTGCACGGCGAACACTGCATGTCCCTTGCAAGGGTCAAGGCGTGGCACAAGCGCTTCAGGGAAGGACGGGTGTCGTTAGCCGATAATGCCCGGTCTGGGGCACACTCCTGCATTACCGATGACAACGTCCAGCTTGTTGATGCACTCATTACCCAGGACCGCCGAGTGACAGTGAACGCCATAGCCGCCGTGGTTGGATTGAGCGTCGGAGGAGTGCACACCATCATGAAGGAATGACTGCACTTGCGCAAAGTGTGTGCCCAATGGGTGCCCCACAGTCTTCAACCACACTAGGAAGTGTAGGAGTATATGGCAGGAGAAAGACGTCTAGACGTATATGCAGTATACATGTTTAATACGAACTGAACGACAAGGTTACAAACAGGCGTATATATACAAAAACATACAGAAGAATCAACGAGAACATTCTCGTATCTAGAACCGCCACCAATGGCGTTGCGCTTCCTGGCGCTGAATTTAAACCATAGATCAGCTGTTGGGTTACATGTTTCTAACACACCCACTTAAACCAATAGCTGATCTAGAATGTAATAGACACTTGTCATCAGACTTCAGTCATAGAGTACCCTACATAAACATAATACAATTACTGAAAACATTTTTGAACACAATGTTTACTTAAAATACTAATTAACAGTTCAATCCCATTCCTTAGGTACAATATACATGTTTTGGTTTAGGTAAAGGTTTGGCGAGAATATCTGCAATCATTTCTTGTGTGGACAAGTAGTGCAATGAAATGATTCTCTCTTGAACCTTTTCCCTAATGAAATGATGTTTGGTGTTGATGTGTTTAGTGCGCTCATGAAAAACAGGATTTTTTGCAATTTTCTGTGCACTTTGACTGTTATTATACAAATCAATTTCTTGATTACAATCCATCAACACACACTGCAAATCACATTCACCTTTAACAAATTCAATTTTTATTGGACCTTGATTAGAACCAATCAAATCAAACATCAGATTCTTAAGATAAACTGCTTCCTTCGTAGCCTCTGACAAAGCTACATACAGCCTCTGTTGATGAGGTAGCAACTGAGCTCTGCTTACGAGCTTCCCATGATACGGCAGCATTAGCATGCTTGAAAAGATAACCAGTATAGGACTTACTATCACTATCTGTGGAAAAACTGGCATCTGCAAACCCTACCAAATCTAAACCAGTGCTCTTAAAAAGAGTCCTTGGTTTATCGTACCTTTAAGATACCGAAGTACCCTTTTGGCTGCAAGCCAATGCTCCTCACTGTGGCAAGAATTAAACTGACATGACAATGCATAGGAAATATCTGGTCTAGTACACACACTCAAATACATAAGTGAACCTATCAGCTGCTGATAAGGTTTATCGTCCACGCTTTTGGCTTTAGACAATTTCATATTTACTTCCATAGGAGTACCGATGGGATTAACATCAGTCATCTCAAACTTATTGAGCTGATTTTTTATGAACTGCGTCTGAGAAATATTGAGTATATTGTTATCTGTGTCCCTTTCTATTTGCATTCCAAGAACCTGAGCAGCAGGTCCAAGATCTTTCATCATGAAATTTTGTTTTAAAACATCTTTTAGTTTACTAACTTCCTGCGGATTATTCTGGAACACAAAGAAATCATCAACATACAGAGCAACAAGAATTACAGTATTGCCGATACTCTTTCTGTAAACACATGCCTCATTATGACTGTTTGTGTAGCCCGAAGCAGACAGAACTGTATGAGCCTGTGCCACATATGTGCAGCCTGCTTTAGTCCATAAATGGCCTTTTTGAGCAAACAAACCTGGTCTTCCTTTCCCTTCACCTGGAAGCCCTCTGGCTAACACATAAATATTTCCTCCTGTAACTCACCGTTGAGAAAAGCAGTCTCAATGTCTAGATGATCAATCTGTAAATTTAATTCAACCGTTAAAGCAAACAACATTCGGTGTGTGCCATGCCGCACAACTGGTGAGAATGTCTCAACAAAGTCAATGCCAAATTTCTGTGTAAAGCCCTTTGCAACCAACCTTGCTTTATATTTTACAATATCGCCATTTGTATTACGCTTAGCTTTAAACACCCACTTATTCTGTACAATGTTTTTACCTTCTGGCTTAGGAACTAAAACCCACGCCTTATTAACCATCATGGAATCCATTTCGTACTTCATGGCTTTATGCCATTCCATAGAGTAAGGTGATGACAAGGCTTCACTTACTGTACATGGTTCACTTTGATCAGAACAATGAGTGTAATGCAGAATGTAATCAGGATATTGTCTTGGTCTTCTTTCTCGCTGGGGGTAGCGACGCGCTTCCTCATTGTGCTGTGATGGATTATCTTGATGATCAGGCTCAACTTCCACTTCCATCATTATGCTGTGGAGCTGGATCTGGAACATCCCTATCACATGCAGTCAATAGTGGTTTACTGACTTCAGTGGTTAGGGGTATCATTGTATTCCCTGGTACCACTGGAGGATCTGTTAGAGCGGAGAAAGACATCTCATCAAAAATCACATCTCTCGCTGTGATTAATTCATGGGTTACTAGATGCAGGAGCCGGTACGCCTTTTTCTCATCCGAGTACCCAACAAATACCATTCTCTCAGTCTTGGGATCAAGTTTTCTTCTCAGCTGATCTGGAATATGAACGTAGGCATTACATCCAAACACTTTTAAGTGCGTCAGGTCTACTTTCTCTCCAGTCCACATTTGTTCTGGTGTTGAATTTGGTGTTTTCCGTGCAGGAGACCTGTTGACAAGATATGCAGCTGTATTAACAGCTTCTGCCCACATGCGTTTGTCACAAGCTGCACCTTGCATCATAGCGAGTGCTCTCTCATTCAGAGTCCTGTCCATGCGTTCTGCAGTTCCATTTTGCTCTGGTATGTACCTTACTGTTAGCTGATGCTTGATGCCACGCTGTTTGAAAAACGCATCCATAGCTTTATTACAATACTCCCCACCATTGTCAGAGCGTATGACCTTGAATTTCCTTTCACACTGAATTTCAACGGAATTATCAAATTGTTCAAAGATTTCTCTTACCTCACTTTTCCTTTTTAGAAAAAAAGACAAAAACCTTCCTCGTATGGTCATCGATGAAGGTGAGAAAATATCTGGCTCCTCCCCAGGATTCCTCAGGCATCGGTCCACACAGGTCCCTGTGCAACAGGTCCAGTCGGTTCTTGGCACGATGCTTGGTGGCCTTGAAGGGCTGTCGAGCTTGTTTCCCTTCTATACATGGAACACAGAGCTGCTTTTCGCCCGAAAAATCAATACCGGTAGCCAAACCATTTTTAACAAGTCCATCCCCACGTGATTGAGATGGCCTAACCTTTTGTGCCATAATTCTCTAGAATTAGAACTTCTTGAACAAACACTTTTAGCATCACTTAAGCAAAACACTGCTGATGCATTTGCACTTACAGAACCTGAGTTATTTAAGATATAAAGTCCATTTGACTCTTCAATCAATAATTGCACATCACCTGTAACTTGACAGTCACTGTCTTGAAACACTTTACAACCTTCTTCATCAAAAACAATTACATGACCCTTTTTAACAATACTGTTCACAGAGAGCAAGTTTGCTGTAAGGTTAGGTAGAAACAGAACATCGCTCACCTTTGTAAAAACATTTGTTTGTACTGGAACATCACCTATACCGCCACTATATAGTTTACAATCGTTTGCTACGGTGACTTCATATCCAACCTCCCTTTTATCATCAAATTTTGACATCCAATCCACTCTACCAGTCATGTGTTTGGAGGCTGCGGAGTCCATGTACCAGCTGTCTGCTGAGTGGGTATCAACTCCAAGTGCTGTGAGCAGAGCCCTACCCTTCTTCTTTTCTTCTTTCTTCTCTAGTGGCTTGGCATCTGCTTGATGTGCTGCTGTCTTGTTTTGGTGTTTGCAATCTTGTTTGCAGTGGCCAGTTTTACGGCAGTTCCAACAGAATGGTTTCTTGGGTTTAGTATTCTTGAATCCACTCCTGTTGGTGTAGAGTGCTGTTTCTTTGCTGGAGCTGTTTTTGCTTCCATGACGTACGGAAAAACACTCGTTTCCACCATAAGGTTAATCTTGCACAAAGCACGTTCTTCGCGCCGTGCCTTAACCTCTGCGCCCGTTTTATCATCTTCTGCATAACCAGATATGCACTTCCAAAGATCATCGTGCATAAGATAATTCTTCATCTGGAAACGCCAGTCAATGTAGTTTTCTCTCCCCTTCAGTTTCTCGAAGTTATAAAGAGAACCGGTGCTGGATTCCGCCATGATGCACACACGTATTGCGCGCGATCACAGTTTTGTTAATTCAAATAGAATCACACTGGTCAGAAAACTATACACTCGTCAATGATCCTGCTGGGCCCATAACCTGTAGGAGTATATGGCAGGAGAAAGACGTCTAGGCGTATATGCAGTATACATGTTTAATACGAACTGAACGACAAGGTTACAAACAGGCGTATATATACAAAAACATACAAAAGAATCAACGAGAACATTCTCGTATCTATAACCGCCGCCAATGGCGTTGCGCTTCCTGGCGCTGAATTTAAACCATAGATCAGCTGTTGGGTTACATATTTCTAACAGGAAGCATGTCGGATGGCCCACTGTCTTGGTCATCTGCAGCGCTATGCGAGGGAAGGGAATGGGTTCCTGGCACGAGTGGTGGCTGGAGATCAGTCATGGTGTCATCACTTCGAACCAGAATCCAAACGACAAAGCCTCCAGTGGAAGCATCCAGGGTCACCACCACCCAAAAAAAGGCAAGGCCATCCACACGAGTGCAGGAAAGGTAATGCTGACGTTCTTCTTTGACCAAAATGGCCCCCTTCTGATACACTTCATGCCGCACGGGACAACAGTGAATGCCCAGCGTTACTCGCAAACCTTGACTACCCTTCACCAAGCGATCAAAACAAAACGACCAGGCAATCTCATCCGTGAGGTCATTCTGCTCCACGACAATGCACGACCTCATACGGCCTCATACAACCATTCACCGCCTCCTGTCACAATGGGACAAGTGCCTCAACAGTCAGGGCCAATACTTCTAACATACAGGTACTGGTTTCTGTAATTATGCCTTCGGCTCGTTACTTTATGAACGCATCTTATAAATGAAGACCATACGGAAAGAACGAGGTAAGTCCATTTCTTTTGGAAATGAGTTTATGGCGCATTCTGGTGGCCAGCCATCGTAACTACAGATCAGTTGAAATCATTTTCAAATGAAGCGGCAAGCCGCCTAGATACAGACACGTCCCATATCCTCTCACTTTTTCATAATATATCTTACATTACATTACATGTACTTCCTTTATAAGAAATAAAATACATTTATTAAGGTCCAACCTTCGCAGGTATATAGGACCACCGAGAGATCATAATAGAATACGATGTTTCACTTTTTCAGGACAATTATTGTTAATTTTTGTTTATTTATCCCTACGGTGTAGTGGTAATTGTTACTTGTTGCAAATTTAAGTGTGAGTTGTATTTCTTAGTTGCTCTGTTCGAGTACGGTACTTTATTTTATTACTACCCTTCACGTGGATGTGAGAACATTGCAAATCGTATTTACTCTGATAATTCAACCAATTCTCATGCTCGCACTGTTCTCATGTTTCACAACTGTTCGTTGTTTGTAAGTGTGTGGTGACTCGCCGCCAAGCATCTGTGGTCTAACGGGCACAATACATGTAACGTTTCTTGCCGTTGGGATGATTCAAGGTTGTACTCACTGTTGCTACTCGGGTTTCAAGGTCACTATATTTGCAGACTAGTTGCAAACACTGAAAATGGCTCTTATAAAGTAACTAAAAAGCCCGTTGCATGAGCTATCCTCGTCTGTCTATTGTGCCGTCATCCAGGTTCGCCAATCTTCACGTCGCTAGCTAGATTAACAACGCGTAACATGACCCGGAACACAACGAGTACTGAGGACCATTGACACAATTTTATTTCATGTAAACTGTATGTTCTATCCACTACGCATTAGTGTATTGCCAACTATAACTGGTTTACTATTACGTTATTTTAGCGTGATTAAACATTGTTTCTGAAGTGAATATTTATGTTGCCTGCATTGTCTCCACTAACTTACTTTTATTAGTTAAACAAGGTGACTCCGCATATAACTCACATTTAATTCTCTAAATATTTACATACGGTAATTCTCTACAAGAATTCTGAATTCCAGAGATATTTAGATTCGAATTTCACCATTAGCCATCCTTGAAATAGTCTTAAATGGTTTCCCATTTCATCTCAAGGAGTGTTGTACTCCTTGCACAGACCACGTCCACTTCGCTGTCTGATCTATTGTAGACCACTTCTCATCATATTGAGATCCGGACGGATCCTCTACTCTTTTTTGATAACTTGAAAATAAAAAATACCCTCACACAAAGCTCCAAGTCACCACGAGTGGGGTCGGGACATCGCCGACCCATTTGTAGAACCAAACTGGAGAGAAAGGAGTTTTACGTCCTGTTTTGTATTTGCCATAATACATTTTTCTTTCAGGAAAGTTCTTTCGAAATATTTAATAAAAGTAAAAGTATTCAATATTGTATTGCACATAAATACACATAAAATACCAGTTGTTTTTGAAAAATATAATATTAACCGTTCATCCCCCAGCGCAGCATAGCCTGGCAAGAGACCTACCTTACTTAAGACCTGGGGCACCTACCTCATCCCTTTCCCTCATAAAGTTACACTACTACATTCATCACATAAATACAGGCTATCAGACAAGTTCAACACACGTCCAACTACATGGGGCTGAAACCAAGATGTGCCCAGCCCCTCAAATGAATTAACGACAGCTAATAAAGTATATATAATCTATTATTAGAAGCTTTTCTGTCGGTCAAGACGAGTACGCCCAATTATATTAAACAAGGAATTACAATTAATTTTGTTGTGCCAGAAATACTGTAAATACAAGAATTACTTATATACTAATAAAACACTTCTCACAATGTAAGGGGCTAGATTAGATGGCTAGTTTCATTTGTCAAGTAAACAAAAGGGCTTCACACTTATACACATAAAGGTGCAACAGACGAACGGAATAAAATATAATTGTTAAGAATGCTACTCGTTATAAAATTTAATTAATAACTTCTGTAGCTTAATTAAAAATAACATTGTACAGAAGTGTACATTTAACATAAGTGAGAAAGATCTGATCATGTTCACTTGATGAACGAAACTAGTTATCCAATTTCCCCCCTCCCCCCACCCACCCCATTTTGTGAGAAGTGTTGTATTAACTGTATAAATAATGTCACGTAATTTATTTCAGGCAATAGGAAATTATTTGTAACTCGCCGCCCAATCTGATTGGGCACACTTGTGTTGACTGACTGAAAATCATCTACTAATAGATTCCTTAGGCATCACTGAAAAGTGGCTTCTAATAGCCTATTTCAATAATCTGGAAATTGGTTTGATTTTGTTTCCTGCACACAAATTCTACTACACCAATTGAGCTGAAATTTTGCATGGGTATATTTTTATGGTCGAACAACATATAAACCTATTTAGAATATACTCAACCATTTTAATATGGCGGCCATTTATATGTAGTATTTTTAATAAACTTGCTCACGTCTCATCTACTAAAGACAAAAATAATGGGTAAACGGTAAATTCTATTACGCAATGTTGGGCACCAACTTTCCACAACAAAGGTTTGATGCACTTTCTTCGTAACTCTGAAACATTTTCAGGAAATAATGGTTTCCCGTAAACTTTCCCATCAACAATAAGGTAACGACATAAGGAAACGAGCCAGGCCACGAATAAATAATGGTGGATAACCGGGGAAAATGCTAAGTGGGAAGGATGCACTTTGTACCGTGTTCTCAATAAACCTAGGCCGAAATTAGGCAGTGTTAACGAGTCCAAGAAGCCTCTATATGTCCTGGAGCGCTTAAACATAACTCATTAGTTTATGCGAGGCGGGGAAGCGATTGGTCGTTAATAGTTGGCATTGTCCTTCAGAATTGGCATACATTCATACAGATTAGATCATTGCAAGCCACGACACAAACTAACATAAAAACCAAGTAATGTTTGTAAGTTGCAACAACAGATGGCGCTGGCAGCACTCAGACGTATCACACCACATGCGTTAAACTGTAATCTAGCAATCTCTCGGAGCGTCAGTCCGAGCAGTGCCTACATCGAGGATGGACCCTACAAGGATCAGTTTTTAAAACTAGACAAGTTGGCATAACTTTATTCTATTCAAAGCAGTGTATCATTTGTGTATTCGCCACACGAGAATTACAATACTATACTCTAGTTTTAATATTGATTTAGAACATATACAACAAAATAATGTGGACAACATACATTAACTACTGAAGTTATTCACAGTAATAATTCAATAGATCTCAGGCAACATACTTAAACCGCATTAATAATAATAATAATAATAGCGCAACAATCCTAGAAGTGAACTATAATGTCTGTAAATAAGTTTGACGCGTTACAGAAGTTTTTACAAACTTATGTAATCTAAACATTGTATATACTGTATATACAGGGTCATTATGTGTGTGCGCGCCAGTAAACACGGCAAGCTAAAAGCTGGCTGTGACTAGCGCAGATCTCGGCCGCGCGCACCCGGTTCAGCCGGCGATCGGCGCGCACTATCACACTTTTACCAAACATGATCAATAATGTGTACTTACAGTGCTCATAGGCGATGCTGAAAATGTCCTCTCACTCTTGTAACACCCACCTGACATCTTTTGATGAAAGAAAGTCTGTCAACTCTTTTATTATTTACGGAGCCTGTTCCTTTGAATCGTTTAGCGAGCCTCCTAATTGTACCGGCATTAGGCACATGTCTTCATGGAAACTTGATTCGAAATTTTCGTCTCGTTTCAGAACAAGATTTTCTGCGCTTCATATACGAATTATGGATACACATACGTTCGCGCAATGTGACTTGGTATCTAGGCATGACCAACAATCACAGTAATCACAATACACACTAAACATGCAACACTAACGTCTAAGCTTTACAAATACACGCCCATATGAATGACAGAACACGTGAGAACTAACGGTATGAGTCAGCGGAGCACGCCAACTCCCGGCTGAACGCGGTGCGCGCGGCCGCGATCTGCGCTTGTCACAGCCGGCTTAGGTTTCCGTGTTTACTGACGCGCACGCACATAATGACCCTGTATATATACTGTATAGTTAGATCTCATTCAGTACTGCATATTTACGAAGATTCCTTTTAATGTCAATTTAACCGGGTGAGTTAGCTGTGGTCGTTACGGCGTGGCTACAGGCAGTCGCTCACATCCGGGAGGTGAGGAGGTTAGAATCCCCCCGCCGGCAGCCTTGAAGATGGTCTTCTGTGGTTTTTCATCTTCCTTCCAGGCAAATGCCAGGGTTGGTCCCTAACTGTAGGCCACAGCCGGTACCTTCCAATTCCTCGTCCTTACAGTCACACTTTCCTCCCACGACAACACTCCACACACGACGGTACGTGTAGCTCACCCCATGGGTGTCCGCATAGAAGCAGCTACAAACTTTGGCGAGCCGAACATGTCCTTGGACACTCCCGGCACTAAAAGCCATACGCTAAAATATAAAAACAAGATGTTCAGTAAAGAACATATAGCCTACTTTCTCCTAAATGCATGGGTATAGTAATAACTAGGGCTCGGATCGATATGCTCGATAAAATCTCCAGATATGCTCGAAAACCATGTGTTTTATGCTCGATAGATATGCTCGAAAAAACCATTATATGCTCTAAAAACCCATTATAAACCCATTATATGATCGATAGATATGCTCGAAACCCCCATTATATGCGGTTAAATATGCAGAATATGCTCGAAAAACACCGTTAAAAACTATAGAAAGGAAAGTGAAACGAAAAAACCAATAACATACCTTTAAATACGAGCTTTATTTTCTAATAGTATGTATGATACACTGCAATATACTCACATTCAAGTTTTACAAGTATATATAAGAGAAGTGCTCTTATAAAAGATACAGTTTTAAAGTTCATTTACAAAATGTTCATAATTAGGCGAGTCAATGAAGTAGATCTGCGTTGGTCTGTACAACAAGAAATTTTCTATGTTTTCAGTTTTGAATGATTTTCTTAAATCAGTCAATATAAGTTTCAATGACGAGAACGACCTCACAAAAGGTTAAAAGCCTGCGGTTCTATTATTCGCACCAGATAGGCTTTTCAATAATTATTTCTGTTTTCGAACCTTAAGGATTGTCAGGGCCCGAATTCGGGGGAGAATTCGAAGAAAAACAAACTATTTAGACGAAAACCACAAGAATATGCATTTATATGCTTCTATTCTGAAAACCGTGGTTTTATGCATTTATATGCTCGATAAATTTCAATTCTGTTGGTCCCAGAGAGGTGAAAATACCACCGAAAGGCTTCTTTCAATGTGTACTATTCAGGAAAAAAATATGCAAATATGCTCGAATCCGAGCCCTAGTAATAACTCTTCGTCCTTCTCAAGGAGTATAATTGAATGTTGGTTGTAGTAGCTTTTTGAAATACAACGTGCTATACGAATATTAAACGTTGATTGGTTGATTCCTCCCCTGAATTATATATACACACATTAATACACCCATCAAAATAACACAGGTTTTCATATAAAATTCAACACTCACCCAAGTACACGGGGCTAAATGACCTTGATGTCCATGCATCTCAAATGAAACAATAACAACAACAACAACAGCTTTCTACCCAAATCCTTCCGCGTATAAAAGTACACACACTAGTAAGCCTACACACATCACAGTGACACAGGTTATCAGACAACTTCTATACACACCCAAATAAATGGGGTTACAAGACCATGATGCCGCAAAACCAATAAAGAATTAACAACAAAAACAACAACAATAGTCTCTACCTTGGATCAAGTTCAACGAATATAAATCGCGGTATGCGAGTGTTGAAATATGTGGTGTTATAAGTATATATACTAGCAGTAGTGCCCTGCTTCGCCCGGTGGATTTATTTGTTTTATGGATGATAATGAATACTACTACAGAACTGGCACATGATACTTAACTAACAGAAACCAATATTGTAAAAATATATATTTTTGTGGTGGTGGTGGTGGTGGTGGTGGTGGTGGTGGTGGTGGTGGTTGTAGTGGGCGTGATTAGTAGTGCAGTATAATGGACGTAACATTCAGGTCAATTTCCAGTAATGATAATTATGAATAGGGAAACAGCTATTTACTAACTACAGCACTGACACATGTAATTTACAAACAAATTTGCAAAAAAAATAGAAGGAACAGTAAGTGAATCAAAAGACACTGCCTAGGGCCTATATCTCATTGGCTGTTAGAAATGTAGAGACCAATAGTGTCGTCTTTTGTCGCATAGTGCCGTAGGAAAATAATCATAACTCTTTGGCAAACTTCGGCTGTCCCGAACTACTGAGGTAGCAATAGTATCATTTATCGCCACAAAGCGCTTAACGATACGTTTCAGAATAAATGATGGTAAATTTGAAAGCACCAACACTTATTGCAGCTGATAACCTCAATGTACTGCACCAACACCATTGCACTTATACAGAGGCATAATATTTTCATGATGATAACTGTTTAAAGGGGCCTAAGAAATCTTTTTGCACTAATTACTGCAATTTATAAACAGCACAAGATGCAACTATTTTCGCAATTCTGCACCAGAACACTGGTAGGGGAGACGTGATGCAGCCCGAACTGCCCGTCAACAACAGACTTATTAAAATACTCTTACAGTTACACTACTACGGACATGAATGTTTCTAGGACCTTAATACGTGGGTTTCAAGTTCATTTTGTCTGTTATTCTAAATGTAGGGAATAGGGAGCGTTGTCCAAAATATCAAGTGAGCAGTGTTACCAGCAGGGTTTCAAAGTGTATGTAAAATTTGGTGCAATTAAGATAAACGGTGTAGATTTGTGATGAAGGGCCTAAATGCAGGCAATGGAGGGGTCTGTCCAAAATTTCATGCAGTCAGTGTTACTCGCTGGGTTCCAAAGAGTAAGTATACAAATTGCCGTTCAGATCGGTGAAACGGTAAAGATGTGTGCCAAAGGGCCTAAATGCATGGAATGGAGTGGTATGTCCGAAATTTCATGTAAACAGTGTTACTCGTAGGGTTCCAAAGGGTAAGTATACAACTTTTGGTTCAGATTGGTGTAAGGGTGTAGATTTGTGCCAAAGGGCCTAAATGCAGGGAATGGACTGATCTGTCATAAATTTCATGTGGGCAGTGTTACTCGCAGGGTTCCAAAGGGTAAGTATACAAATTTTGGTTCAGATCGGTGAAACGGTGTAGATTTGTGTCAAAGGGCCTAAATGCAGGGAATGGAGTGTTCTGTCCGAAATTTCATGCAGACTGTGTTACTCGCAGGGTTCCAAAGGGTAAATATACAAATTTTGGTTCTGATCGGTGAAACGGTGTAGATTTGTGCCAAAGGGCCTAAATGCAAGGAATGGAGTGTTCTGTCCGAAATTTCATGCAGACTGTGTTACTCGCAGGGTTCCAAAGTGTAAGTATACAAATTTTGGTTCAGATCGGGGAAAAGGTGTAGATTTGAACCAAAGGGCCTAAATGCAGGGAATGGACTGGTCTGTCATAAATTTCAAGTAGACAGTGTTACCATCAGGGTTTCAAAGGGTAAGTATACAAATTTTGGTTTAGATAGGTGAAACGGTGTACGTATCACTAACCATAACTACAGCGCATGCGGATAGAGCTGTTCGGGAGCACTTGTACTACCGACTTACTGAACAAAAATCAATCTTGAAGGTCACCTGAGAGTTGTAGCCTAATGCTACATATCCTTAACTATTCCTCTGGAATCAGGCTATCATATAAAAACAAGAATTTTTCGAATCGGACTGGTAGTTCCAGAGATTAGCTTGTTTAAACACATAAACACATAAACACACAAACACACACACTCTTCAGCTTTATTATATTAGTATATAGGTAGATCTATAATATTTTCGATTGCAAATACACACTACAGTATGTATGCTTAACATTATAACGTGTGAGTGGTTATAAATCAATAAATACCAAAATGGACGAAGTAAAGATATTTGAACCTGCAGTGATTTGATCCACGAACCCCCAGACTAAGAGCCCAAGTCGCTACCATTACGCCACGGATGCCCTACGTTAATACTAGATAAACAACTGGTCTAGTATAACTGTATCATATTTTGTGTTTCATTAGCGTTTTCTGGCGATTCTATAAACAATTTGATACTAAATATGAATTAAATTGTTCAGTGTATTCCTAAAAGGATAGAAACTTACGAAGTTACGAAAATATATGTATTTACGAGCAAAAATAGCGGCCATGTTGACAACGGGACGGCACGCGCCCATAACGATATGGCACGGTAAGCCTGACTGTTTCATATTCTATCATAAGATGCTAATATCTTACCGGTCACCTCTTTGATGACAGATTAAACCTCACTACGTACGATAACTGAATTGTTGAGGCCAGGCCTTGTTTAATCATAAGTTACAGTTAGGCTATAATACTTGCATGATTCATACATCCACCACCTGAAAACTATTTGGCTGATAACCTTGTAGTTTGGATAAAAGACGCTTCCCACATTAAGGTAGGTTGTTGCAAAATTTGATAGAATGGATGATTAGGTTAGTCGTAATTTGATTTAAGCTCAGAACATTTGGGTGGGCGCCATTCCTTTTTTGTTATGATGGCGGCGATACACAACATGACAATGAGTTTCCCCTTCCTAGTGCTACCTCTGTACTAAAGGTGGTTCGATTTGGGTTCAGTTGTGTTGGAATTGATAAGGGGAATCGATTTGCACACATACATGACCGCCATCTGCAAACTATTGGGCTGATGACCTTGTAGTTTGGGCAAAATATGCTTCCCAAAAACAGGTATGCTGTTGCAAAATTTAGTAGAGATCAGATGATTAGGTTGGTCGTAATTTGCTTTAAGCCTTTAACATTTGGGTGGCCGCCATTACATTTCCGTCAAGATGGTGGCGATATAATACATGATATAGGTGTCCTTTGCTAGTGCTACCTCTGTACCAAATTTCGTTCAATTCGGTTTCACCGTGTTTGAATTGATAGGGGAATCTATTTGCATACATACATGGCCGCCATCTGCAAACAATTGGGCTGATGAGCTTGTAGTTTGGTCACAAGATGCTTCCCACAAATCAGTATGTTGCTGCAAAATTTGGTAGAGATCAGATGGTTCGTATGGTCGTAATTTGATTTAAGATTTCAGCATTTGGGTGGCCGCCATTACGTTTCTGTCAAGATGGCGGTGATATAAAACATGACACTGTGGTGCCCATTGTTAGTGCTACCTATGTACCAAATTTCGTTCAATTCGGTTTCACCGTGTTTGAATTGATAGGGGGAATCGATTTGCACATATACAAGGCCACCATCTGCAAACTGTTGGACTGATGACCTTGTAGCATGGTGAAAAGACGCTTCTCACATAAAGGTATGTTGTTGCAAAATTTGGTAGAGATCAGATGATGAGGTTGGTCGTAATTTGATTTAAGCTCAGAACATTTGGGTGGGCGCCATTCCTTTTTTGTTAAGATGGCGGCGATATACAACATGACAATGAGTTTCCCCTTCCTAGTGCTACCTCTGTACTAAAGGTGGTTCGATTTGGGTTCAGTTGTGTTGGAATTGATAAGGGGAATCGATTTGCACACATACATGACCGCCATCTGCAAACTATTGGGCTGATGACCTTGTAGTTTGGGTAAAATATGCTTCCCAAAATGTAGTAGAGATCAGATGATGAGGTTGGTCGTAATTTGATTGAAGCTTTTAACATTTGGATGGCCGCCATCACGTTTCCGTCAAGATAGCCGCGTTATAAAATATGACACTGAGGTGCCCTTTGCTAGTGCTACCGCTGTACCAATTTCGTTCAATTCAGTTTCACCGTGTTCGAATTCGAATTGATAGGGGGGGGGGGACGGACATGCAGAGTACACACACACACACACACACACACACACAGACACACATTTTTTGGCCCTGTAGTGATCTCATAAGTCTACTTTCATTTTTAGCAAAAATCGAAAGTAGGCTAATAAAATATCAATTTAAACAATGATACATTATGATGTATGTATTGTGACCGATCCAGTCAGGGTCAATTACCGGCCCCGGATGACAGAAGATCGAGAGGAGACCGGAGGGTCAGTATGACGTCATGGCATGACGCGGCGAGGCAACCGCGAGAGTAGGGGAATGCTCCAGAAGGTTCCAACCCCTTCCACTTTTTTTCTCGAAGGAGGACGCAGTTCCGGAATGTTCAGTGAGTCAATAGTGCGTGGACGAGTATGTTATCCAGCGGAGCACGGACGAGTAGCCCATGTCACGTAGACAGTAATATGCATCGGGGACTTGAACGGTTTTCGTGAGTGGTCAGTGCTCGTGGCCATTTGATACGAGGAGTGATCAGCAGGCCATGAAGCATGAAGCTAGCGTGCATGTAGTGCCAGTGAGTTGTTTACAGTGAAGTATGTCAGTTTGTTAGTCGAACAGTGTGAATTTCAAGACGATATCGGACTCGCTAGTACGTTCATGCCGACAATTTATGTTAATTAAAGATGAATACCAGGAGGTGTTTAACATTACGAGTATCAGGGAAGGAACAATAATAACGATAGTCGAGGCGAAGCATTATCGCGTGGCCATATATTGTAACAGACATCCATTCGAAAATAACATAGCAGTGCGGCATTTTAAGAGACGCAGTGAGAATGCAACAGGGAAGGCTACATCTACTTTAAGCTTGTGTTGGAAGACTGCAGGCCGCAGGCAACTTGAAATGTCGGTCAAGGCCAGGTCGAAATAGCTCCTCGTGGAAGGAAGTGTGTCACTGGTTGAGGAAAGTGAATACATATTATTCAAGTGAACCAGGAACTAGACGCTATAGTGCGTGGGCGTGAAAGTGCTCTGATATAGTGAAATGTAATATTGCCACACGGCGGCATGAACTTAATAACCATTGACTCAAATATTCTGGGAATCAACATGCATATTAATACGCAAATTATGCTGCACTGAACCTCTAAAGGGGCCATAATGGGGTGAACGGTCGCAACAAGATGGACGAGTGGACCATGGTTGGGACGTCAGGAGACGCCGCTGCTGAAGGTGACCGGGGGCAACCAGTGGGCGGACATGGGCGTCGCCAGGAGATCGAGAGGTGCCGGGGGCGTATACCTCTACCAGTACGCTGGGAGACCACATCGCGGAAACGCTGGAGGAACAACGCCGCACTAATGCCGCAGACGACACCGACGCCGGCGCCGACGCCAGGGGTTTCCGAGGACACCGGATATAAAGTAAGACGTTCATTTCCATCCTTGTTCATCAGGAAGAAGAGAACTTCTACCTCGGATAGCCGTGCCATGAGATAACCTGAGATCGTGTAACTTAACGCCATTCATAATCATTTATTCCAGATTGAAAAAGAGCATCATTTTCTCATAGGGTTGTACAGATTTTTTGTCCTTTCTTTTCGGGTCGTTTGACTTACATAAATTAACAGTATCAATGGTAGGAGTAAGACATACATTTATTCTCTGTGACATAATAATAATAATAATAATAAGTTGAAATTGGGTAACGATAATATGAGATGCCTATTTTGCTGGGAGATTCTAGCATCTCGATTTCCGAGGTCATTATACGAATTTATTCTGAAAGGTTTGTCACGGATTGCATACATTTTAATAGCAAAATGAATATGGTTGGAGATTGTCGAATAAGGTTCCTTGGATAGGATGCCATATTATCATACGACCTCGTGGTCCCGATAAAAGTTGATACGCTCTGTTAGTGTGGGTTCTTGAGACATGCTAATAATGCATGATTTTTTGTAATGATGTTGTGTAAAGTTAATGTGATAATTAAATATGGTATTATTCCGTCATATATGACGAGGTTATTCACGGGGCGACGTATGACCGTTGAATTGAATTTGTGAGGACAGGGTCCTCTTGACGAACGTGTTACGTTTATCGATGAGTTGTATATTGAATAGCGCAGGGGTGTAATTGATAGTGCGCTCGACAGTCAGATTGTTCGGATCCTCACACAGAGTGTTCGACGGAAGGGTTGCGATTAAATGTTCGTTGTGAGAATGAAATACACTAGGGTGCCTTATTACGAGGTTCTTAACCTTTCATAAACATTAGACAATGCTATAATTTAATTACAATAACAAATATGACAGTGTGGATCAAGGTTGTTGGAAAGGCGAATATAAATCAGTAATAATAATAAGAATTAGTAGTGTAAATATGTAAGCACAATCTGGGTGTGTAAATAATTTATGATGAGTTATAATTAATTGTTGAAATGCCAATATTATGTGAAGCTGAGTTGATGTTTGAGCGCTATTTGATGTAATATGATGCTCTTTAGTTATTAATTTGCAGTTCGATAGAGGAGATCCGTCCATTGCTGTATAAGGGTAGTCAGTTGTAATATACGTAGATATTCGATATTTTCTTAGAGTTTTTGCCGCAGGTGAACTTTGTGATAAGTGGCTAGTGATGTTTACATGCGTGTGCACCGATAAATTAAGGTTAAGTTAGCTTTTTGAAAGGCGATCTCCTTGTCGGAACTTTAAGAGAGGACACCCACGAGTTTGAATAAGTATATTTTTTTGTTTGTTTGTTTGTTTAGGGACTATGAACTTTTTTTTTTTTTTGGGGCTTTGTCCCACCCTAACTCTATACCCGTGCGTTGTAGGCAGGTTGCATATTTATTTATCCTTTGGCCAATAAAGGAGCAGATGTGATTTTACGAGGGCTTTTCCTTTCTTCTCTGTTTGTTAATTCAAGTTAGGGAGTTTGCTTTTGAATCCTGGTTCAGTCAATTTGCCATCCCAACCCGTAAACGACCCGAGACCCTTTGTCTCTGGCTCGCTGGAGCATTTCTTTTATTCTTGTCTGTATGAACGAAGATTCACGCCCTATTTTTTTTTACCCACTCCCTTGGCTGTTTCTTCTGATGGGGCCGGGATGTCGGCCGGGTGATCGCCTGTCCCATTGGAGAAACGGGCACAGTATAATTTATAAAGGTACGAGTCGTAGTTCCCAGCTCAGAGAAGATAGGTTCACATGATTTCCTATGTGATATTCCCTTTAGTCATCTCACTGGTTTCATTATTTAAAATGAAATACATATTTAGCCTCAAACGAACTGCTCTGTGCCTTACAGTGGATGTGAATAGAGAGGAGCATAGTATGGAGATATGAACCCTCATCTACTAACACATATCTTTAGTTTACACAATAATAATACGGTATCACTCGGGACAGACTCCTACACAGGTGTTGAGTGCGGGCATTCCAGTTCAATTTATATTCTAAATGAATTCTCAACAGATTTACTGAAGTGCTCTCGTTGGCCTCTATTACTACTGTATGTTAGTAAAAATAAGTGTCTTGTGTTCTGTTGCCATTTACGAGCAATTTTATTCCCCAAAAACCATGTAAGTCACCTCTCTAACATTTCTTAATTTTTATTGTGTATCTATCCAAAGTTCTATCAGCAGACATGTCATTGACATAAAGTACTGATGTACCTGGCAGGTTCTTGAGTACGCCGTTAATATATTCAATAAAACTAAATGACCTGAATACTGAATCTTGAAGCTCACCAGTCGATACTTAGAGTATATCTGATGATTGATATTCGACTCCCATTATTTGGATTCTACAGTATTAGCAAGATGTCCGGCTCCGTGGCTAAATGGTTAGCGCGCTTGGCTTTGGCCCAAAGTGTCCCGGGTTCGATTTCCGGCCGAGCCATCAGGGATTTTAATCTCCTGGGGTTAATTCCCGTAGCTCGGGGACTGGGTGAATGTGCTGTCTTCATCATCACTTCATCCTCATTACGACGTGCAGGAAGCCCACGGGCGTCAACTAGAACACCTGCACTCGGCCTCTCCGCCGGCCACACGATCATTATTATTATTATTATTATTATTATTATTATTATTATTCATTAGTAAGATATGATTTAAGTAATGTTAATTATAGGTCTCTAACGCCAGAGTATTTACATTGTAGCAATACTTAACCATGATATACAGTATCAGTTGCTTTATTAAGGTCCGAAAGTGTGGCACAAGTAATATGGCGAGACTCCAAATTGGTTAATGTTTCAATAACAAGAAATCATATTGCTCTACCAGTTTATTGTTCTGGTCTGAAACCGAGTAAAATGTTATTAATGAAATTATTATTTTAAAAGTGGTTGGGCAGTTGCCGTACAGTATTCTACTACTTTTGATACTATTGGCACTAATGATACAGATTGATAGTTCCCAGAATTATTGTTATCTCCTGTCTTGTATATTGGAACTGTGATTGCAATTTTCAGACGATCAACACACACCCCTTACTTAAATAGCCAGTTAATGAGATAAATTGCGGGATATTATGTAATCAATAATTTCTCTTAAAATAGAGTTCTAAAATCCGTAGTAATCTTCACTCTTGGAGTTAGTTCTCCAACTATTATTAGGAACTTCTCAGGTGTCACTCAACGCCACATAAAATGTAATCCATGTGGCATGCTACAGGGTCTTTCACTCAAAGTGGGGCCAGCCTCACGGCTGGCGCAGCGTTGCCGGTAGAAGGTCGAGCCAAAGGTCAGACGAGCACATTGTAACACGGATCTGAGACAGTTGAGATGCAGAATTTGACGACTAAAGTTGACTTCGTTATTTCGTTTATAGCCTATTTTAAGTTTCACGTGTTATAAGTTTATTACATGTGTACGTGGTTATTGTTGATGTGTAACATCTTTCCGCTCGGTTGCTGGATCGTTTTGTGGGAGTGATTTTGAAAATTGGGGACGGAAGTGGATCGGAACGATCGAGGTGGCAGTGGTGGATCGAACGGAAGTATGCACTGCCCGCTCGATCGATTGAACGGAAGTGTACTAGCTGGCAGTGGTGGAAAACGGAAGTATGCACTGCCCGCTCGATCAATCGAACGGAAGTGTACTAGCTGGCAGTGGTGGAAAACGGAAGTATGCACTGCCCGCTCGATCGATCGAACGGAGGTGTACTAGCTAGCAGTGGTGGAACGAACGGAAGTATAAGATGCACTGCCAACTCGATCGATCGATCCAGAGGGAAGTGGTAAGACCCAGCTGGCAGTGGTACGAGAAACAATGAGCGCACGGTGTCGGAAATTGATACCATGACGTACTCCCGGCCATGTGGAATGTATATGAGATACTACACGGAAAACGCTCATGCGAGCTCTGGTGTCAAGTGATTGAAACAAATGACATGGTACATGTTCGAAGTCTTCGTATCAGTATTTAAATGGTAAAATGCCTTAATATCAAAACATTGTAAGTAGTCGGCATTGCCGGTATTATGTTTCTGCACAATGGCTATTCAAATATTAACCCACATAACGGTAAAGCAGTCATCAATATAATATAATCGTTGTGGTTATACGAGAATTGAGCAAGCCTTCATGAACTATTACTGAATACATTCTCTTTACTCACAAGAGGGCCTATTCACGCAGGAACATTATCGAAACAAGCAAAATATAAATGAAACTTTCCGTAATGCAGTATTATTGGAACGTAGAAATATGTCACCATCTTGTGCACAATATTTGCGTCGTCAAAATAGCCGTGGGGTTAGTGCTTATGACTGTGAATCTAGAGATCTTTGGTTCGAATCCCGGACGGGGTAGATATTTTTGCTACCAGATTATCATTTTAAACGATATTTATCATATCAATATGACTTATTTTAACAGAATCCATATGAAATTACGTGTTGGTCTGTAAATGAAGAGGACCTGTTTATAAGGAATTTAAGGTTATGAGCGGTGTCGCGTCTATTAATCAAGTTGATCCATATCGTATTCTTTATTTAGGCTAGTGCTGGTGGAAGCTACAAATCATCTAATAGAATGAGCTCCGTATTATAAACTACAATATCTGTAAAACACTCCCTTTTACAATAGATTAATATTTGTGCCAATAATAGTATAAAATACCGGTGTATCAACAATTTCACGTGAGGTTTCTTCTATGTCAGATGTTACACATCATATGCGACTACTGTAAGGCTCGTAATTTTCTTTCATTGTTATTATGTTTTATAATTTTATAACGTGTTATCGCTGAGTGTTAAAGCCTATTGCTTGAATTTTTAATTATGGGGAAAATTGAAAAATAAGGTTTATGCAACAAAATTTCACACTCTAGATGAACTCAAACATAATACCACGAGAGAAATTGAATCTATCTCGGTAGATGAACTAATGCGTGTGAATGAAAATTTCGTTAGAAGATGCCAGAAATGTGTAGATGCAGGTGGAGGACATTTTCAATATCTTCTGTGACAATGTTCTAACTTTGATTATGTGTTATTGTTATTTACATGCCCTAGGGGCCGATAACCCAGATGTTAGGCCCCTTAAAACAACAATTATCATCATCATATTTACATGCGATTCGTACGGGCGCTTTCTCGACCCCAAGCTCAGCGAGTTGCCATTTGCTCGTCCGACACTCCACGCGCCGCGCCGCAGGGCCCCGCACTTTGAGTGAATGGCCCTGTATATGAGACATCATCGGAATGACGAAATTTCAGGATAATTTATAAATTCATTCTGTAGTATTAATGCTAATCACAATATACGAGGGGTGATGAGAAACTAAGGTTACAAGGCCGATATTCTTGGAGTTTCGTCTGTTATAGAGACATTAGTAATGTGGGATAATTCGAATGCATACGGTTGGTAATGTGCAGAATTTCAGGGTGTTCACGGACAGCGCGGGTGTCATACGCGTGGAGTGTTTTTTGGAAAGAGGGCACACAGTGACCGCTGACCGATACTGGGAATCCTTGGCATGATTCCGCGGAGCAATCAGGAGAAAACAGACAGGCCTTCTCGCCGAGGGTGTTATCTTCCTTCATGACAACGTGCGATCCCATACTGCCCAGAAAACCAACACGCTGTTAAAGTGGTTTCACTGGGACATCATTGACCAACCTCCCTATAACCCGGACCTCGCTCCAAGGGACGTTCACCTTTTTCCTCACTTGAAGGAGCACCAACGTACTTTTCGTTTAGCCTTGCATTGCTATGAGCCTCATAAATAGCCAGATCCATACTGCTACGACCTCCCAGCCCTGAGAAATAGTAGGTTTACAAAATTAACAACAACTATTTTCAGAATCATCAGATCACATTAAAACTCCGTATACATGTTAACAATAAGTTTCTTCAAGACGTATTACAGTTTCATTACGATCTGATTAATACTTTTAATGTAATGATCTTTCTAAGTGAGTGCTCTGTTAGACTTGGTAAAAAAGCGGCACTTGTTTTTTGTTCAATCAGCTATAAAATTGTAACGGTTTACAATACAAATGCATACTGTACATTGATAATCGCAGAATAAAATAAGGAAAGGTTTGGTGTAGCTTGTTTTCATGTTAGACTACGGGTAACGTTTTTATTGACGTCTAAACTCGAGTATCCATACTTTTTTCCCCGATAGCAGGAAGTCGACGATTTTCTTCAGACGAGGAGTTGAAGCTCTTCGTGTCATCGTGGCTAAACACGCAAGGACAGAATTTTTACCAGGAGGGAATATTCAAACTCATCCCACGAAGCGACAAGTGCCTGAACCGATATGGAGATTATGTAGAATAATAACTTAATCTACAGTAGGCCTATGCATTATTAGTTGGTTGTATGATATAAAATATACAGTCAATCTGAGAGACTAGACTTTATATCATTTCAAATGACGCATGCTACAAATGCTACACATGTTAGAAAGGCTCAAAACACCAACATTGTGCAGATTTGCACGACGGTCTTGAAATTCAACCTGTTTTGATCTCCTTTTCAAACTGAGAAGAAATGGGTTCGATTACCACCTAAAACATCCTGGAAGTGGTTTTTCGTGTATTCCCACTTCTACTCCAGGAAAATGCTGCAATGGTTCCTAACGTAAAGCAACGGTCACCTCCTTCTTGGTCCTCACCTGAATGACAAACACACGCACTACTACAGACACCACAATTACACACATTATCAGACGATTCCACAAACACCCAAGTACATGGCGCTAAATGACCTCGATGTTCAAGCCGTTCAAATGACACAAGAACAACGATCTTCTTTTCTTTGTAAAATTACTCCTACTTCAGTTCCATCTGCAATTGCCGTTGCTGGCTAATAATCGTGGTGCATTGTACTTTTCTTCTCATGTTGGCTTATTCTACAAGTACAGAGAGTAATACTTCTACATGCAGTTTAATAATATTGGTTAAGGTTTATGATGCATTTTGTGATAATTTCGTTTCTGATAATCTGGGGACAAGGAGGTGTTTAATTTCCTACAGCCCTTCTCTTTGTTTTTTCTGATACTCTCATTCGTCAAGGAGTCAGAAATTCTCATTATTTTGCCATTCTTCTCGTTTTTCTGACGCTCTCATTCATCGAATGAAAGTCAAATGGCTATGGCAGACTTATTAAGTTCCTTTAATGAAACAACGACCATCAATCAATAATCTTTGCGAGGCTGTATTTTGCGGCTCATGACATTGGGGCTAAGCTCCTGTAACTCGAATTTCAACCAGTGATTCTATTCTATTGGATAGAGCTCTATTAAATTCTTACCAGGCATTTTATATTGTTCTTCATATTGTTAACATTCTACACGTTCGTAATTTATTTTTCCTTTATAATTAAAAGGTAAGATTTAGGGCGAATTCCTCTTTGTACAAGAACAAATTTAAATTAGTTTTACTCTTTGCAATGTCAGTCTCTGATTTATGTTTTAAACGTTGTAAATATTTTAACTGTATATAAGTGAGGAAAGCAATGGTAAACTACTTCACTCCTTGTCTTGCCTAGTACGCCTCATTATAGTGCTGCTTTCAAGTATTGTGGGTAATCTAACCTGTGGCGATCCTTTTTGAGGATTCAACCAGCCTCTGGGCTGACTACATAACACACAAAAGTAGAAAAGCCTCACTCACGTATTAATGCTTCTCCTTCTCCTGCAAGAAGCCAAAAACTATTCATATTTATTGTTGGATATCAGAGGGCATTTAAAAACATATAGTTCCGTGAAAAACTGAATTGCCCATTTTCATATGTCCTACTGATCTTATCCGTTAAAAACTCCGTCGGCTATTAAAAGGATCTTCCAGATGATGTATACTTAATGCTGTAGCTTATGATACACGACCTGTATCTCCACCAACAACATTGCATTGAGAAAATACGTGCGTGAATATACAGAGAGGTTCACCAGCCCCTTATTATTTAGTTTTATGAAACCCAACTAACATTGCATTTCTCCCAATGGTCGATATTACCCTGCGCTCTGACTGTGTGACAGCAATGTAATTGAGTCATGGGTCTAGCAAAGAAAAAACGACCATAAAATTTTCCCCGCCAAATACCAAGGCCCATTCTACTAACATGTGACTTATTTTTCCTTGATATAACCCACATGCACGTAATACGATCGAATTAACAGCTTACGCCACGTGATCTGTATTAGTAGAAAGTTAAATAAACACTATGAAACATGATTGAAGACTTTGACTTAGACTTTAACGTTTGAGGTGGGACGGCCACAGTAACTAGTGCATGTGCAGCGTGCGGTGTCTACCATGTATGGTGGCTGAATCGGTTAAAACCATGCCGTACTTGGTGGACGAGAACGGGTAGAATAGTGCTTCGAAACCAGTGGTAGGCGTACGTTTTTGATATTAACATAACTTATCGAAGTGTCAATCCGGAGGTCCGGGTTCGATTCCCGGCCCTGCCAAGAAATTTAATACTGGTCTGTGAGCTGAAATGGGGTACACTCAGGCTCGTGAAGCGAATCTGAAACGATGTGGGTTCGATTCCCACCTCAGCCACCCTGGAAGTGGTTTTCCGTGGTTGACCACTTCTACTCCGGCCAAATGCCAGGATGGTTTCTATCTTAAGGCCACGGCCGCCGCATTCCCAATCCTTAATTGCAAATACACACATTATTACAAGCCCGCAATAACTTAGGTTATCAGACAAATTCTACACACTCACCCAAGTACACGGGGATAAATGACCACGATGTTCTAGTCCCTCAAATGAAACAACAACATATCGAAGGAGATTCTGATCGCCAGTGCTCGCATCGAAGTATACGTACTCCTTAGAATTCCCCTGGGTATTATTTTGTTATTATGTTTAACAAAAAGTCTTAGCATATCTTTAGCGAGAAAAGTCATGTTAACAGTCTAATGAACTCAATGCACTACAGTATTTCTCATAAGTGGATCAATTAATACTTTTTTATATTTGTCAAACGTAAGAATGAGGATTAGATTATATCCCGCGGTTACAGAGGGCTTTGACTTGACACAGCGTAAGAATGAGGAATGGTTTACAAACCGAGATGCTACAGAAGGCTTTCATTTGACATGTGTGGCGGCCTGAGTTAGTCTGAGTTTTCCTTTAAACCAAGGTGGTCAACATTTCGAACACTTGGTACCCTGAATATACAGGATACATTGCTTTCGTTCTACAGATCATTATGACGTCGTCCAATCTGGCTACGCACCATCGGATAAATACGGTCCTTTTCAGGACCAAATAAAAAATCACACGTTGGAACAGGTAGATATGCGTCCATAATACATCCACAATAAATTACATTAAGCAAAATAATGTGTACTAGTTCGAGGTTCGAACCTACTACTATGCGACTTGGTTGACGCTACTCCAGCAATTCTTAATTTAGCCACCTTGGTTACCGAGAACTATGATGTATTGCTTGGCACGTATTGGATCCATTCGTTGACACTTCCTGCCTAAACGTAAGGTGGTGTTATTCGGAGCTGTGATCGTTTTTAATCATGCATTAAATTTGAGGTCATTGAAATAACACTCTGCCTGTTTGCCATCTCTTGATGAATTCAGTACATTTGCATTCGTCTGTTGGCACAGGCTAGAGTAAAATGTGGCTTTTCACCGATGTCTCAGTCTCACTCATGGCTGTGATTATATGGAAGCTACTGAGTTATGGGTGGTGCTGAGTAATGGCCTCAGGGCACAGTCAGTGCCTGTGGATGTTATGAAAGGTTCTGCTCATATGGTTAGTACAGCTGTACTAAGGAAAGCAATGGCAAACTACCTCATTCATCACCTTGCCTAGTACGCCTCATTATAGTGCTGACTCGGCTTTGTGGGTTTCTACCACATAACCTATGGTGGTGCTTATTGAGGATCCAACCAGCATCCAGGCTGACTACCTAACAGACAGACAGAAATAATACCGCCACTATTCATTTCTACTATATTCGCGAGCATGTACTCAACGATAAAGTTGTACTAAGGTCGTAAAGGAACAGGTACTAATGTATTTAGGATGACTATATATCTATACGCGTTAGTTGGGTTGCCTTTCTCCAAAAGATAAATAAATAAATAAATAAATAAATAAATAAATAAATAAATAAGGGGCTGGCGAACCACTCTGTATATATGTGTGATTAAGTGTAATTCATAAACATCGTATACTAATTAAGCCTATGTGAACGGGATCTGAGGATGAACGCCTGACGTTCGAAACATGTCATCCAATTAAGTACGGTACCTCATTTTGTACATAGAAGCGTTTTAGTTCGTAATAATATCTCGTTTCTTTGAGGTTGTCGCCTCCGTAGCGTAGCGGTCAGCATGGTTAGCTGCCGCCCCGGAGGTCCTGGGTTCGATTCCCGGCTCTGCCACGAAATTTGAAAAGTGGTATGAGGACTGGAACGGGGTCTACCCGGCCTCGGTTGGCCCAAATGAGTAGAGGGGGTTCGATTCCCACCTCAGCTATCCTTGAAGTGGTTTTCCGTGATTTCCCACTTCGTCTTCGGGCAAATGCCGGGATGGTACCTACTGCAAGGCCACGGCCGCTTCCTTCCCTCTTCCTAGCCTATCCATCCCAATCTTCCATCCCTTCCCATCCCTCATGAGGCCCCTGTTCACTTTGCAGGTGAGGCCGCCTGGGCGAAGTGCTGAACACACCTCCCCAGTTGTATCCATCTCGACCAGATGTTCCAAGCTCCAGGACACTGCCCATAGAGGCGGTAGTGGTGAGTTCCCTCGCTGAGTCCGTGGGAACCACCAACCTAGAGGGTAAATTGACTAAATAAAAAGAAAATAATCTTTGAGGTTAGTGTATGTAAATACTTGTTTCCCTTCTAATGTTATTGGGCACTATTTGTGTTGTTATTGTTGTTGTTGTTTTTGTTTGAATCTTCAGCATTTCGACTGGTTTGATGCAGCTGTCCATGTTTCCTTTTCCTGTGCTAGTCGTTTCATCTCTACATAGCTGCCACACCCTACATCCGAGGCAATCTGTTTAACATATTCTTAACTTGGTCTACCCCTACAGTTCCTATCCTCGACCCTTCCTTCTATAACTAAGTTTGCTATTGTTGGGTGTCTTAGTATGTATCCTACCAACCTATCTCTTCTCTTCATTAACAGTTGTCAAAACATATCTCCTGTCCCACTCGTCTTAATACCTCTTCATTCGTATCCCTATCTACCCATCTGATCATCATCATTCTCCTGTAACACCACATTTCAAACGCTTAAATTCTGCTCTTTTCTGCTGCTCTATCAGTCCACGTTTCACTTCCATAGAGCGCCACGCTCCAGACAATGGCCTTCAAAAATGACTTCCTAATGCCTAAATCTCATAAAAATTGTGACCAAGCTGAAGCCGTCTAAATTTGAGTGTAGAGCCCAGTAACTTTCCGTTCTGAACTTTTCAATCGAATGATGAGTTGCTAGGCATTCTTTTGGTTGCGAATCATGCTGTCAATTTCTATAATGATTATGAAGCCTAACAAAAATGAATTTATCCGGTATTAGAGGAGAAAGTTACGGTAATACGAGCTACAAACAAAACACAGATGAACCCATAAGAACAAAGGATGTACATGCCGTTGCCTTAAATGATCTCATGTGTGGAGCTGGTCTCCTGCTGTGACGATGTATATGTTATCTTTTTCCTGTGATTTAGCGTACCACATTGTAGACCAACAGCGGTGATTATAATGATAATAACTCAATAATTGGCGTTCTAGGTTGTCTGATAATCGCACAGCCTGTCATAGTAATTTCTAACCTTGCAAATATCTAGTTAATTAAGGATAAGTCCTGGAATACCTATAAAGCACTACCCATTATTTGCACACAAATTAGAATTCCCTTTCACAATAAACAGCACACAGGACTTGTATGAATATGAGAAACATATTAGGCTGGCATAGGTACAGTGTGTTACAAGAGCATGTTTTATGCTAATGACTTTATGTGCAGTGAAGAGTACACTCACTCGATCAGGTCGTATTGAGCCCAAACATTGATCTTGCAATTTTATTTCTGTTAATTCTTTTAGAAGTTCACATCTAAATTTCGCATTATCTTTTTGTTCCACTGTTCATTAAAATCCTCCGTTATCAAGTTCTTATGTTACGTTATTACTAGTATTACTACCCTGCGTTACAAGGGTTAGGCTCTTCAATTAATGGGCAACAACGTTGCACATATTCTAAATCTTCCGTACCTACACAATTACGGCATCAAGGTCGATCGCCCAATATATCTAATTGAGCACGAATACACCCTTATTGATGCTTTGAATACCAGAAATGTAAAACAAAACTTAATGGTGTGAACAGTATAAAGCTGTTTGAAATCAGAAGCACACTCTTCTTCGTATTGCGGGGGATGAGACAGCTGACGTCTACAGACAACACAGCAGAAAGCCACGTGAATACCGGGTTGCCTACCCACCCCTTGCAATCTAGTTTTTTGAAACCCGTCGCATTTATGCTAGAATATTTCGCTCCCTCTCCTTAATCCGGGGTAATATAACGAAATATGTGATTAAGGACAGCGGGGATCGTGAGCACCACCATTATACTTATTATGGGTACCTCGGATGAACGCGTAAAACAAGCACAGATACCTACGTTACAACAGGTGGTGCAGGTCGGACATGCACTGCATGTCAGGATTCACAATAGCGCACTTGGCATGGACAGATGTCGAGGGAGGAGTATCGAATCCCACACACACACACACACACACAGATATACAGTATACTAGCAACCCGCCCCAGCTTCGCCCGGGAAAAGTTATGAATGCGTTACCTAATAAGCGCTTTTTTCCGATGTCAATGAACTATAACCTACGCTATATCCGTTTCACGTCTCGGCATAATGGGCTAAAATCACTTACTGGACTATTAATTATATTATCAATGAGATAGCATGTTCAACGAATTCTCGTGAGACGAAATTTAAGAATGGCGAGGTGCTTGAAACACAAATCCCCTTCCGTCCAATCTTAACTTGACTGTGTACATTGCGGAACGTAAAGTTCACAGGCGAAATGAAGAAAAGCTGATTTGCACTTCCAAGGAAACTCCAAACACAACCACTCTTCTCTGAAGTCTTAACTCAACACGTCTCGACGGTTTGCTCCTGACTGTATCTGGGGTAATAGGTTCGCCCGCTAGCTAGGCAGTAACAGGGGTGTTAGACTCGCCCCTAGCTAGCTCGTTAATTGTCACCTCAGTAATTGAACGGAGATTGTTGGAAGAAATGAAAACATAAAATCACATATAGTGGGTGATGCATTGAAGATAGAGATATGCTCTCTCGGACTGTTTTGTAGAACTTTTTATGCTGAACAATTCTTACACTCATAGTATAATGATATTTGTACGGTTTGCCCAGCGTAAGCTTAGAAAGAACACGGACGCCTGGTTTTAATTTCGACTTTTTCATTGAAATCGATACTACTTGGCTTCCTTTTATCATAAATAAAATATTTTCTTCAGAGACCCTCCTTGAGATATCCTTTACAGAATGGTGAAAACCGCATCAGAATCCATCCAGTAGTTCTCGAGATTACCCGTGACATCCAAGCATCGGGGACTTTGTTTTATACTAAGTACAGATTTCAATTGCATCTGAATGATCCTAAAAAAATCTCGTTTTTAAACTTTTTGCCTTGAAGTCGTGAATGACATTTTGACGGTTGAATGATTCTAAAAGTTGCATATGTAATAATGTCCACAGATAATTTGTATTGAAAAGGACCGTTTATAGCGCGATATAAGGCATGCAGCTAGGTTGGACACAAGCAATCAACATTCCCGTTAGCTTCGTCGTACGTGCCCCATTTCAGCTACACCTATTTTCCGGTAGTTGCAACATACACAAACACAAAATCAGGCCAGCGATAGCATCCTCCTGCTGTAAATATTTGTAACATGTCTGTGCTTGGTTGTATCGTTTCAAAATACTTATTTTAAGATCACCGTAAGTGAATAGTGATGTGTGCCGAGCGTTTTGAGAAGACTCAAAAATTCTTGCTGCAAAACTTTTTGCCTTAAAAACGTGGTTGATATTTCACCCGTTGAATTATCCTAAAAATATATGCATACACATAACTAAATTTGAACTTATAAAATTAATTAAAGAGTTTTCTTCTAGATTTTTCCCTTTTACACTTCGATGTTCCGTCCACCGGGTGGTGAGAGGGCAGCCCGCCCCAATGTTTACTACTTATACTCATAAATGATGTAACAATCGTAATACAAAAGGCGCCACAATTCACAGCCTTATTAACTGCCCCCTGATATTACATTGCGCTGCAGTTAAAGGCACCTAGAATAACATGGCAGTTGGCCTACTGTAGTAGAAGGCTTTCTGTGCACACCCACTGAGCAACATGAAACTGAAAAGGAAACCAGCTTAAAAGGCTCAAGGCGATGTAACTGTAGCACGTCCCAAGTCAAGGACTACCCTATCTAGGGGGAGCTGTAGCACGTCCCAAGTCAAGGACTACCCTATTTAGGGGGAGCTGTAGCACGTCCCAAGTCAAGGACTACCCTATCTAGTGAGGGCTGTAGCACGTCCCAAGTCAAGGACTACCCTATCTAGGGGGAGCTGTAGCACGTCCTAAGTCAAGGACTACTCTATCTAGGGGGAGCTGTAGCGTGTCCCAAGTCAAGGACTACCCTATCTAGGGGGAGCTGTAGCGTGTCCCAAGTCAAGGACTACCCTATCTAGTGAGGGCTGTAGCAGTACCAAGTCATGGACTACCCCATCTAGGGGGAGCTGTAGCACGTCCCAAGTCAAGGACTACCCTATTCAGGGGGAACTGTAGCACGTCCCAAGTCGAGGACTACCCTATCTAGGGGGAGCTGTAGCACGTCCCAAGTCAAGGACTACCCTATTCAGGGGGAACTGTAGCACGTCCCAAGTCAAGGACTACCCTATCTAGGGGGAGCTGTAGCACGTCCCAAGGCAAGGACTACCCTATTCAGGGGGAGCTGTAGCGTGTCCCAAGTCAAGGACTACCCCATCTAGGGGGAGCTGTAGCACGTCCCAAGTCAAGGACTACCCTATTCAGGGGGAACTGTAGCACGTCCCAAGTCAAGGACTACCCTATCTAGGGGGAGCTGTAGCACGTCCCAAGTCAAGGACTACCCAATCTAGGAGAAGCTGTAGCACGTCCCAAGTCAAGGACTACCCTATCTAGTGAGGGCTGTAGCACGTCCCAAGTCAAGGACTACCCTATCTAGGGGGAGCTGTAGCACGTCCCAAGTCAAGGACTACCCTATCTAGGGGGAGCTGTAGCATGTCCCAAGTCAAGGACTACCCTATCTAGGGGGAGCTGTACCGTGTCCCAAGTCAAGGACTACCCTATTTAGGGGGAACTGTAGCACGTCCCAAGTCAAGGAATACCCTATCTAGGGGGAGCTGTAGCACGTCCCAAGTCAAGGACTACCCCATCTAGGGGGAGCTGTTGCACGTCCCAAGTCAAGGACTACCCTATATAGGGGGAACTGTAGCACGTCCCAAGTCAAGGACTACCCCATCTAGGGGGAGCTGTTGCACGTCCCAAGTCAAGGACTACCCTATTTAGGGGGAACTGCAGCACGTCCCAAGTCAAGTACTACCCCATCTAGGGGGAACTGTAGCACGTCCCAAGTCAAGGACTACCCTATCTAGGGGGAGCTGTAGAACGTCCCAAGTCAAGGACTACCCTATCTAGGGGGAGCTGTAGAACGTCCCGAGGCAAGGACTACCCCATCTAGGGGGAGCTGTAGCACGTCCCAAGTCGAGGACTATCCTATCTAGGGGGAGCTGTAGCGTGTACCTAGTCAAGGACTACCCTATCTAGGGGGAGCTGTAGCGTGTCCCAAGTCGAGGACTACCCTATCTAGGGGGAGCTGTAGCATGTCCCAAGTCAAGGACTATCCTATCTAGGGGGAGCTGTTGCGTGTCCCAAGTCAAGGACTACCCTATATAGGGGGAACTGTAGCGTGTCCCAAGTCAAGGACTATCCTATCTAGGGGGAGCTGTAGCGTGTCCCAAGTCTAGGACTACCCTATCTAGGGGAAGCTGTAACGTGTCCCAAGTCAAGGACTACCCTATCTAGGGGGCGCTGTATCGTGTCCCAAGTCAAGGACTACCCTATCTAGGGGAGCTGTAGCGTGTCCCAAGTCAAGGACTACCCTATCTGGAGGGAGCTGTAGCACGTCCCAAGTCAAGGACTACCCTATCTAGAGGGAGCTGTAGCACGTCCCAATTCAAGGACTACCCTATCTAGAGGGAGCTGTAGCGTGTCCCAAGTCAAGGACTACCCTATCTAGGGGGCGCTGTAGCGTGTCCCAAGTCAAGGACTACCCTATCTGGGGGGCGCTGTAGCGTGTCCCAAGTCAAGGACTACCCTATCTAGTGGGAACTGTAGCGCTTCCCAAGCCAAGGACAACCCAATCTAGGGGGAGCTGTAGCATGTCCCAAGTCGAGGACTATCCTATCTAGGGGGAGCTGTAGCGTGTCCCAAGTCGAGGACTATCCTATCTAGGGGGAGCTGTATTGTGTCCCAAGTCACGGACTACCCTATCTAGTGGGAGCTGTAGCGCTTCCCAAGCCAAGGACAACCCCATCTAGGGGGAGCTGTAGCACGTCCCAAGTCAAGGACTACCCTATCTATTGGGAAGCTGTAGCGCTGCCCAAGTCAAGGACTACCCTATCTATTGGGAAGCTGTAGCGCTTCCCAAGTCAAGGACTACCCTATCTATTGGGAAGCTGTAGCGCTTCCCAAGTCAAGGACTACCCTATCTATTGGGAAGCTGTAGCGCTTCCCAAGTCAAGGGCTACCCCATCTAGGGGGAGCTGTTGCACGTCCCAAGTCAAGGACTACCCTATCTAGGGGGAGCTGTAGCGTGTCCCAAGTCAAGGGCTACCCTATATAGGGGGAGCTGTGGCTTGTCCCAAGTCAAGGGCTACTCTATCCAGGGGGAGCTGTGGCTTGTCCCAAGTCGAGGACTACCCTATCTATTGGGAAGCTGTAGCGCTTCCCAAGCCAAGGGCTACTCTATGTAGGGGGAGCTGTAGCACGTCCCAAGTCAAGGACTACCCTATCTAGTGGGAAGCTGTAGCGCTTCCCAAGGCAAGGACTACCATATCTAGGGGGAAATGTAGCACGTCCCAAGTCAAGGGCTACTCTATCCAGGGGGAGCTGTGGCTTGTCCCAAGTCAAGGACTACCCTATCTATTGGGAAGCTGTAGCGCTTCCCAAGTCAAGGGCTACCCTATGTAGGGGGAAATGTAGCACGTCCCAAGTCAAGGACTACCCTATGTAGGGGGAGCTCTGGCTTGTCCCAAGTCAAGGGCTACTCTATCCAGGGGGAGCTGTGGCTTGTCCCAAGTCAAGGGCTTCTCTATATAGGGGTAGTTTCATCACGTACAAAGTCAAGGGTTACTCTACGTAGGGGTAAGTACAGAACCCTCCATATCAAGGACTAACTCATAAAGGAGTAAGTTCACCACACCCCAAGTACAGAGCTACCCCACATAGGGATAGGTTCAGCCCGAAGGTCACGCACTCGAAGGTATTTTCGTACATCAATCTTCATTTGTCCCATACCCCTGTAACGGCCTCACTTAACTGTTTATGAGGCCCTTCCATAACCCACCCTTACACCCCTGCCAACGCATCCCTCAATTCAATCATTCCGCCATGTAAATTCACAACCTCATGGCTTCTAAGGCTCAATTTATCGCTATGTACAGCCATTACCCCCTCTCCCTCGCGCTAATATACTACTGTAACAGTGCATATTGCGGTGGAGTCATAATAGACTTCACATTAGTTTCGTTCAATGTTAGTCAGTGAATTGGCTGGCATGCCAGGAGGATTCACTGTAATGAGGAATCTGATGAAGTTAGTAGGCAGAATCGATGAGGGGAGAGGGGCCTTAATCAACCTAATTACTGTTCCGAGGGCATAATAATGTAATAATCAAAATGTTAGGAATATCGATTTAACCTATTTCTATAACTACCACAGTCAAACAAGCAGAATCCTTATACCTCCATCTTTACAAAACAGGACGTATACAACTCAAATGAATGTTGCTAACTCTGCGTTGGAAGACTTTTAAAACTTTATAACGCGTGGTAGTGCAGCACCAAGAATTTTTCTAGGAGTATAAGAAAATAATTATCATGTGGCATCTGAGCACCTCGTAGTGTAGTGGTTAGTGCTATTGGTTGCCATCCGTGAGGTCCTTGTTCTGACTAGAAATTTAATTCTGGTCTGAGATCCGGAACAGGGTTCGCTCAACCTCGAGAGGACAACTCAGAAGTGCTGGCTTCGATTCCTACTTCAGTCACCATCGAAATGGTTATCCCTGACTATTAATTTCTACTTTACAAATATGCCGGGGTGATCGTAACTTAAGGCCCCCGGCGTCTCCTCCCTAATCCTTACCCCATAAAATACATACACTCACTATTACAGACCCCACATTAATGCAGGTTATCAGACAGATGTAACATGGATCTGGCCACGATGTCAAAAATCTCGTTGCGTAGTGGCTAGAATTCTTTTCTGACACCGTGGAGGTACTAGTTTGATTCTCGGCTATGCCAAGAAATTTAATTCTGGTCCTAAGGCTGGAAAGGTATACTCTGTCACGTGAGGCAAAACTGAGAAGAACCGGGTTAGATTCCCATCTCAACCATCCTTGAAGTGGTTTTCCATGATTTTCCACTTCTATTCGAGGCAAATGGCGGCATGGTACCTAACTTATTGCCACGGCCTCTTCCTACCTAAATTCTACCCCAATTACTAATACACACACGAGTACAGACATCACAGTGACACAAGTAATCAGACAAATTCTACAGACACCCAATTACACGGGTATACATGACCACGATATTGCCAAGTCCGCACAGAATCACCACCAACAACAACAATAAGAACAACAAAAGAATCATCAATTGTTGCTCCTATCAGGCTGATGTGCTTGACTACACTAAGTCTTCGTGTTGTTAGTGTTGTATATCTGCGTTTTGATGCTTCATAAATGGCGCATCTTGTTACTTAGCTGGGTATTGTTGAAAATATTAGCTTATGGTTAGTCTTTAACTCACGCATGTGGCCCGCGACTGAAGTTTGGACATTACTGGCGTTCTTCATATAGTATCACTTAACTTGTACTTACGTAGATTACACTAAAAGAATGAAAACAACTTTCAAGTAAATCGGTTGTTTCTGGGAAACATAGCCTACAAAATGAATATATTTCTGTGAACGTTTTTTCTGTAATGTGATACTACGTATTTCAGAATATTGGACTTAAAGGCATTTTTATCTTTATGTAGAATACTGAATTTTCATACGACTCCTATGTTTTACTTCTGACTACTAAAATTAAATGGAAATATGATCTTATAAATTGTTCCATGCTATCGTGTCTAAAGTAAAAACTAAATCTTAAATCCTGCATAAAATAGACTACGAATTGATAAATAAATCAATAGGGCATTAATATACAGTATATACAAATATGACATAATAATAATGTGACAATTTTAGAAGCCACTAATCAGTGTTTCTTTTCTCTACTAATGAGAGAATTGGTTTCAGTCGGCCAACACGTTAGTTGCTTCATTTCGGTGTGTGGACATCGTGATCATATCATCCCCGTGTGCCTGGGTGAGTGTAGGAATTATCTGACGATCTGTGTTATTGTGATGCCTGTGTTAGTGTGTGTATTTGTAATTACGACGAGGATTGGAATGGAAACGGTCATGACCTTGAGTTACGACCCATGCCGGCATTTGACTGAAGTAGAAATGGGAAACCACGGAGAACCACTTATAGATTGGCTAAGATGGGAATCGAACCCACCTATACTCTGCATTGTCTCACTAGGCTGAGTGTATCCCGCTACAGCCCTCAGACCAGAATTGAGATCTCTTGGCAGAGCCGGGAATCAAACCCGGACCTCCGGACTGTCAAACAAGGATGCTAGCCACTACACCGCGAGATTGTTCCAACACTTTAATGTGAATCACTTTCGAAAAATGTTATTAACCTAGGTAATTTATCCCAACTTAACATGTGGAAGTGCACAATTAGCCTATTGACTGACTAAAAATAAATTATTTTATTAGATTGTGATAATAATAATAATAATAATAATAATAATAATAATAATAATAATTACAATGCTTATTTATGTTTCAAAAAAGAGTGAATTTTTTTCTCCAGTTGAAATGCCCCCTCGAAAAGGAGATGGTTGAAGAGCAGTTATACTTACTTTAGTCCCCTATAGAGTATGTACGGCCCTTTTGTATTATTTATGACCCGAAGTATAGTTTTTATTATATAAATCATTCAAAACCACATTCTGTTGCGAGGCAAATAGTATTATGTATGGTAGTGAAGTTGGTTGTACCATCCAGGTCAGCGATGCTCACAGGGGATACCTGGCTTTCGGTGCATATAATCGGAGCGGGCATGGTAAAGTGTGCTACACTATGATTATGTAACCGAGTTTTGCTGCAATATCTGCATAAGGTCGAGCTGCCAGTCAGGGATTTAAGTTCAGTATGTTGCAGTATGGACATGTACACTGGTGAGATGTTAGAGAAACTCTCACCCCAGACACAGACAGAGAAGAGAAATAAATAGGCTATTTCAACAGACGGATGAAAGTTTGAGATGTCTTATGCATTTTACGCCCCAGTCGTAAGAGGTCAGTTGCGCTGAAAGCAACCCACGTATCAATTGCACGTGCCTGAGGCTCGCTGACTGTCCTCTGGTACGACTGCGCAACCGGGGCTGACCGGCCAAAAACTGTATGTGATGTTGTTATGTTGTTGCATAATAGACATTAATGTATGCAACAAATTTGAAATTTTGTTTCTATACAGTATATAAAGGCTCTCATTTATATGCTACAATGCAGTACATACATAGGCTATAACTTCAGTGTCTATTTCTACTATATTAGTTACAGTGGTCCACGTATTTATTTTAATCTATGCATAGTATAAAATTAAGTCCTCAATTTTGTCAGTCTGTTTGCTTGTTTGTCTGTCTGCCTGTCTGTATGTCTGTCTCGTTTTATGTATATTTGTCTGTCTGTTTGTCCAGGCTAATCTCGAGAACTTCTGGACGGATATCGATGCGGTTTTCACCATTTTATAAAACATTTTTTGATAAAGGTTTGTATATGTAGAAACATTCTACTGTCACCGAAGTAAGACTAGCAATAACGATTGAAGTGAAGCAAGTAGAAGAAAACCAACCAACGACCGTGCGTCTTATCAGCTTAAGCTGGCTAAACTGCTAAAGATACATCAATATTGCACCAATACTATTGTTCAGCACGAAACGTTCACAAATTTTCCCTGACAGTATAGAGCCTGTTACACAGTGTTCAAGTTAGAATATGTTAAAAGTTTGTTCCTAATTGTAACACACAACACTTACTGTGGATATTAAAGATAGATATCTGCTGTCCCGGACTTTTTTTTAGAACATTTTATGCTGCACAATACTGTTGATATACAGTATCTTTAACAGTTTAGACAACACAAACCAGTACGATCGTTATCTTCAACTTGCTACACTTAAATATTGCTCGGTTTAAGTGAAAACTTCAAAGTAGAGTAGAAAGTGATTTATGGTGTTGTTGTTTATTATTTAGGGGGATTTGCGAGATCGTGGCCATGTAGCCCTGTGTATTTGGGGTGTGAGTAGAAGTTGTTTAATTGCCTGTTTCACTATCTTGTCTGTACTAGTGTGTGCACTTGTAATCGAGGTAGGATTTGTGTAGGAAGCGGTCGTGGCCTTAAGTTAGGTACCATCCCGGCATTTACCTGGAGTACAAGTAGGGAAACCACGGAAAACTACTTCCGGGAAAGTTAAGACAACGATCGAATCCCCCTCTAATCAGTTTTGACTCACGAGGCTGAGTGTACCCCGTTCCAGCCCTCAGACCAGAATTAATAAAGTGAGTTAAGTGCTCCCTTGCAAAGCTGGGTCGGGTGACTACAGTAGTATGGATTATACAGTATGCTGTTTGATTTACCCAGTGCCGTCAGTCCTAATTGCACGCTTCCCACGTTCATACCCCAAGCAGACTTCAGGGCAGCTCACATTGTTGATTGATTTATGTCAATTAATTTAGGCTTTGCGAAATTAAGCTCATGTAACCTCATGTATTTCAGTGTGTGTGTGTGTGTGTGTGTTTGCGGAATCTGGGTAATAACCTGTGTCATTGTAATGTTTGTAGTAGTGTGTGTATTTGTAATTGACTAGGAATTGGAAAGAGGTGGCCGTGGCCTTAAGTTAGGAACTATCCCGGCATTTGCCTGAAGCAGATGCGGGAATCCACTTCCTGGTGTAGCGGCTAGAATTCTTGACTGTCACCCCGGAGTCCCTGGTTCGATTCCAGGCGCTACCAAGAAATGTTAATTCTGGTCTGAGGGCTGGAACGGGGTACTGTGCCCAACTCTAGGAATGGGTATTCCAAGATTCAGACACCTAGATATCAAGGGAAAGGCTACAGCCGCTTTTGAAAGTTGAGATATTTGAATATCGCGCTCCATTACTTCCAGAAGGGAATGGAAACTTTATGCAGCCAAGAGCATGTCAAGTGACGTAGCGAGTAGTAGCAGAGGTCGAGACTATTTATTGATTAAATAGTTAGCCATGGAGTAGAGACTTGAGACTTGGATCAGATTACTGGCACGGCCAAATGAAAGAGGATGCACTTAGTATCAAGTAAATCGGACCAGGGATACCAGAGATATGAGGATTTCCATATTTCAGCGTGATGCAGCGTGGACCTGACCGTTTTGAATAAAAGCCGGCCGGCCCAAGCAACATCAGCTCACTTCGAACCAAGCTCTTGCATGACAAGGTGCTGCCACGTTGAGCCAAGGCACATGGTTGCCGGATCTACGCAGAAGATATCTTTAAATTGTGATAGTCACAAAAGTGCTGCGATACATGTGGAACTTAGTAAGTTTCCGGCAGAGAGAATCACTAAGGTGATTGTTATTTTTCTACGGACACTGGTGAAATATTTTATTTCTATATGGACATATGCTAGACTTTGTCTAGAAAGTACTTCGTCACAGTCCAGTAATAATAATTCAATACTTGGATATTTTAGTCCAATTTAGTCAGTTTCATAAATTGTAACTTGATAACCACTCCGATCTTTCAGTATATTGAAGGCCAGTCTATCACGGTGTTGTTCATTAGCCGACGAAGGGAAACAATATGTTGCTTCGCGCATGATAGATGGTGATAAGCCATGCCCAGGGAACGATCTTCAGAACAGCCGTTGATTGGTTTAGACTGTCAGTGTTTTCTTGTACTGAAAAGATTACCGTGAGTTATGTTACAACTGACATATTTGAGAATAGATCACTTAGATCTGACCCCATTTAAGCGAAATGCTATGGACTTAACAGAAGTCAATATTAAAATGGATCAGCAGTTACTTCAAACTTCAAGAAATATTTCCACTATGTCGTGTTAGATTGTGGGTATATAATGGCGGCCGATACAAGGATTAGACGTGCGTGTCCGATAGGGCATGTATCTGGATAAATCTGGTACAGACCAGGTTCACTACGCTTCAAGACCAACGAGAAATGTAAGCCACTTTTGACTTTATATTATGCCTAGCTAATTGGAACAAACTCTTTTTCAGCAGATGACCAACACATTTATTTTTCTTCGTATTTAAATCTTGTTATGATTTACGCAAGACATATTAGAGTTATTCTGAGTATTTTCAGCACTCAGAACAGTTTAGGATCGATGACCGAGCAGAACGAGCATTTATTTGAATGTTTCATATTTTTTGATAAATCACGGTAATCAGCCGATGTAACTGTAAAAGTTAATAATTATTTTTGTTGAGAAATGGATATTTTATCCATATTCGAAGAATCGAACATGTGGATTCTCACATAATGAAATAATAATTAAATATATTTAAAATAATATAACTAATAATAATAATAATAATCCACTAATAATAATAATAATGATTTTCATAACTTTTCTAAATAATTCTTGGATCTTATATTTTCTAATAATCACATTTATTGAGAGAGAGCTTATGAAGTAGTTTAATCATTTCTAGTTTGGAACAGGTGATTTTCCGAAGGAGAGTGGTTAGCGCAAACCCGCATTCAACCAACATTACAGTTCTGGTTTGAGCCATGTTTAACATCTCTCATTTCTTTATTTTCTTTGGCGGCCGTCCAGGTAGACTCAGACGCCATGTGAGATACTTTCTGTCCGGACGTGCCTTGAGGCTCTCCGCCTTATTATTTAAAATGTAATGTTTTTCCTTTTTATTTAACATTGTTATTATGCCGAAGCCTTCCATTTACTCATGTAAGTAATACATCTAACCTTGTGTTCACTATGCTCATTTCCTAAATTTAATCTTTCTTTTTGATCTTCGTCGTGCGCTTGGATTTGCTGTGGAACCTATCGTAATGGCGGTCTCCTGTTTTATTTTGTTTGAGTCTTTGTTTAACCTTTTATTTGTGCCGTGAAATATATCTGCGAGTGATTTTGTGAGTGTATGTTTTTCTTGCTGCCAGGTGCATTGATGTTGTTTTCATTTGGGCATATCTTCGAATGGGTCTCCCGTTGTTTGTGGACGTTGGCGTTTCGACCATTCTCCCAACACGAGGCATGACACCATATATTTTAGCCCTTATGTTTTCCCTTCATTCCATGCTTCGGGCAACTGAATCACGGCGGTAACTTTAAGTAGGCCTTACCGTATTCAGCTCGAACTCGGAACGTAAGTTGGGGACCATATAGGTTTAGCATGTTTTGCTAGACTACCTACAAGCACGAGTTGCTTTGAGTTTTATTTCTGCATCGTCGGCTGGCATTTTGTGTGTTTGACTGCGTGTATGTATCTTGATATATTTCACGGACACCTGACGTCATTTGTTTCTTCTTATAGTATCTTTGGTTTTGCTTTTCTTTTCTCTGGGGACTGCCAGCTCGATCGCATCCCCATTGCTCGCCACAGCCTCTGCGACACGCACACAGCCTCTTGTTTTATCTTTGCTATGCTTGTTATTTGTGGTCGTCATGACAACCATCCATCTCTAGGCAGAGAAGTGATTGTTGTGGACCAGCGACCGGTTCGATTGCCTCTTGATCTTTTACTTCCTCCCTTTTTACATCGTTTTCACCGAAGTGAGCACAGGTATGAATTTAATTTGTTAACGTTATTTACTATCGTAAGTTATTTATTGTTATTTATATTTATCTTCCCCGTTTGAAAGTGACTTTATTTGACCCCTAGGGTACTTTTTTTTTGTGTGTGTTATTCTGGCCGGGTTTCTTTGTGTGTTCGGTTTCAATTCATTAAATTTCCATTTCTTTACCCATGTGTCTTATTTAGTAGTGTTTGGCGATCGGGCTGCTCTCTCTCTCTCTCTCTCTCTCTTCAAACCTAGGCCTAACTTATTCTAGCTGTCTAGCACCAGGAGGGTATTCCTACCACTCGTCGTGGGACCACCTTCACGGAGTCTGGAGTCGCTCGGCACATCTGGCCTGCAAGTACGGGCCCAGCACAGGTCAGAAATTAACATCAATTTCCACTGCGTACTCCTTTCTTTTCTAGTTGGTTCCAGTGATGCAGCTAGGAGGCACGCCAAGAATATGTTTATTTTAATAGGGCGGTGCAGATGGTATCAGTTGCGAGGTTAAGTCTCCTGGTCGCTTAGCCATATCCATTGGATTTTAATATTTCGCTGCATATTTTTCAATGTTGTTTTTATTCTGTTTCATGTTCCCTATTGCATACTATGCAAACAAATATTGAGAGTCAATGTGAACTTCCAAGGAGTATGGACCATAAAAATAACAAACTGTAAGGAGAGTGCAATGAGTTGGACCCTATCAACGAACCCCAGCATTGGTAATGTACTAACCAACCCTACTTCTTGTTTCGTACTCATTTCAGGCGCAGGACGGAGGCAAGACATTTGTAGTTATTGTTTTGAATTGTAGCTAGCAGTACTTCTGTAGTTTAGCCATGTATTCTCTCCCAGGTTGTAACGTGAAGAAGGAGCTCATCCAGTCTGACGATGATCTGCTATCGTTTGAAAGTGTCTGTGGGAAAGACACTAATCCATTGACTGAGGTGAAAGGCCATCGCAAGGGAGGCGTAGCCAATATAGTGTCCAAGTGGGGAATTTCATTTTCTGGTGAACTGGGAGTTTCGTCTGTATTTGAGTTCTTAGACAGGGTCAGTGAACTCTGCCATTGTTATGACCTCGAACCAGACGACATTGTTGTCTGCCTACCGTTATTGTTGAGTGGCTTAGCTTTAAAATGGTATCGACTTACCAACAGATCTTTCATCTCGTGGGTTGATTTCTGTAAGTCAATAAAGGAGCGGTTTACGACTTATGATTTTGAACATGACTTGAAGGCTGAAATTCATCGCCGTACCCAGGGTTTGGAAGAGCCTGTAGACGATTTTGTTACTGGGCTAATGACTTTAATAAGTAGGTTGTCGCAGCCCCTTCCCCTTATTGAAACTGTTGATATTGTGTATAGAAATCTAGCACCTGAGTACAAGTCTTTCATACGCCGGTCCAGTGTGTATAGTGTGGCTGACATTGTTGATCAAGGACGTGAATGCGAGTTCAATCGGCGCCTGCGCAAGTCATATGTACCCCCACCCCTCCCCTCTGACAGTTTGTTTCCAGAGACTGCATGCGCGGAATCCCAGATTCAGAGGACTGCGCACCCATCTTCAATATCTCGTCAGGAGGACCGGGCAGTTAACCGTCCCCACTCGCATATTGTCGGGAGTATTCCCAATGCTACTTCTTCTGCGAATCCCGCTCCTCAGGATCAACAGTTACCTCGAAACCCGAACATGTATAACCGTATAAAATGTTGGAATTGTGATCGTTTGGGGCATCATTTTAATTCCTGCCGTGCGCCCTCTCGTGTGTTTTGTCACACATGTGGTCTTCGTGACGTGACGCACATAGCCTGTCCTAGATGTGCTTCGCGTCAGGGAAACGAGCATGGGTCCCCGGTTTAGACCCGCCGGAGTGGCCATGCAATGAAGTTCGCCGGGAAATGAACATTTCCACGACTGGAAACTTCTGTCCTTGGGTCCCTGTAAGTGTTAAGAAATTGTCGATACCCGCTTTACTGGATTCTGGTGCTTCACGTTCATTTATTCAGCGCTCCATCGCGGAACAGCTTCCTGTTACTCAGATTTGTCCACAAGATGGAGGTTTAAAATTTTATTCTGCGGTGAAGTCATCTATTTCTGTTTCTAGCGTTGTAACATGTCATATTAAGATATGTGGTTATTCTTGGGATTGGAACTTCCATGTGGTGGATGACTTATCTACGCCTATGATCTTAGGTTCTGATTTTATGCACAAAGCAGGGTTGAGGCTTGATTTTTCGGATCATTCCTTCAGTTTTTTGTTTAAATCCAAGGAGCGGTTTCATTTTAATACTTGTGAAGCGAGTGTTCCTTGTAATTTTTCTGGTATCTCTGCTGTTCTAATCCCTCCTACTTTATTCACGAGTCAACGTGACGCTTTATCTGATTTGGTGAATGAATTTCCAGATGTTCTCACGTCGGAACTGGGTTCCGCTATCGGCTACGAGTGTCATATTGATTTAACTGATGAGGTTCCAGTTAGGTCGGCGCCATTTTCTTGCTCTCCACCCAAACTCATTGCCATGAGAGAATATATTCATGATCTTAAGGCACGCGGTGTTGTGAGCCCTTCTAAGTCTTCTTATGGTAGTCCAGCATTCCTGGTGCCTAAGAAAGACGGTACTTTTCGTTTAGTAGTTGATTATCGTCGACTCAATTCTAAGGTGGTGTTCGACAACTTTCCCCTTCCAACTCTGGAGAGCGCTTTTCAGCATTTTCACGGGGCGAAGTACTATTCCGTCCTAGATTTGAATTGTGCATACTATCAAATTCCTCTCGATCCCGAGAGCCGTAAGGTAACTGCGTTCTCCACTCCGTTCGGCCTTTTTGAGTTCAATAAGTTACCCATGGGCATTTCTATCGGCGGACAAGTTTTGAGTAGGGTTTTGGACGAGTTATTTGGAGATTTAAAGTATTCATCTGTGTTTAACTATCTTGATGACCTCGTGATTTACAGTCAGTCTTTTGAGGATCACCTGATCCATTTACGTGAAGTCCTATGTCGTCTTCGGAGAGCTGGACTCACTGTTAACCCGGACAAAATCTCTTTGGCTTCTAAGCAAAGCAAATTTTTAGGTCACATTCTTTCGGATGTGGGCATAGAAGTGAACCCTGAGCGTGTGCAATGTATCCAAGAGTTCCCTACTCCCACAAATGTGAAAGCAGTCCGACGTTTTTTGGGAATGGCAGGCTTTTACAATAGGTTCATTAAGGGCTTTTCGGACATTTCAGCGCCCCTGAATTATTTGAAGAAGAAGAATGTACGATTCGTGTGGGGCCCCGACCAGTGTCTCGCCTTTGAGAAATTGAAAGAATGTCTTTCTTCTGCTCCCGTCCTTCGAACTCCGGATTTTGGGAAAGATTTTATGTTACATTGTGATGCGAGTGATGTCGCAGTTTCTTGTGTGCTTAGTCAGCAGGTGAATGGTAATTTGGCACCCATCGCTTTTGCCAGTCGGATGCTTAATGATTGCGAACGCCGGTATTCCACTTTCGAGAAAGAAAGTCTGGCTGTCGTATTCGGCTGTGAACGTTTCAGATCTTTTCTAGAACATCGGCATTTCATAGTGTATACCGACAATGAAGCTCTGTCCTGGATGCGCTCGCATGTCAAAAAATTGGGACGTATAAATCGTTGGATTCTTCGTCTATCCTCTTTCAGCTTTGACATCATTCACGTCAGAGGCAGTGAAAATGTTGTAGCGGATTGTTTGTCACGCATGTTTGAGGAACCTCCTCCCATTGTTGAGATCCCCGAGCCAGTGAATCTTCTCCAACACATTCCATGGTCATTTACTGACATCCGTACGTACCAAGCAGATGACCCATTTTGTGTCACATTGCGTGAAAAAATTCTCGGGAAAGATCCTGGTGTATCTGAGTTTTCATTGCGCAATGATGTTATAGTGCATACCGCTCCTCGATCTTTGAAATGTAGGATTTTCGTGCCAGAGAATATACGAAGTATGCTCTTGGCGTATTTCCATGAATCCTGTTTTGGATTACATTTAGGTATGACGAAGACTTTCCATAAAATCTCTCAGGAATTCTTCTGGCCTCATTTGAAAGCGGATGCTTTTGCTTTCGTCCGAAAATGCGTTACGTGTCAACGTTCTAAGCCAGCAAAGAATTCTCGCATTGGACTTCACCACGCTGACACGATGTCATATCCTAATGAGCGCCTGTTTATAGATTATTTTGGTCCCCTAGTTAGGTCATCTTCTGGTCATCAAGCTATACTTACTGTCGTTGATGGATTTTCAAAATTTGTATGGTTATTTCCTGTCAGGGAAATCACGACACGTACCACTGTTAGGCTTTTGACCAATCATATTTTTGGTGTTTTTGGTCCTCCAAAGTTTTTAGTGTCCGATAACGCGAGCGTTTTCCGGTTCAAGTCTTTTAGATCAATGTGTTTTTCTTGGGGAATTGATCATGTCTTTTTGGCACCCTACCACCCTCAGCCAAATCACGTTGAAAGGTTTCATCGTAACTTGAAGGCTTGCTTGAGTGCGTTCCACAACGCAGATCAGTCACGTTGGGACGCAAATCTTCAGTTTTTCTCCTTAGGATTTAACACTGCTCTTCATGAATCGACGAATTCTACCCCTTCGGAATTGTTTTTAGGAAGGCGTATTGTTGATCCACTTCAGCTTCAGTGGAAAATAGATTATCTGGCTGCGCCATCCCGCCGTACCTCAGTCAAAGAAAAATGGGAAGTTGCTGTACGGCATCTGAAAAGGGCACGAGATCGCGTGGCGTCTCGCTATAACAAGGGTAGGCAACCTGTTTGTTTTCAGGTGAATGACGACGTGCTAGTGCGCCTGCACCCACAGAGTTCGGCCAAGAATAAGGAGTCAGCTAAGCTAATGCTTCGCTGGAGCACGCCCAAAACTATCACTAGATTTTTAACACCTGTCACTGTTGAATTGATCTCCAAGGAGAATCCCACCGACGTATCCAGAGCTCACATATCTCAATTGAAACCATTTATTGTGTAACCTTCTTATTTGCTGTGATTAATGTTGTCCTTTTTCTGCGTAGGTTAGCCAATCATAATTTGCTTATGTTATCCAAGGAAGCTAGTATTCATATGGCGTCTCCTTGACCTGCCTATTATTGAACCAATTTTGACCGAGGCAGAGTCAAGTACAAATTTACGAGCTCAAGAAAGAAAATAATACAAGAAGAAATAGGCCTACATACTCTGTGTAACTTAATATTTATTGTAAAAATATGTATTTCTGCGAATTCGGCCAGTAGAGAATTTATATTCTATAAATAATGGACACATTATATCGCTTCTTTGTTATTTTAATACGTCACTTTCATGATGGGTATAAGGAGAATGGCAGACTTCGGCGTCAAAGGGCGAAAGTCTTTTGTTTATGATTTTCGTCCGTGTCTCTATCTACTTTTCTTGTCATTGTAACGCTCAGGCGAACCGTAATACCATTATGACAAGCCCAGGGATCGTCAAAGGAACGCGCGCCTTTGGGGACCCCGAAGGAGTTCTGTCCTGATATTGCGATCGCCGAAGCGATCTGATTATTTTTATATATTACTTCATTTTATAACTGTATTCTTTCTGATATGGCTCAATTGCTTAAGTGATTGTTATATCGATCACCCTCCCCCCTCATATTTTGTGTACTGTTATAGTTGTTGACAAACCACCTGAGTGATAAGGATGTTGTGTATTTTGGAACACTTGGGACATGATTGATTTCAAAGCGGTGGTGCTTAGTGATGTAAAAAGAAAAATCTTTTATTATTATAAATAATTTTTCTTTTGGGGGGTGGTGTGGATCCTGAGCCATGTTTAACATCTCTCATTTCTTTATTTTCTTTGGCGGCCGTCCAGGTAGACTCAGACGCCATGTGAGATACTTTCTGTCCGGACGTGCCTTGAGGCTCTCCGCCTTATTATTTAAAATGTAATGTTTTTCCTTTTTATTTAACATTGTTATTATGCCGAAGCCTTCCATTTACTCATGTAAGTAATACATCTAACCTTGTGTTCACTATGCTCATTTCCTAAATTTAACCTTTCTTTTTGATCTTCGTCGTGCGCTTGGATTTGCTGTGGAACCTATCGTAATGGCGGTCTCCTGTTTTATTTTGTTTGAGTCTTTGTTTAACCTTTTATTTGTGCCGTGAAATATATCTGCGAGTGAGTTTGTGAGTGTATGTTTTTCTTGCTGCCAGGTGCATTGATGTTGTTTTGATTTGGGCATATCTTCGAATGGGTCTCCCGTTGTTTGTGGACGTTGGCGTTTCGACCATTCTCCCAACACGAGGCATGACACCATATATTTTAGCCCTTATGTTTTCCCTTCATTCCATGCTTCGGGCAACTGAATCACGGCGGTAACTTTAAGTAGGCCTTACCGTATTCAGCTCGAACTCGGAACGTAAGTTGGGGACCATATAGGTTTAGCATGTTTTGCTAGACTACCTACAAGCACGAGTTGCTTTGAGTTTTATTTCTGCATCGTCGGCTGGCATTTTGTGTGTTTGACTGCGTGTATGTATCTTGATATATTTCACGGACACCTGACGTCATTTGTTTCTTCTTATAGTATCTTTGGTTTTGCTTTTCTTTTCTCTGGGGACTGCCAGCTCGATCGCATCCCCATTGCTCGCCACAGCCTCTGCGACACGCACACAGCCTCTTGTTTTATCTTTGCTATGCTTGTTATTTGTGGTCGTCATGACAACCATCCATCTCTAGGCAGAGAAGTGATTGTTGTGGACCAGCGACCGGTTCGATTGCCTCTTGATCTTTTACTTCCTCCCTTTTTACATCGTTTTCACCGAAGTGAGCACAGGTATGAATTTAATTTGTTAACGTTATTTACTATCGTAAGTTATTTATTGTTATTTATATTTATCTTCCCCGTTTGAAAGTGACTTTATTTGACCCCTAGGGTACTTTTTTTTGTGTGTGTTATTCTGGCCGGGTTTCTTTGTGTGTTCGGTTTCAATTCATTAAATTTCCATTTCTTTACCCATGTGTCTTATTTAGTAGTGTTTGGCGATCGGGCTGCTCTCTCTCTCTCTCTCTCTCTCTCTCTCTCTCTCTCTCTTCAAACCTAGGCCTAACTTATTCTAGCTGTCTAGCACCAGGAGGGTATTCCTACCACTCGTCGTGGGACCACCTTCACGGAGTCTGGAGTCGCTCGGCACATCTGGCCTGCAAGTACGGGCCCAGCACAGGTCAGAAATTAACATCAATTTCCACTGCGTACTCCTTTCTTTTCTAGTTGGTTCCAGTGATGCAGCTAGGAGGCACGCCAAGAATATGTTTATTTTAATAGGGCGGTGCAGGTTGAACAGTTAATATTTGCAATGAGCAAAGTATATTTTTCAGATAACACGGAGAGGCATGAAACGGGAAGCAAATGATATTTGTATCAATTAGGATATTTTTGTATTTATATAAAATCATGACGTAAATACACATTCGAAAGTGAAATAAAGATTATCATAAGTGTGGTAACTTCACGGGTTGAACTGAATGGTAAAATAAAATAAACTTGTAAGTTTATTAATCTTCCAGTGTTGATAACAAGCAGAGGCTTGATTTATTGTATAAATTTTGGGAAGAAAATTTATGTGTGTGGAGTAGTTGAAATGCCATTCCCAGGTGCGCATGTTTAAGTCGCAGGAATGAGGAGGTTTTTATTTGAGCATCAATCTAATAGCAGGTTCGATGACTCAGTGTTAAAGAAGGAGTATTGGAACTACACATTGCGTCGTATGAATGACCCAAAGGTTATTTCTTAAAAACCATCAGTTCTTATTTCAACCTTGTTTACGATTCCATTAAGACTTTGATTTTGCTAGAACCCGGATTTGTCATGATAGTATTTTATTCTTCTTCAGAGGAAGACCTTTGCCGTTGTTGTTGGAATGTTGTGTTCTTATAAAAATAATAGAATGGGCCACTGCCAATTAAAAATAATTCTATATCCACGAATAATTTGATGGATGTTTTCAATCCTAGTGCCATGAACTAAATGAATTTATTATGAAGCTACAATTCTTATTTCCGCATTCTGTCGAAGAATTGCAAGTTGTAAAAGTTACTAAAATGGCCACAAATATAAATATTTTTCTCAATAATGATTCCAAGTGGAGAATCGAATAGTTGAATGGTCCAACAATTTGTTGATCAAGTTGATGATTCAGAAATCATATATTTTGTTAGGAACTTGAAGTTCATAATCGAGTCACTTCTCGAAACGTTTAATGTCAGATGAACAATTAATTTTGTTGTGCTTCGCACAATTTCTTCGATGCTATGCTCAATGGTCAAATACTTTTCAGATGTTATTAATATGTGTACATAATTTGTGTTGATTCAGAGATAATAATATTTTTTGACGATATATTTTTTTGAAACTGGAAAAATAAGTGAAAGTTAAAAATTATATGAACAATTATTCTACGAGTGTTAATATTATGTAAAAATTCAACCAGTGAACTACAATATTTCCAGTAAAGACAATTAAATTTGAACTGGATTTAATCATAAATAACGGATATAATTTTGGAACACAGTCTACAGGACTGATAATCAGACTTGTGTTTCCAAAGATAATTGTCCAATGTGTTGGAAAATTTCTGTACATTGTGTAAATAGTAATGTGGGTCGCCACACGTGAATGATGCTGCTTTGAGCATTTTATTTTGCAGTCAATTTTAAATTCAGAATAAAATGAGATAATTTTACATGATGTGTTATGCCCAGTTGAATCTCCTTCTATCCTTATTGTTGCGTTGAGCCAAAAATCAGTAAAGCATTTTTTTCATTTGATGTCGTTTTTGCGATTAGCTTTAACCCATCTGGCGCCCCGGGATATTTTGACTCTCGTGCTGACTGATTCTTGGTAAAATGCATATGTGGTCGTACGGACTCCGGTCTAAACGGGCACAGTACATCTGGCAAAACTGAGAAGAGCAGGGTTCGGGTTCTACCTCTGCCATCATGGATATGGTTTTCCATGGTCTCTCACATCTATTCTAGGCAAATGCCAGGATGGTTTCTTACTTAAGGCCACGGTCGCCTCCTTCCCAATCCTCATCTGAGTTAAAAATGCACACACTTATACAGCCAACACAATAACACAGGTTATCTGACACATTTCAGACACTCTCTAGTACACGGGGCTACATGACCAAACTGTCGAAAAGCCCCTAAATCAATCAACAACAACAGAAACTACAACTCCCGACTAGCATCGAACTTACATGCTTGAACTCAACTGCACAGGAGAGAGGTTGTTGTTGATTCATTTAGGGGCTTTGTGATAAAGTGGCCACATAGCCCCATGTACTTCGATGTGTGTGGAATCTGATAACCTGGGTTATTGTGATGGCTGTATTAGTGTGTGTAGTTGGGCTTAGGCTAAGGAAGAAGGCAGCTGTGGTCTTAAGTTAGGTACCATGCTAGCCACCGTTTTCCTAGAGTTGGCGAAACCACTTCTAGGATGGTTCAGGTGGGAATCGAACCCACCTGCCTCAGTTCTTCCTCACGAGGCTGAGTGTACCCCGTTCGAGTCCTCACGCCAGAATTGAATTTCTTTACAGAGCCAGGGATCAAACCCGGACCTGAGGGGTGAGAGCTAAGAATACTAGGCACCACGCCACGAGGATAAATAATAATGTTATTGGTTTTACGTCCCTTTTAACTACACTGGCTTTTAGAGACGCCGGGGTGCCGGAATTTTGCCCCGAAGGGGATCTTTAACGTGCCAGTAAATGTACTGACACGGCTCCCTCGCATTTGCGCACCCTCAAATGCCAGCTGACTGCGCCAACGCCACGAGGAGTGACAGAGGGAAAGCTAGCGGTCTCATCGTCACATGTAGGCAATATCGGGGAAAATGGGCACTGACGCTTCTCGACTTATGCACTGGAGCAAGGCTCGACCTAACAACGACAATGTGCTGTCTATAAATCGCTGACGTTATTATCCGACTTTACGATTTTTGCAAAATTTTAGAGTAGACTTTTGCGATCAACATGAGCCAAATCTCCGTGTGTCTGCCCCTTCTATCAATTCAAACACAACGAAACGGAATTGAACCAAATTTGGTACAGGGGTAGCACTAGCAAAGCACACCTCATTGTCACTTTAAATCGCCGCCATCTCAACCAAAACAAAATAGCGGACACCCAAATGCTCAACGCTTGAATCAAATTACGAATAAATTAATTATATCAGATTTCTACCAATTTTTTTGAATAATATACCTTCATGTAGGAAGCGTCTGTTGCCCAAACCACAAGGTCATCAGTCAAATAATTTCAAGATGGCATCCGTGTGAATCATGTAAACAATGTATTCCGTAATTTATGAAATAATTAATGATTCTCACAATTTGGCATTCAGATATTTTCATATAAAACACTCTGTAGTCAACGTGATATGAATATAACACTGTATGTTACGCGAAGCCGCCATCTTGAAATTAGAAAATATAAAAAATAAATAACTCAAAACAGTCAAGAGCTACTGTAACGAAAATAAGTGCCAATGTAGGACCGTACTGTGTATGTGGCCTTATATAACCCAGGCAAAAGAACAAAATCATAATACATTCAATTTGGTGGCTGTACGAACAAGTTGAACATTACAATCGACATCTCGGAACGAAATTGGGTAAATAATACGAATCTTGCAAAGAGGTGAGTATTATATAAGAACTCTCAATTGCGTTGATCAAAAGATTATCACACTCAGTATAGCGCACAGCGACCATCATTAAATTTCAAAATAAATTAATAACTTTCGGTATCCTAGAGCAATAATAACGAAATTTAATAATAATATAGAAAGTTATAAGTCGCATTATATGCCCAAAGCTAAGGAACAATGGCACCGTAGATTCAAGATGGCGGCTAGACATACTGCTTAAGCATACACATTAGTATTTCGAGGTGTTATTGCACAATTAAGGGGAATCTGGGTAGAAGTGGGGTATTAAATAAGATGCGTCAGTAGCGTTAGCAATAAATTTATTACACTGAATATTGCGCGCAACAGTCATCCTGAAATTTCATAATTTATAAGTAAATTACTTTCTATCATTTAGAATTACAATAAAGAAAATTACTGATAACATAGAAACCTACTTGGAGTACCGTATGCTCAAAGTAAAATGACAGTGACTCTAAAATTATGAAGATGGTGGCTGGGCGTAATATTGAAACGTTATTGTGAATCATTCAAACTGTAATTGCGCAATTAAAACGAAACTTAGTAGGAAACAAGTACCAAATAAGGGACCTTGCTGAAATAATCCGTAAGAGTAACACACTGAGTACAATGCGCGGGGTCCATCTTGAAAATATAGAATATGATAATGGTTAATTCAATATATTTTTAAAACACAACAACCAAATTTAACAGTAATGCCGAACCTCGTAAGTGACTTCCTAAGACCAAGTCAAGAGAACAGCGACTGCATTCGCTCACGATGGTGGCTGGGCGTATTCTTAAAACCTGAATATATTTAATATGTGATATAATAGCACAATTAACCCGAAATTTAGTGAGAGAGGAGTAAGTTACCATACAAAAGACGCCTTTAATATCATTCATATATAGCTGAATATAGCACGCAGCGGCTATCTTGAAACCATAAAATATACAAACAAATAACCCTATATATTTCGTAGATAGGCTACAATATCTCAAATTAGCAGTAATGTAGAATCGTAGCCTATATGGACTTTGTATTCAAAAGAACATCTCCGCCACATATTCCAGATAGTGGCTCAGCATAATATTGGAACTTCAAAATCAATAATTCGAGATCCAATTGCACAACTAACACGGCACTTTGTGAGAGGGGTGAAACAGATACGATACTTTTCTTCCATTAGCCATAAGACTATCACTCTGCATACAGCATGCAGCCCCCATCTGGAATATATCAGACATTACTATAGTTAATGCATTATTTATTACAGTTTCAATCACGAAACGCAGCAAATACAGTATGCACTCACATAGAAGGATTTATCTGCAGAAGGTGCAAGATAAGCGATTCCTTACATTAAATATGATGGATGGGCGTACTTTATTCCTCTGGATGCAAAAGAGGAATTACAATGAAACTTAGTAAACGGGGAGTCTTATGGAGGATACAACAGTTAACGCTCATTACAAAAACATTCGATTATACTCCATGATGAGGACAAAGAGTTATAAGTACAGTATATCCCTACATTTAAGAGAAAGTAGGCAACATGTTCTTTACTTAACATCTTGTTGAATTCTGCGTTCTCTGTCACGATCGGTAAAAGTTTTCATAGTCCTATTCGAAAGTTGTAATGGCAAATTGATTGGACACAGACAAGTATTGCGGGCAAAGGGAGTGTCGGTGAATAAATATGCTACTTCGATTCCCACAGTGGATTAAACCGGGCTCGCCAAGTTCTGAGCTCACGAGCCCTTGAGTATGTAGCGCACCATACAGGGTTGGACTACACATGCCCTTCCCCTTTAGGGCCTCTTACATAGGCAGGGAATACAATTTTAATTCATTTAGGGGCTTTGCGATATCGTGATCAATAATCCCCGTGTGCTTGGGTGTATGTAGAATTTGTCTGATAACTTTAGTCTGTAGTAGAGTGTGTGTATTTGTAATGCAGGTCAGGACTGGGAAGGAGGCGGCCGTGGCCTTGATTTAGGAACCATCCCGGCATTTACCTGGAGTAGAAGTGGGAAACCACAGAAAACCACCTGCAGGATGGCTGAGATGGGAACTGAACCCACCTCTTCTGAGTTTTGCTTTGGAAGGCTGAGTGGACCTCGTTCCAGATCTCAGACCTGACCAGAGCCGCCAATGAAACCCAGACCTCCGGGGCAACAGACAAGATTGCTAGCCACTCAAATATAAAGGAGAGCAAGAAAGTAAAGATGGGACCAATTTTGGCACCTCACAGGACAATGAATTCCCGATCAAGGCTCCATGCGCCACAAGCGAGATTCTTCCGGGAGCCAAAACGGATATTCACTAGTGATAGGAACGGTGAGACGTCATCGGTTGTTCCAGCGAAGAGTTCGGGCAGTTGAGATGCAATAATGACGTTACTGGTTTTCCGTCCCTTTTATTTTTAACTGCTGTGGATTTTAAAGACGCCAGGATGCCTTAAATTTTGCCCCGAAGGAGATCTTTAACGTGCCAGTAAATCAGCTGATAGGGCTCCCTCCCATTTAAGCACCCTCGAATGCTATCAGATTGCGCCAGGATTTGATCCTGCAACCTTGAGCACAGCAGGTGAGAATGTTTCAGTCGCTGCTGAAGTGCAATAAGCAGAAAAATATAAAACAAAGCTGCTGCAAGAAAGCGAAAATAATATTTTTTCCAGTCATAAGGTTTTATTGCAAATGAGTTTTCATTGTTCGCGTGATGCTGCATTTTCATTAATGAAGTTCACAAATTCACAACCGTAGCAGATTATTGGATACGCAAACGTCTAAATATTTTCAATTAATGAAAATCCACAACCTGCTTCCAGTCGACCGACCGGGTCAGGGAATGGAATGAATGAAGCCCCCATCTGGCGGCGAGGATATGATCTGTGCCGGCTGCCGAAGCCTGTCGCACTCCCCTGGGGCAATGATTAAATGAATAACAGATGAAATGAAATTACAGTAGAGAGTGTTGCTGGAATGGAATTTGTGACAGGGAAACCGGAGTACCCGGAGAAAAACCTGTCTGCCTCCGCTTTGTCCAGCACAACCACGGACCCAGCTGTGAGAGGCCGGCGTGCTGCCGCCAAAGCCATGGAGGCTCTTATTTTCAATTAATGACGACCAAGAATATTACCGCAACCATTCATGGACCTCTCTTGACGACATCGTGGTCATGTTGACCCGTGTACCTGAGTGTGTAAGGAATTTGACTGATAACGTGTGTTGTTGTGATGGCTGTATTCGTGTCTGCATTTGTAGTTCAAATGAGGATTGGGAAGGAGGCTGCCGCGGCCTTAATTTAGGAACCATCACGGCATTCGCCTGGAGTAGAAGTGGGGAAACCACGGCAAACAACTTCAGGATCGCTGGGTGGGAATCGAACCCGCCTTTTCTCAGTTTCTCCCCACGAGTCTGAGTGTACCCCCGATCTAGTCCTAAGACCAGAATTAAATTCCTTGGCAGAGCCGGGAATCGAACTCGGGCCTCCACGGTGAAAGAGAAGAATGCTTTGACTGTTTTCTAAGCAAGCGATTGTTTCTTCTAATATTCAGTATGTGAGTGAATATATTTGACGTAAAGAAATATGTTTATTATTATAGTAACCACTTCCCTTTCAGCGGAAAACCATCAATGTACTTTGCATGCTTCCCCTATTTCTCGTTTTGGTGAGAAGCCTTCAGATACCTTCGGTCATGATGACTGCACTAAGAACACTCATGAGCACCTCGTGGCGCAGCGGCTAGCATTCTTGGCTGTCGCCCATGAGGTCCGGGTTCGAGACCCGGCTCGACCAAGAAATTTAATTCTGATCTGAAGGCTAGAACGGGGTACACTCAGCCTCGTGAGGATAAACTGAGAAGCGGTGGGTACGAATCCCACCTAATCCATCCTGGAAATATTTCTCCTTGGTTTCATAGTTCTTTTCCAGGCAAATGTTGGGATGGTTCATAACTTAAGACCACGACTGCCCAACCTTAAACTGAATTACAAACACACTAATACCGCTATCACAATAACACAAATTAGGGCTACACTGTTCAACACTGAAATTTTTACATAAACACAAATACCCAATCTTTATAGATTTTGGTACGCTGAATTCAAAAATGACAGAAAGTTTCGTTTTTTAGCTCCCGTTTTCGTGCTATATGAAGTTGGTTATGTCCTCATTTCTGTTTTAGCTCTCGTTTCTTCTTATTTCAGGAACGACAATGAATGTTGTGTTTTTCTTGCTAACACACTCTAAGGTTGCTTGTCTTCCGTAGTGCTCCATTGTGTATTGTGACACGAGTTTGTGCGTTACTCTATGGAATCAAAACTGCTCCTTTTTGTATTGTGACTTTTACGTGAGTTTTTAAGTCACTGTCCGGAATCAAAACTTCTGTTATTGTCTAATGCCCCGCAAATGTGCTAATAACACCAACAATTTTTGTCTCATTATAATATGCGAAGAACATAAAAGTTTCAATAACTTCCAAACCTGAGCTAATCTAGATTTTTAACTGTCATTTTCAACTTCAGCACACTCAAATCCATATAAATCAACTATTTTAGCCTTGATGAAAACCAAAAAGTATTTTGTGTCTAGTGTTTATGAGGCAAAATTACACACACGCCAAAGTACATGGGGCCAAATTAATACGATGTTCAAGCCCCTAAAATTAATCAATAACTACAACAACACTCCCTGCTCTCCCAGCAGCCTCAGTCCGGCTATCTGCCTAATACCGTTGGGTTCGGAAGGGAAAACGAGTTGACGAAGAGAGATCGATGGAAAAGATTAAAGAGGGGGAGACTGGCACAAATAAGTGGAAATGTCATGCTCAGCTGGGGTCCCATGGTGCGCCAATTCACGTCCTACAAGTTGTGAGCCCGTGAGGGGAGTATTTTTGTTTTAGTTCCCCTTTGAAACAACATGCTGTATTCTCCATAACAAATATTCCATAGGCTACATCCCTTTCGGAATCCATTATTAAAATGAAAAGGGGATTTTCATATAAATTTCATTCAGTCCAAAATTATAAACGCTAGTGATATCATTGTTCTGATCTAATTACTTTCAGTTGCCGGAACATTTATAATCACACACAAACCGCACATACAGTACGTGGTCAGCTTTCACATGACGAGACTGGCGCTCTATATGGTTTGTTTTTGTTTCAATTGAATCAGTTATTGGCTTCCTTGTTGGATCAGTGGTAGGTACCCACCTCATGATCCAAATATCATAATTAAGAAGTGAATTACTGCCAGCGGTTCATTATGCGAAGCTTCACTTCGATCGCTTAAATATTACGAGATTTTATTCGAGTTTACGTAGAGATTGTAGTACGTATTTTTCTACTGTTGTAGTGATGGTGGTGATTTCTAGGGGTGAAAATTTGAGGTACTGCGCCCCTAAATTTGCTAGTGTAGATGTTGTAAATTCAAGATTATAATCATGTTAATTTCTGAAAAGGAACATCTCTTACTGATGTTCTATTGAATCGGTCTTTGGAAAAGTTCCTATACCAGCACCACGAACTAAATATTCTGGTACATAACTCTTTAGTGCTCTATTCATGTATGGTAACTAGCGCCTCAACATGTGACTCTAGGCACATGTTTTACAGTGATGAAGATGTGTTGATGCTAGTCATGTTGTACAACGACGAAAGCTTTTGTTTATGGCAGGGCAAACACTCTTATCATGTTAAGACCAGTTTTCTATCTTAAAATATTATTTAGATGTTCATTGTTAAAATGACTTTCCACCAGGATCTGGTACCTGGGCATGGTGGGGAGGTTTGAGTGCCTCAATGATCCAGAGAGCTTCGGAAACCACAGCCCAAAGAAAACGAGCAAAGATAAGAAAATGAAGGTGGGGAGGACTTACGGGTAAGTGAAATGTAGCTGGCCGTAAAACAACTCAAAACTGGAAACACCCATGGGCATGATGGAATTGCACCAGAAATGTTAAAGGATTTAGGAAAGAAAGCAGAAGAATTCCTATTCAAGATAATGGAAGACGCCTGGACGGAATAGAAGGTTCCCAGAGATTGGGAGGTGGCAGTTATTATCCCCATCTTTAAGAAAGGAGACAATAGAGAATGTGGTAATCACTGTAGTATTTCATTGTTATCGGTGATTGGAAAGGTGTACTCAAGAATTCTGGAGACCACATTGAGAAAGGAGGTATAGTCTAAATTGGAAGAAGCTCGGTTTGGCTTCCGCCCAAACAGAAGCACGCAAGAGCTCATATTCACAGTCAGGATGGCCAGTGGAAAACTACCTTTCATGCAACATTTATTGACCTGTAGCAGAAATTTTACAGAGTCCCGAGAAAGGAATTATGGAAAGACCTAAAGGAATGTGGAGTCATCAATACCCTTGATAGGTCCATTAGAAATCACTATAGAAACTGTCAGAACTACGTGCGGACAGGAAATGTGAGATCAGCAGAATTCATCACAAAACAAGTAGTCCAGCACGGATGTAATCTAAGACCTCTACTTTTCATAGTATATCTCGACAGAATTATGCAGGCATGCCATGATAAAATTTGCAACCTGAAGGTTGGAAATTACCTCATGAGATCAGTGTAACTAACTAATCACGCATTTGCGGACGACCTGATTGTAGTTTCCAGCGAACAAAATCTACAGCACAATATTAATATATGGGTGGAAGAGTTAAGAAACACAGGTTTGGAGGTGTACGTGGAGAAGACGAAGACTATGGTGATCAGTAGGAATGAGGAGAGGCACAGCATTAAGGCAGATGGAAGACCACTGCACCAGGTCACCAAGTTCAAGTATCTTGCTTCAACAATTAGTTCGGATGGGAAGATGGAGGACAAAATTGCGAATAGATAGGAAAAGCACGCTTGTTTAAGGTAATCCGAGCAAAGTTCATAAACAAGAGGGAAATCTCTAAGAATACAAAGCTGGCTGTTTACAAATTCACCTTTGTCCCTATATTGATTTAAGTCTGTGAATTCTGGACACTAACTGAACGAACGAAAACCAGAATTCAAGCGGCAGAAATTCAATATCTCCGGAAACTAGAGGACAAATTAGGAGAGATAGGATTACAAATGCAACCATTCGGAGAACAGTGAGTATTAAACCACTAAAGAAACCCGTCCAAGAACATCAATTAAGATGGTTCGGCCACGTTCAATGGATTGCCAACAGACCGCATACTGGGGCCAATGAAGGAGATGAAAGTGGAGGGGGAGAGAACTCGAGGAAGACCACGGAAGGTTTGGAAGGATGGAATAAGAGAGGCCCTGTAGGAAAGGGGGGCTATCTGTGAGTGAGGCAGTTGCCTTTGTCCGAGACAGAGGAAGATAGAGATCTCTCGTATTCTTGACACCGTACGGTACAAGAGGACTGGATTGAGTTAGTAAGTAAGTATGTAAGTTAAAATGGCTACAATGTTTGGATATTGAGTTGTAACTTGATATTGTTGCTTGCGTTCTTTTGACCCTCATTAATAGGAGATGAAAGGCTAAGGTTATATGACTTACCAGTAAGCACGTCATACATAATTGCCGTACGGTCTACACTAGAGCACTAAAGCACTCTTGGACTCACTGAGCCATGGCAGTCAAATGGAATTACATCTCCCAACGTGCAGAAATAAAGGACTTGAGATGTTTTGTGTCCGACATTTACAATCCAGCGTGGACTTTAAATTTAAAGCACAAAGGAAGTGTGTCACATACAGCAATTAGAATCCAGACTACAAAAGGAATTGCAAATTACGGTATTGTCAAGCATTCCTTTACTGGTGTATAAGTGCAATCAAAAGTCTTCACACTTGTTAAATTACAGTAGTTGTTGATTAAAGGATTCATATTATTAGGCCCAGGTGGACCATTTAACAGTTAATAGTAGTTTCAAGATACAGTAGTTAACATTCTTCAACATAGTGCATTATTGAGTATTCTTGGCAATGTTATCTGGCTCATTCAGGCTGCTGTTTAAGAGCAAGCATGTTTGTGATTTATAACCTTCGATCTGCATTTTTACCAGCAGCTATTGTATGTTTACTATATTTTAGATTTTATATTGAACTGAGTACTGTAATTGAAACAGCAATTTCTTGGCTGTAGTTATTACAGTATTCTTAATTGGAACAAAGATACATTTATTGAAGTTTCAGAACCTTTCTTCTAGTAAAATGACATTCGTAAAGGGACTTCAATGATCTGACACAACGAGAAATATCAGTCATATCCCAGATTTTTGTGCGTTGCCTTTTAATTGGGAAGTAAAAGATTTCTGTGCCAATTCTAATAAATTGTCTTAATTGCTGTAGGTATTTAGAGCCTTGAATATATTCGTTCCATTTCGTTTTACTTTGGGAATATTTGCATGTATTCATGAGCTTGTGAATCCAAGATGCTTGCACATTTCAATCTCATTGATGGAATCTATAGTGCCACCATCCCTAGAGCTCTGTGTGGGCAAACAAAATTATGTTTATTACAAATGTTTACCACTTAATTGAACATCGCTTCATAACTTCACAGTTTCTCAACAAGCCCTTTTCACATAGTTGATAACATAAATATTATTTTCCCCCTATAGTATTATAATTCATACTACATCAGCTGATGGACTCTCATGATATTTAAAAGATGAAATCTATTATTTACATTTATTTAAATGTATAGGCCTACTGTGAGCAAGCTTAGGCGGTAGCTGGTGGTTTTAAGAGTCGTATCGTCCACCACCAAGTGCAGAAATTGCTTATCACTTAATATTTGGGGCAGATGACCTATTCAGTTCGCCCCTTAAAACAACAATGCCACCAATCTTTCATAGCAAAATCAAGATTCGCCTTGTACAACCATAGACAGCAAACTGAAGGGCATTTATGAAACACCACAACAATTTACTTTCAATGTATTGTATTATCATTTCAAATGATCTTGTTGACTTCATCGTTATGCTTTGGTCTACCGTTATGCGTTACGGTTACGGCATGTATGACGGCATGATGTTGTTCAGTGCATATGCAACGAGTCTGAGTTTAATCCTGGGGTCTGGCGTTATGCGGTACGGAGACGGCGAGTGCGTGACCTGATGCAGCAGTGTGCACCTCCCGCTCTCCATTCCCCGCGCGGGAAGCCTAAGTTAAAGGGTAATGGAGTCTGTTGAGTCTGAGTTTACTCCTGGGGTCTGGCGTTATGCGATACGGAGACCGCGAGTGCGTGACGTCATGCAGCAGAGTGCCCCTCTCGCTCTCCGTTCCCCGCGCGGGAAGCCTAAGTCAAGACCGACTACAATAAATCAGACCGCAATGCCACTATCGATACCGTAGAACATGGCGGAAATCGTAGGGGATTGTTTACATTTGTTGAACCAACATTTTAGTTTGTCTGCTGCCAGAATTTCGTTCAAATGTCGCATATCTCAAGTGATTTCGTGCTGTTATTTATTGTAATAGTGTACATTGAGTAGTGTAGTGCACTGTGAATAATTATAAATTCCGGTGATACCTAATGTGAGAATTACAGATCAGTTCAAATTATTAGACTCAAAACACACATTTCCACCATTTTCAAATACATTTCAACATAGCTGTTTATGAAAGGGAATTTTCTTGTCAGAGTGTTGGTATAATGCGATATAGCAGATCACACTCGATTTATGGATTCACCCAATATGTTGACAACTCTACTTTGACCTTCAGCTGTTTTGTTTCGAAGGGGAGTCACTCGCGGCTCTGTGACCGAAAGTAACAGCTTAAGTCAACAATGAAAATTTAAAGTTATGGCCATTGTTGGTGCAGTATAATGTTAATAGGGAATTTCTATGGTAGTGAAGCAAGTTAGTTAATTATTTATTGATTTAAGGGGTGGAGCAGTGAGGTCATCTGCCCCTAAGTGTAGCTATTTCTCACCGTTAATTTCGAAATGTTATTACACAATATAACAATATAATTAAATCGTTGATTCCTTCCATCATTTAGCACCGTGCACAGTAAAATCAGATTGCGTTTGGATAATTGGGAAAAAACAAGACATTTCTTCACGTTAAGTTGCAGTTTTTGATGCTCAGCTGGATGAAGGAAGTGCTTGAGTCTAATAATTTGAACAGATCTGTATTGTCTGTTCATTGTTATTGTCTGTGAACCCGGCTGTAAATTTAATACTGCTGCAGACACTTCAATTTTTAAATTTCCTAAAGAAAGAGAAATGGATAAGAAATATTCTCCGGGATAATTTTCGAAGTTAAAACAGTTGTATGTTGTGGTTAGGAAAATTCCCTAAACCCCTGATGCCATTCCAGTAGGTGGTGTTGGCCATTCCGCCAATTTTCACAAATCAACCATCTTACCACACAACTCCTGTTTGTTAAAGTAGATGATGGTAGTTTTAATGACATACCATGAGTGTCAGTGTGTTCTAAAGTGCCAAGTTCTTTAAGTGTAATGTATTCTATAAGAATCGTGAATCAAGAATCTTTGTGTCCTTGTGGGCAAATTGAATTGGATACTGCAGTCTGATGGAAGCAGTGATTTTAAAATGCGACAGGTATGTAAATAGAATTACTGTTAGTATCACAAGCAAGTGGACCTGGGGCTTTAACCCCAGATTAGGTTCGTTTTTGCATATAACACATTAATAAGATAGAATTTATGTCCGTTACTAGGTTAGGTAGGCCTACTGCCTGGCCGAAAATTACTGTTAGTACCACAGGCAAGGGGGTCTCGGGCGTTAGGTTAGGTTTGTTTTTGTATGTAAAACATTACCTAATAAATAGGATTTATGTCAGCTACTAGGTTAGGTTTTTATATATAAAGCCTTCAAGAACCAACTGATTTGCCTTCCGTTGGAATTCTATACACATCGAATTTGAAGAATGACAAGTTGATAATACAGTAAATTTTCATTTTAAAGAGTTTGTAACAGTCAATTGTGTGTTATTGGCAAATGCTATTTGAAATAAAGAAAAAAATGATAGTACCTCTGTGCCATCTGTTGGAGCTAGTTCAGGTTGCTCCTATCCTATACAAACAGATAGAAGCGAGTGCGCTCTAATAGCTCTCTCCGCTCAAAACAAACAACACACGACCGTGTTTACGGTATACGTAGGGTTGGCAATATCTTATTTGTGAAATAAGCCACGCCTACAATGCCCAACACAACTGAAATTTCACTATATAGGCCTAAGTCGTGTTATAAATGGGGATGGTGGGTGTGTTATAGACAGCGGAGGAGACAACATCTATTAGCAGATCACTGTTGTTAAAAAAAGGCAGTCATCGGAACGCGTTAGGCTGTAACCATTGTCAAAAACCATTGGATTGGACAAATCGAAGGTTAGAATGGTCTGGTGCATTTGCCGCTTTGACCGCTCGCAGCTATTGGGGCAGGTTGACACATAACCATTGATCTGGACGTGTTAGGCTGTAACCATTGGATTGGACAAAACGGAGGTTAGAATGGTCGGGTGTTGGTGCGGCATAGTACCAAAACGGTGAGGTGTGCAGTACTGTTCTGAGGATGGTTGAAGTGAATAATGGCATCCACAGCTGGAAATTCGTCTATAGCCTATAATAATAAGGGATTATTGCAGCCATTGGCTATGCATATAATGAATAAAATCTAAAATCATACAGTAAAATAATTGTTATTCCCTAGGAATATCAAAGATTCATGTCTTAATGTGCAGAATATAGCGTGGGATCTTCCACATTGTTCTCCACAGCGCTCACACAAACATTCGTCACACGGATGATGGAACTTTTTGGTGCGACACAGTTTATAACGGAAACCATGTATGGCAACGCGCGTGAGAATATGTCTCAGCCATAGAACTGGAATGCCGTCGGTATGGGAGGAAAGTGCGGTTTGTTGGTGCGACTAGTTACTCCTGGTAGTGCATCTCAAGGAGGAACATTTGACGTATACGAACGAAAGGATGATGTACGTACGAGGAGATACAAGTAAAAGAGGTACTTTTGAACTTTTAGGCGAACGGTAAACTAAACGGGACTTAACGCCGAAATACATATTTCAAAACATCATGTAGTAATTTGATAAGCCTCCGTGGCTTAGGCGGCAGCACGCCGGCCTCTCACCGCTGGGTCCGTGGTTCAAATCCCGGTCACTCCATGTGAGATCTGTGCTGGACAAAACGGAGGCAGACAGGTTTTTCTCCGGGTACTCCGGTTTTCCCTGTCAAAATTTCATTCCAGCAACACTCTCCACTATCATTTCATTTCATCTGTCATTCATTTAATCATTGCCCCAGAGGAGTGCGTCAGGCCTCGGCAGCCGGCACAGTTCATATCCTCGCCGCTAGATGGGGGCTTCATTCATTCCATTCCTGACCCGGTCGGAGACTGGAAGCAGGCTGTGGATTTTTTCATGTAGTAATTTGATACTTAAAATGGCTAGGAATATACGCCAACATAAAATATTATATTGCAGCCTGATTGTTCATCATTTTATCTTTAGATCAAAGGCAGCATAAACAATAACTATAGGCCTACTGGCAAAAAATACAAGCCGCACGTACATTAAAATTAAAATAAGGTTAGGCTGGGAATGACTAAGAATAAAGAAAAAAATGTTAATTGGTATTCAACATTTTTATTAACTCAAAGGCAGCATTCATATGTGTGTGAATATGCATAAGCCTACAACTAAACAATTAAATAGATTCTTAGTGAACAAAAATACATAGCCTACTTTATTTATACAAAACACCCACATGTTCAGTATTCTTCAAAGTAATGGGGCGTGGTGGCGCAGTGGTCAAGCTATTCGCCTCTCACCAAGGTGGACCAGGTTTGATTCACGGTCATTGCATGTGAGATATTTGAAGTGAAATCCCTCACAAAAACTCGGAAAACTATCCTAAATGCAGCGCGAGACCACTTCGGACCCACCCGAGTCTGGACCCAGGACGGCCGCGTTTTAATACACCTCCCTGATGGAACTAAGAAGACCGTCACCACATTTAGGGAGCTGGAAAACGTTGAGCTAATGCGGGATATTAGAGTGAAGTGAAATGAACATGTGCGTAATGTTTATATTAGACAAGTTTAGTAATAAGTGTGTGTGTGTATGTGTGTGTGCGTTGGTTGCGGTCGGCAGTGTGCAGCGGGAGGTCCGGGTAGGTTTCTTCTATTTTAAGATATATCTCCCGTTATCCAGCTGAGCTATTGTATGAATGAGCTAACTGACCTTGGCCAGCCTAGCCCACACCAACCCCCTCCCTCCCCTTACACCACTGGCTTTCTTCTAAAACAGGCACTTTCCTCATCCAAACATTCATTACAATGTTGCCATATTAATGCTCTGTCGCTGGTTGCGCATCACGACGAAATACAGGCAATAATAAACGAAAACAATATCCACATCCTCTGCATAAGTGAAAGTTGCTTAAAACCTGACATCCCGTCTAGCATGGTGGAACTAAATCGGTACTCGCTGGAACGTCATGACAGAAATGAAGGGAGGCGAGCAGGCGGGGTTGCCATGTACTGTAGAAGCGACTTAAAAAGACGGGTAATATGTGTATCAACACTTAGCACACAACCAGGACCGGAATTCATGTTTGTTGAAGTAATTGTTGGCCAACAAAAGACTCTGGTAGCTGTTGTATATAAGCCGCCAAGAATAACAAACATGAGTGAATTTGAAAACCGCTTGCTCGACTTACTTCCAAGCTACGAACACGTAATAGCCGTGGGTGACTACAATACCAATTTACTGACACAGACGTATGAGACCAAACAATTAAAAAACCTGTTCGCTTCCTGCGACATGACTATTCTTCCCCTAGAACCTACAAACCACATTTACTCTGATAAATACGAATCACATACATTGATTGACCATCTTGTGACAAGCAATCTCGACAGAGTTGAAACTTTCGGGCAAATACCCGTACCATCTATCTCCACCCATGACCTAATTTACCTATCGTACTCCCTACGTGTGCCTAAGTACACACCTAAATATATTATCACTAGAAACATGAAAAATATTAATATGGATGACTTAAAACATGACGCATACAACCTTCCCTGGAATGACATATTACTCTTAGATAACATTGACGCAAAAGTAAACAAGTTAAATTCTCTTATTATTAGTCTGTATGACAAACATGCCCCTAAACATTCGATCAAAGTTACTCGCCCAGCATGCCCATGGTTAAATGATAACATTAAAAGTATGATGGCACAGCGTGATGCACTATTCCGGCGTTTTAAACGTACCCGTGACGAAACTGATTTTGAAAATTATCGTGTACTCAGAAATCGTATTAAGCAGCTCGTAAGAAACGCCAAATTCTCCTACATCCAAAACGTGACAAAGAAGATGAATACAAGGAATGCCTGGAATAATATGCGTTCTCTAGGTATAGGCAAACAGCAGCAACAGACACATGTACCAGACATACCGCTTGATGAGTTAAATGAATATTTCACTGAAGAGAGAGTACCAACTAATTCAACACCCCATGATTCTTTTCACCCACTACCTGACCACCCGCTCTTTACTTTCCATCCGGTTACGGCAGACAAAGTAAAAAAGGTACTATATTCCATAAAATCAAAAGCGAGAGGAGTTGATGATATTCCCATATCCTTCATACATAATATCATCGGTGCCGTTCTACCAATTATTACTCACATATTCAACCATAGTCTTACAACTAACACCTTTCCCTCCCTATGGAAACAAGCCAATGTCATCCCTATTCCTAAGAAAACCGAACCTTTATCTCCATCTGACTATCGGCCAATATCCATTCTACCTGCACTTTCAAAAGCCCTCGAGCGTCTGGTTCATGAGCAAGTACTTGAATATTTGAATAGCCGTTCTCTTTTAGACCCTCTGCAATCAGGTTTCAAGAAGGGACATAGCACCGCAACAGCATTACTCAAAGTGACTGACGACATTAGACACGCAATGGACCAAAAACTGGTGACAATCCTCACCCTTCTCGACTTCAGCAGTGCTTTTGACACCATAAATACTCAGACACTATTGAAAAAGATGGAATTTTATTACTTCGACCAGCAGACAATTAACTTTTTCGCATCATACCTGAATAATCGCCAGCAACGTGTTGTAACCCAGGATAAAACTTCTCAGTGGCTAAGCAGAAAGTCAGGCGCCCCACAGGGTAGTGTATTAGGGCCCTTGCTTTTTGTACTATATATCAATGACATCTCATCTAATTTGAAAAATTGCAAATATCACCTATATGCAGATGATTTGCAAATATACTCCCACTGCAAGACAAATGACATTCCATTGACAATTGAAACTATCAACGCTGACCTTCAACGACTTGGAAAATATTCTCAGGAAAATTCCCTTCTTCTGAATCCATCCAAAACACAAGTTATCATAATTGGCTCTCAAAAACTATTGACGTCACTCCGAGATCAAATTATTCCCCCAATTGTACTGAACAACAATGAAATTCCATACTGTCCTACAGTGAAAAATCTAGGTGTGATAATAAATCAGACTCTTAACTGGTCTGAACATGTACAGAATGTATGCAAGAAGATTTTCGCAACGCTCCACTCCCTCAAAAGAAAAAAAGATATTTTACCATTCAAAGTAAGAATCCTACTCATACAGACACTAATACTTCCTATTCTTGACTACTGTGACGTTATTCTTGTAGACGCAACCAAAACATTAACTTTGAAACTTCAACGAGCTCTGAACTCTTGCATACGATTTATCTACGATCTGAGGCTATGATAAACATATTACTCCCTATTATTGCGCTCTTTCCTGGCTGAAACCTGAACTACGTCGATCATATCACATTCTTGTCCAGATTTTCCGATTATTGTCTGACGATAGACCACTATACTTATCAAATAAATTCAAGTACTTGTCTTCTTTCCATGGTAATAATACACGCTCTGGTTCTTCCCTCTCCATTCCTATTCATCGCTCCTCTATATACAATAACTCTTTTCATGTGGTGGGGTCTAGGCTGTGGAATACCCTTCCAGCCAGTGTCAGGGGTACCACCTCACTATCTAAATTCAAGACCACCTGCTGGGGCAGCCTGCTGAACATTGCTGACCGACAACAAGTATGACTGGATGAGTGAATGAGAGTGTGCAAGTCATGATCAATGTCAATTATTATAGTTTAATTTTGTCGCCATAATATGTTTATTGTATTGTATTAATGTGGTTAAGTGTAAGAGAGGGCCAAGAGCCCTTACTGCGCCACCAATAAAGGCAATAATAATAATAATAATGTCCTGTGGTTCGGATTCCACGTAAAATGGAGGTCCCTTGGCTCATGATCACAAGATTAACGGTCACGTAAAACTACAAGCTTCTTTTTTTTAAAGCAGGTCGAAACTTAGACCTCACATAAGTCATAAAGCAAACGAACAGGTCCTGCAGGGAAGATCCCTTAAGCCGAATTATTTTTATCGTCTCCAAGACTGACATCATAAAAGTATACTGGAAAATGTGAAATTTTATGCCTATGCTGATGAAGAAAGTAACAGTTAATATCAGGCTACTTGTCGTTCAATAACTCTTGGTCTTTTCTTGGGTGGCTGAAGCCGATGCTGTGGGAAATTGCAAATTGCAGGTACCGCATCGCATCATCTTTAAGCAGTGGTTTGTTTCTATTTGAATGAAACAAGTAGCATGTTTATAAAAGTGTTCACAGCTATAACCCATTTCTTTAATAGGCCTATATCTGGGCGTTTCCATGGAAATCTGTAATATAAGCGTAGGTTATAATTCTGTGACTAATGACTTATAACCTACAATAGGGCCTACGTGTATTTGTCATGTGCTATTTAGGCCTATGTCAAAATTTGATGTAAGACGTATCCATAAACGCAGAATAGGCTACTTCATTACAAATTTCAATTCTAAAATAAAGTAGACCGTAAACCTACCGTATTATTGGACAATACCATTCATATAACGTTGCACAGAGGTACGTACGATCGAATATATGAAAATAATCACGACATATCAGCTGACTTGCAACCTAGAGTTAAATGGTATGACAGTTTTTGGTGCGACTAGTTACGCCTGGTAGTGCACCAGGAAGCAGTTTTCAGCGAGGGTTACCATGGGAGGAGTTGTTCCAGTAGTACCTACAGTTCAATGGTCTCAGCTCGTACCCCCCACTCTTCCAATCGTCAAAAAGCATAGCGTCCGTGGCGCAAAAATACTACCAAATGTCCTTTGACCCTAGTGTGTCCATGAGTTTTACATATCCTGGAGTAGAAGGTAGCAACATTTGAAGTCGGAGTTCTTCTACATTATAAACCTCACAAGTCACCTCTTACACCGGTCTTGAACTTGTATACTTTGATACACCCAAGGCCTTCTTTATGTAAGTTGCCTTCAGTTGCTCCATATTGTTCCAAATACTTCATATTTAAATGTGTCCAAATGCTCTTCAGTCCATAAGTCACAATACGGGTAACTTTTAACCGCAAAAGTTTTAAGGCTGTTTTTATAGATAGCTTAGTCAAATGTTTTATGTTGTTGATGACTTTGGTAGCGACGCTGGGTCTATCCTTGATGTGCAGTGTGAAAACATTGCCAGTTGACTGTAATGTAGGACCTAAGTAGGACTACTTGTAAGGTGATACACTCTCAAGCGTTTTTCCTGCAATGTGAAAAATTTCTGGCTTTCCCCCTTTCCCAAAGGTCATAGATTTAGTCTTGTTTCTGTTTAACCTAAGGTCATTGTGTAACGCCGATCATTCTAAAGCGTCGAGAGCAGATTGTAATTCGACCTGTGAACTTGAAGCGAGCACCATGTCATCTGCATATATACGTAGATGAGATTACCCTCTCTGATAATATATCTGTGATATTATCTGCCATAGCAGTGATAAATAACAGAGGGCTTTATGGGTCTCCTTGTAGCACGCCTGTAGTCTGCTCTATTGGGCTTGATGTTGAATTGCCATCGTTAATGACTATATTGTTAGAGCCTAAAATACTTTTGACAAGACGTTTCGTGTAGCTGTTAAGTTACCTCTCAATAGTCTGTCTAGTTTTTCCAATATTTTCTTGCTGCTAATCGAGTCAAAAGCGTTAGAGAAGTCAATGAATATGGATTGTAACTTTCCCTTCGGTACTGACAGGGTAGACGCAATCTCAGTGTGAAGACCTAGAATTGCCTGGATTGTGCATCTTCCTCTCCTGAAGCCAAATTGTGAGTCGCAATGCTATTTGGGATGGCTGGGTGGGTTACATACAGAGGAGGAGGAAGCATCTATTAAAACATCATTCCCTGATTTATTTCTCGTTGTTTGATAAGGTATTTTGGCTAATTCATGTACTATAGAGAATATTATCGCTCGTTCTACTTTCATTCAGTGCTACCATTCTGTTTTAGACCACCTCGTTGTGTAGTGCCTAGCGTTCTTGGCTGTCGTCCCGGAGGTCCGGGTTTGATTCTCCAGCTCTGCCAAGAAATTTAATTCTCAAGTGAGGGCTGGGACGGGGTGCACTCAGCCTCTTGAACCAACTTAGTAGAGGAGGGTTCAATTCCCACCTCAGTCATCCTGGAAGTGGTTTTCCATGTTTTCCCCACTTCTAATTCAGGCGAATGCCAGGATGGTTCCTAACTTAAGGCCATGGCCGCTTCCTTCCCATTACAATCCCCAGTTTACAAACACACTAGTTCAGCCATAACAATAACACAGGTTATCACACAAATTCCACACACAAATACATGGGGCTACAAGACCACGATGTCGTAGCCCCTAATATAAGCAACAACCATTTATATTTGCATTTTATATTTGCTTAGGCCCTTCATGGGCTGTATAGTGTCAGGGGTTGACTTTGTTGTTGGTTGACTATTCTTGTAGTTCCATTTAGAAGTATTTGCATTTTTTTAACATTATGTCTTACCTCTGCTTTATTTATGTCTGTATTTTTAGCTACTGTCTGTTCGCGTTGCTTCTAGCGAAGTACGTCAGGGTTTCATATTGAATTTGTGCCTTATTACATAAAAACCTGTAATTTCTGGTAGAATTTAATCAATTATGCGAATGTTTGTCTTCGAATTTGCCGCTATTTCGATGGCGCCATGCCCGCCAGTCGCTACAGCTGTTCCCCAACGATTTCCGCCATCTTGGATTTGATGTTACGGTCTGAGATATTGTAGTCGGTCTTGCCTAAGTTAATGGGTAATGGAGTCTGTTGAAAGAGTCCTAGGGCTTTGAGCGAAGCGAAGTAGTGTGTTTTGGATGGTTCTAAATCCTCCTCCTCCTCACCCTCCTCACAAGATGGCGGCAGCCCGATAACTCCCGAACGCATGGTCGGATTTAGACGAATGAGGTGTCATTGAACTCGGGCTGATACCCCCTTTCCAATGGACAACATATTTCCACCCCAAAATAAAACCTACTCCTACTAGGGGGTGAAATTGTAATTTTTTAGAGAATCTCTCTTTCCAATTGCAACATGTGAGAGTTTGAATGCCGATATGGAATGAAACGTTGTTCTACATAAAGTGCATATTTTCGGTGGAAAGCCACTATGAATTAGCATGCCCACTCATGGCTTTTGAAGAGGGTGGGGGAGCGGTTCCCTGTGGACGGGTCCTTGTTGACAGGTCCCTGTGGACGGGTCATTGTTGACGAGTCCCTGTGGACGAGTCCTTGTGGGCAAGTCCTTGTGGACAGGTCCTTGTGGACGAGTCCTTGTTGACAGGTCCTTGTGGACGAGTCCTTGTGGATGAGTCCTTGTTGATGAGTCCCTTTGGACTGATCCCTTTGGACCGGTTCCTACGGACTGGCTCATGACTTTATTTAAATTATGTCAAAGGGCCTAACTACATTTCGCGTGTGTTGAACTGACGTTGTTCCCCAGTCTCCACTACTATAATAGGATAACGATATGAAACGAAAGTGGCGAAATACATGTGAACACGTGTGAGATGTCATTATTAGCATTCTCCTTGTGAAACAAGTCACATCCTGTTTTGGTTCATACGTGAGAAAATGCAAGTTCATCACGTGCACGATAAGATCTAACAAGTCACAACCTGTTTTGACAGTGGTGAGAGGTGAATGGGGGGGAGTCAGTGTAAGAGAGAACACAGGTGAAGAGAGAAAGAAATATGTATTGCTCATAATACATGTGGAGGTGAGGACTGTACATAGGACTGTAGGTTAAGTACAACATGAGTGAATAAATAAATACAAGACACACAGGTTCACACAACATGTAATTTATTAATCCAAGAATTAAAGGCTGAGCTAAATCCCAACCATTTTACATATTGTTTATTTCCTTTTTGTTTCAACACTTTTCCACAAGGTAATGTTTAGGAAACGCCGTCTTTTGGAGTTCTTGGAGATAAAACCTGCCTTTTATGGGTTGATGGTTGAGGTCCTCGAGTAAATAGGTGACTGGACTGTTCAGGTTGACTTGACGAATTTGAAATAGTTCAGTCCCCCAATTTGGTGTGTAGCCCTTGTCGAAGACGGACTTGAATTTACCCACACGAACATGGTCCCCAATGTTAAGGCGATGACGTTTAGGGTCTGCTGTTTTATGGGGTTAAACAGTTTATCCAGTTGTGGAATATTTTTAGTCACAAGTCGTGGCTTGGTCCCAATGGTTCTGTGTTTGGTGTCATTGTAACGTGACACTAGCTCAGGTAACAAGTCCAACCAGCGATAAGTGCCCTGAGCGGTAAACGCGTTCCACATATGGATTTTCAATGTTCGGTTGAACCGCTCGACCACGCTGGCTTTGAGATTGCTGTACGTGGTGTAATGGTGAATATCCTTAGATTTGAGAAAACTGGAGAAATCCTTGTTGAAAAATTCTTTTCCCTGATCGGTTTGTAGCAGCTGAGGTTGACGTTTAGATTGTTGAATAATATGTTGAAAGGCCTTAGTGACTAGTGGACCAGACTTGCGTAGCACAGGTTCAACAAACGCCATTTTGGAATAAACATCAATGACCGTCAACATATAGCGTACACCATCGTTAACGTTAGCATAGGGAATCATTTCAACCAAGTCTGCTTGCCAAAGTTCATCCACACCCTGTGAAATCACCTTGAGTCGCTGATAGTGACGTCTAGCTGGACGATGCAACTCGTGAGCAATACCCATTTTAATGGGTGAGGGCTTAAACAATAATTTTGGCATTTCGAAGTTCTTCCTCAATTTCTTGAATTTCCCAATCGTGACCAATATGACCGGCTTGACGTGAAGCATGCAACAGCTGTAGTCGCTGGACGAGTTTATTGGGATTGTGCCAGTAGGTAACATCCACAAGGGGTTTTAATGGTTTAAATGTCACTCCTGAAGCGGACACTTTACGACGACCACTTTGGCTAGTGGGGAACATTTTTGCAATGATGGTTTTATATTTTTGAGATATATTGGCATTCACTTGTTGAGTGGGATCATACTGTCTTTTGTGGGCATGGGTGTCCAATAAAATGGATTTATATTTACCAAGGTCCTCTGGCGTATAATCTTGGGATGAGGGGGTCCGAGAGAATAGTAGCTTTAACAGTCCTGGTGTTAATTTATAGTTGATCTTTTTAATGACAGCTTTAGTACGACTAAATTTAATCGATGAATCACTATCATCCTCATAGCGAACGCCATATGTGGTATCTGTGTTTCCAACAAATAGATTGGTGAAATAGGGTTCCAGTGTTGATCCATAATATTTTATTAAAATGTTTTTCAGTTGGGCTTTATGTTGAGGGGTGGCCAAGAGTTGTGAAAATGGAGACGATCTGGAAGGGCAAGGGGTTTCGACCATGGCCAAGGATTTCCTTTTTCTTAAAAACTCTGCAAGGGGTGATGCCTTTTTTTGAGGCGTAAACACTTGTTCCTCATTATCCTCAACTTCGCTAACACTAGTTAAATCTTCCTCTTCCTCTTCCTCTTCCTCAGGGTCCTCGTGGTGCGTCTGAGTGGCTTGTGAAACGGTAGGTAGCGTTTCAGATGGCTTGAAAGAGGGTTTCAACATGGATTTTAGCGGAGGTGCTAAATGTTGTTGAATAAACAAAGCATGATCCGCACGCGATCGTTTCAATTGACGAAACTTTTGGCGAATAGTATTTTTTGCTCTAATAATATGCTTTTTCAATTGACTCTCTTCTAACGCCATGGTGTCGTGACAAATGACTTGAGAGGGAATGATACAGTGCCTTAAATAGCAATAAAATGATCAAACCCTAAGCGATACCGCCCTTGGTTGAGTTCACTTTGTTTATCGATCACTAAACAGGCATGACGTTGTGTGTTCCAGCACTTGCCACACAATTCTGTAAACATTTGAAAGGTCATATCCGGATTCACATGTTCATTATAAATGTGACGACTGTTCCTCTCGTCCTGGCGAAATAAAACAATGACATTGGCATTGTCACGAATCAACTGTTTGGACATTTTAGAATACGTTTGTCCAAGATAGAAGCAATCGATATGTTTGTGTCGACCATGCTGAAATAGCTTTGAATGATGCCTTGTCGTTCAGTGGATACATCATCGAAAATCATGACTTAATCAGGCTTTACCTCATCCGGTGAAATAACATTTTCTTGCGTGGAAAATGTAAAATACCCCATATTCTCATTTTGTAATCCAGACATGACTTGATCCAGAAACACGTAGAGGGGTTGGTAGAGAGATTTTGCGAAAATATAAATATTTTGAAAACACAGACCATTGGGCGCTGTAATAAGTGTCAGCAAAAGATTGGTCTTTCCACAGCCGGAAGGTCCCACAATGATGCAGCGAATGGAAGATGGAAACAGTGAACCATGGCGTTGTTCACGTGATGTGGGGCAGAGATGGGAAACCATGTCCCTCACGGGGAATGACTCTTGCTGCTTAATTAGCTTCATTTCAACTAAGGATTAGAGAGTCTAGCAGGCTGTCTATATACATCGCACCGAGCCTTGTCATAGAAACAGTAGACTCGTACTACAGGTTGACGATGGATGTCTTTGGACGTGCGTTGATGGTCAAAGCTAGGTCTGTTCCCATACATGATCCTAAACAAGAAACAGACCCTACTAATAAACACTATGTGGATAGGTCAGTAGTGCCACGCACAAAACAAGGAGATTATGACTTGAAAGGAAAGTGGTTAACTCATGTAAAACATCCTCAAGTGTCAACAGACGTTACTACAAAAAAGTATGTGGATAACAAGGTGTATGAGTTTAATGATAAAGTGCCTCAGCTTACGGTGAATGGCTATAGCGCTAATCATCACCGCATTATTCACGTGGAAGACCCACAAGAAGATGATGATGTCTGTACCAAGCGATACGTGACCTATGAAATGAAAAGGCTTTATAAATTTATCCCATCTGTATTTTTAGTGCATCTGACAAATGTTAAACCTGTGAATGAGAGAAACCATATACCGCTAGTTCATGACCTGCACTTGACCTATGTGCTTGCTTCGGGTTTAAGCCACTATCGACTACACTATGATGGAACCATTCGTCATCAAATATGCCATACCTAATGAGAACCATTTACAAATAGAGATAAATGGTCATAGAATGTTGGTCCATAACCATGAAATGGTCAATGCAGGAGACGAATTATCCTTTCATCTCATGTTGACATGGAATGAAAAGCAAGCTGGAAAAACCATAAACGATTTCCCAATTTATGTTGAATTGGAATATACAGCCATGAAATAACAATCTGACGTTAGTTGTGACTTAAACTTTCTTGTGAAAGGTTGTTGGTCATCATCATCATCATGGTGAAACAAAGATATGTGGTGAGAAAGACTAAAAATATGACCCTGTCCTTGGCAAAGCCTGGGCTTATGACATTCATGGACAAGCCCTTGCGAAAGAAAACAATAAAAAATAATGTGTTGACCATAAGGAAAGCTCTTCGAGCAGCACAGAGACATGTTATTCCAAAACGTCAGAGACAGGGTTCAAAACAAGGGCGAGTGATCCCCGTCCCTAAACGAGCAGGATTTTTACCTGCATTATTCGCTGGTCTGGCTGCTCTAGGTTCACTTTTAGGCGGCGCCAGTGCAGTGGCAAAAACTATTAAAACCGCGCAACAGGGCAAGCAACAACTCAAAGAAAGTCAGCGACACAATGAAACATTGGAAGCCATTGCTATGGGTCTAGAAATGTCAATTTGAAGCCAGCCTTTTATCAACAAGGATTTGGAATTTCACCTTTTCGAAATAAAAAAAAACATCTTTAACCTCAGCCATAGCAAGACATGCCCTGACGCATCAGCAAGTGGAAAGCTATGATAAACAACTGAAGCTTTCTCATTTTCGAGGTGTGTTTATGCAAAACCAATTACCCTCACAACCCTGGAAACATGAATGTGCTGTTGTCAATTTAGATGATCACCGAGGACCTGGAACACATTATGTAGCTTATGTCAAAGAGGGATCCATGTATGGTACTTTGACAGTTTAGGGAATTTACCCCCGCCCATGGAACTAGTGACCTATTTTGGAAACAGTTTAACGTGTTTTTCGTGGGGTTTTTATGCAACTGGCATAAGTCAGTAGGAAGCCATTCTATATTTATTTACGCGGCAAATTGTTCAGCCAAGAGAATTTTTCATGTTAATTTATTATTATTATTAATTTATTATAATTATTATTAAGATATTTTCGGAGCATTTTATAAAAATTATAAGCATACAGATAGGTTTTCTATGTCTTATAAAACGCTATCAAGCAAATTATTACGAACGACAATATCATAGAAAGTTATGTGATTAAGGAATTTAACGGAGTTTCGTCAGTTAGGGTATATCGAGAGACGTGACTCACTGGGAATTCAAGTACACGCTTAATCTTGTCGGGAAGCATGACGCAATCCTGCGTAGCAGCAGAACGGAAAGGCGAATGTATGGAACGGAAGACGACTTCTCCCTCTCGCGCGCGGTGTGTAATGAGCCAGAGGAGGGGAATATAGCGGCGTGCTCAGCCAGTCAGTGGAGACCACGCAAGCTAGAAGTCGGATGAAGAGTGGAGATGCGACGGGTGCATATATCGTTCAGTGTTCCGTGGAACGAGAACAATCTGTGTAGTTCTTGCCGAGTATGGTTATACGCGGGGGTCGCTCCGATGTTCCGTGGAACGAAGACTATCTGTATAGAACTTAACGAGTACGGTTGTACGCGGGAGTGGCTCCGATGTTCCGTGGAGTGGAGGACTAACTTTTGTAAAACTTAACCAGTGTGGTTGTACGAGTGTTTGGGTCCGATGTACGGACCATAGAATTATCTAATCTACCAGAATATCATCATATATCGACGGAGATGTCGACGTCCAGGAGACTGTGGGAAGCTCACAGCATCATCCAGTACGATGGAAAGGCTTCAGCTATTTCCAGTGGTAAGCGCGAATGACGCAGAAATACGCAATCTCTCATTTCTCTTTGTTTTATATTTCATATTTCAATAACTTCATAGCTTGGGAATAAGAGTTAAATCAATAATTTATCAGACTCCGTTTTCACGTAATTTTCTATCGGTAATATTCAAATCACAACGCTCCAATTTAAATTTTATACTTATTAATTTTTCTATAGTTGTTTTATATAATAAATTCATTTCTTTTACAATGCAATCTTTGCTTTCAGTAGGTAGCATTAGATATAGACCAATTCCTTCTCCTGATACAATTGTTTGTTGGGTTAATGATCAAATCATACCACGATCTGAGTGAATAGATTCTTGAAGGTGTTCTACCAGAGCTAGACGTTGTTAAATACAAATTTAGATTTCAGCATTGCATTGAGGTCTTGGCGCCCATTAAAACAACATAGCTTAGGCAAAGGTAAACAGTTACATTTATCACCCAACAGTTTGGGGCAGCCAAACCGTTACATTTGTCGCTCAACGTGTGGGCTAGCAAATCTGCTACAATTGTACGCTCAACGTGGAGCAAAGTAAATACTGTTTCACTTGTCATCTCAGCCTAAGCAAGACTGTTACAACAGGATCAAGATATATTATAATGTGAAACGTGAGCAAACGTTTAACAGCCAACAGTGTGGACGTTTGTGTTTAATTTTTTTATATAAGACGCAACATAAGCAAAAACGTCAACAGTATGTCGGTGGAAAGTAAGACGTTTACACTGCATGGACGTGGACCTGAAGTGAGCCTAGACTTTTACCCACCTATCGAATTGAGAGAAAACCCTACGGTTTAGGACTTGTTTCTCTTGAAACGTACAATAGAATATACAACATACGTGAAAATGTGAACAACAAGTTTTACTATGATGATTCTGTGCTCACCCTGAACTCTGGTGGATACACGATAGATGACATTTATGAACACATTTATGTGGTGTTGATCAATGAATATGGTTTAAAGTCATTTCTCGATGGAACGCGCAAGTTTGAACTTGTAGGAAATACCAACACTCATCGCTGCAGTATTTTTTCTACATTCAACATTGACTTTAAAACACACACCGATTCCATTGGTCCATTACTAGGATTTAAACCACGCGTGTTGGAGCCCAACAAAAAACATGAATCAGACCATGAAGTGAAATTCATTGAGGACCATCATGTGTCGGTGACGTGTAATATTATTAGTCAAGTGTACACCAATCAAGAACCATCGCATTCGCTTTATGACTTTATCGTAACATCACCCAATGGTTATATTATTCGTGAAAACCCTCCAGTGGTGCTTTTTCATTCTGTAGCTGTCGATGGTATTAGTAATATAACATTAAGACTGATCAATAGAGAGCAACAACTCATTGATCTAGATTCTACCACACCAGTGACTTACAAGTTGGTGCTAAACCACTATGAAGTTTGTATATAAAGCAACAGCACCGTCTAGGAATGGTGTTAGTTGTTTACCACGTGAATACACGTTAACATCTCAGAACAAGCAGATTTTACAGCATTTGGGTTACCACATCAACCCCCGCGATGAATTCTATCCTAGAGGTAGCGAACCACATCGAGGAGCAACCAGGAGTGGTAAGAATTGATCTGCATTCTTATCAAGCTCAAACACCTGGACTCAATAACAATGATGAAATTCAATTTGTTATCAACAACCAAGATATTTACACCCTACCGCATGAAAGTGTCATTCAGATTGAAGGTCGGCTCACCAAAGCCGATGGCTCTACACCCACTACATCCAAGTTAGCCAACCATGCTTTCGCCTTCCTGTTTTCTGAAGTGCGTTATGTGATTAACGATATCGTGGTGGATAGCACTCGAAATGTGGGTATTTCCAGTGTCATGAAACTATATCCCTCTTATAGTGAGGAAGAAGCTAAAACACTTTGCATGGCGGGTTGGTGCCCTGACTCGATCAATGACTGGATGGTACACACCGATGGCACCTTTACTGGATATTTACCTCTTAAACTGATTTTAGGCTTTGCTGAAGATCACCAGCGCATTGTGGTCAACGCAAGGCAAGTGCTTTATCTGGTGAGAGACAGGAGTGATAATAATGCACTCAAGGGAGCCGACAATGCCCCCATTGATTCAAAAATTCAACTACAACGCTTGCTATGGAAAGTGCCTCATGTGACCCTTAACGATAGCAAAAAACTGGACATACTCAAAATGGTAAAGAGAGATATACCTCTACCCATGGAATTTAGAAGCTGGGCACTCCATGAGTACCCGTTATTGCCCACCACCAACACACACAGTTGGTCTATAAAAACAGCCCGCTATACAGAGAGACCTCTCTACATGATTGTGGGTTTTCAAACGAATCGCAAGTATCAACAAACCAAAGATGTCACGCAATTTGATCACCTGCAATTGAGAAATGCACGTCTTTTCCTCAACGGTGCTGTGTTTCCCTATGAAGGGCTGGATTTAGATTTTTCAAATAAGAAGTTTGTCCCCCTGTACGACTTGTTTTCTAAATTTAGATGGTCGTATTATCAAAAAGAGAATTGTCCAATGTTGTCACCCCAAGCTTTTAAGACAAGGGCGCCACTGATTGTCTTTGACTGTTCCTACTTGGAAGAGTCTGTCAAACCATCCAATATTGACATTCGACTAGATTTTGAAACTCATGACAATGTTCCAGCCAATACCGTGGCCTACTGTTTGATTATTCATCACAAACAAGTCTACTATTATCCACTGTCCAACCAAGTGACAAGTGTATAAATAGCAGGTCAACACACATCAAACCGCTCAGTCATGTCTTGCTTTCAAGCCTCAAGAGAAGTTACATCCATGAATTTAAAATCTGAGGAACAACGTTTCAAGACCTTTGCGACGTGGCCGGTGCCTTTTATAAACCCTCAAGCCTTAGCAGCCGCTGGATTCTACTATTTAAAAAGAAGAGATGAAGTGAAATGTGTGTTTTGTCCCATCATCTTAGACCAATGGCAAGAGAGCGATGAACCCATGCAGGAACATCAGCGCTGGTCACCTGCCTGCCCCTACCTGTGCAGAATGGAGGTGGGTAATATACCCTGTCATTCAAGTTACCCCTCACTCGTGCCTCTAAGTAATGAAAAAAGTTATGATACGTGTGGACTTTATGGTGCCGGCAGTGCTTCAGTGAGCAGCTCACAGTCAAAAACATCCAGTTTAGAGACATTGGGATATCATCGGTGTTATGGACACTATAAACACAAAAGACTCTTTTGTTGTATGAGATGGTACCGCCTCTATCCTAGAATGAAAAAAGAATGTAAAACTTGTTATGCTAATAAAATAATGAAATGAAAAAATTGGTTGTTGTTGTTATATTATTATTTCTTATGCCCCCCCCCCCTGTCATATCCTAACCTCTATAGTGACTACTCGATGTTTTTCTTTTCTTTTACTAGAATGGAATGTAAGTAAATGACATGGGTACACTTAACTGAACAATTGTCAGTCTGTGATCAGTTGGACTTGATCCAGACAAGAGTGAACATGTTGCGTACACTGATTGTCGACTGTCAAGGGTTTAGAATTGGAGATAACAAATTTATATTTAAAGAAGTGGCCATCATCGATTGTTCCACTTTTTGGATATCACAAGCTACCCATTTGGTGTTTAAACCACCTTATGCGTTTGATTTATTGTGTGATAAAGACCGTAAACAAACCCAGTGGATTGAAACTCATATGCAACTAGACCGGAAGCAAGGAACCATTTCATATAAGCACCTGGACATGGTCATGAAAGCCCACTTGTCTTCTGCCCATGTAATATTTGTGAAAGGTAGTGAAAAACGTCAATGGCTACAACCATTTTTAGCGTCTTACAGTCAATGTATCGATTTAATGGACATGGGTTGTCCCTCGCTGCAAACACTTATGGACCGCTGCCCTTGTGACAATATTACCCATAAAGCCTTGGCACAGGTGTGGCAATTGTTTCATTGGCTATCCACCAATGCCTGCTGGGAGTTGTTAAATAAAATTAAAACTAAAGGTTTACCTGTGAATGACACCAGTGAGATTTCTACAAGCGGCGTGTAAACATCAACGTGATACCATGGAGAAAGGGGGTGCTACCGATAAAGCGATTGGAAAGTTCTTCGTGTGCAAAAAGAAACTAGACAGTTTTACCAAAGAAGAATTATTCGCTCTTCCAAAATCATTCATTTATTACGTCGCAGCAAATGCAGTGAAAGAAATCTGGCAACATGTACCAAAATCATGGACTCAAGACCCGGTGTTAAGTGAATTGCAACCATGTACGGATTATGATCACCATAAGCAAGTGGCTATGGCAAAAATACCCTCTATGCGGCAGTGTGCTACTTGTCAGCTGGTCAAACTGTATCATGGTCATAAAAGTCCATGTAAAGACTTTGTTTCTTCATTCCATGGGTGTGATGGAGAAAAAAAGCAGCAACAACAAACATCGTCTACAGAGGAGGAGGAAGATCAATCTTTTTCTCCACTTATGGAAAAGGATATGCCAGACCTGTACTGGCAATGGCGTCATTAACAATGTAATTCAATACTTGACTTTCGAAATCTACCTACCTGGTTATTATTTGTATGGTCCTGGAACTTACCTTGAAGAACCTTTTGCAGCGTGGTGATATATCTATTAATCCTTTGGATCGAGTATGCACCTTTCTTATCATCACAGTCATCCTGCATTAAGACGTGTAGCGGATAAAGTATCGTTGAAAAGCTAAACAACTTTTGACATCCTGTGATGTCTCAGTGGGAGAGAGGTTGGCAGCCCTCATTGTGATTAGTGCTATATAAGGAAAGTTAATGATGAGTGGACATGAACATTGACAAGGATTGAGGAATTGGTATTTCTTTGTATTCTATTTTTGTAAAGCTCTATTTGTTGTGAAATAAAAACAAGGTTTACAAGATCACAATGTCTTTTAATGTTTAAAAATGGTGATAGCCATTTCTTCATTTTCATTTTTTTCTTACATGAATATTTACATTTTCCACTTTCCCTTTTTTACATTCCCCTTGTTTAGTTCACACATTCTGTACATTTTTTGTTGTTGTGAAATAAAAATAAGGTTCACTAGATCACTATATCTTTTAATTCTAAAAATATGGTGATAGCCATTTCTTCATTTTCATTTTTTCACACATGAATATTTACAATTTCCACTTTACATTTTTTTACATTCCCCTTCATTAGTTCACACATTCTGTACATCTTTTTATTGTGAAATATAAATAAGGTTCACCAAATCACTATATCTTTTAATTTTTAAAATGGTGATAGCCATTTCATTTTTTTCACACATGAATATTTACAATTTCAACTTTTCATTTTTTACATTCCCTTGTTTAGTTTACACATTCTGTACATTTTTGTTGTTCTGAAATAAAAAAAACAAGGTTTACCAGATCACAATGTCTTTTTAATTTTAAAATGGTGATAGCCATTTCACTGTTTCACACATGGATATTTACAATTTCCACTTTACATTTTTTACATTCCCCTTGTTTAGTTCACACATTCTATAATTTTTTTAAATCTTTTTCGTAATATACAAAAGCAAACATTTTACACTAAAATGTATTACTTATCTTATTTTTACTAAACTACTGTAGCCTAACATTATACATTATACATTTTTTCACCAAAAAAATATTACAATATAAAACACACTACAAATATTACAATATAGTGATCATTAGACTTAAGTAAAGTAATAGTTGTCAATGCGACTGTTTCCCCAAGCAAGAGTATCAACTGTGTTGGGTATAATGAATCGTTTGTTATCTTCATTACTTAAAGCAACTTTGTTCAACAAATTGGTATGTAGCTGATGATTTTTACTTCTAAATACACACATTTTCTTATATAATACAGGTGGGTTACTAACTATACAGTTTTTATAATCACTTTATAATCACTCTTTACTAACAACATTCTTTTACACTCCTTTTAATTTTTTTACTACTACATCATCAATTGTCATATAGCTGTATGATTTAGATTTTGTGCCTACAAAGGTGTCTATAATAACACCAGCACATTCATCCTTAAATTTTCCAAGAACCTTTTTGTTTACTAGAGGTAAATGGTAAATATTATCCTTGAGGTAGTCACTTGTATCAAACCTATTTAGCTCAGTTTTGATATCCTCGTAAAAATCATCAGTTTTAAACTCATAAATAAAAGAATCTGTGTCTGTGTAGAGTAATTTAGCATTATCAAGATAGTTTTTCTTTACATAATCATAGTGAAATTCATACATAAGTGTTTTTGATAATTCCAGAATGGTGTAACCCACATATATGGGTTTGTTGTAAGTTACTTTAAGACGATTCATTTGTATTACAACTAAATCCTCATGAATAATTGAACAGCTATGAAAGTTAGGCTTGCTTATTAAGTTGCTCGCACCATACCTTTTACCATCATTCTCCCACTTTTTTTTTTCTTTTTCGTGTAGCCTCCTGAGAGGCCGAGTGCAGGTCTTTCTAGTCGACGCCCGTGGGCGACCTGCGCGTCGGGATGAGAAATGGAATGGATGAAGATGAATGAAACTGGGCAAGGATATGGAAGGAAGCGGCCGTGGCCTGTCAGAAGGTACTGTCCCAGCATTTGCCTGGTGTTGAAAATGGGAAACCACGGAAAACCATTTCAAGGACAGCCGACGGTGGGGCTCGAACCCACGCGTCTACCGAGTCAGCAGAGAGCTTGGCCCCTTGACCTAACGCAGCGCTTTAGCCCGCGTAGCCACTACTGTCCCACTTTGTTATCAGCTTTACATCAACTCGTTTATCAACATTCTCCATAGTCTTTCCAAAAACACTATTATTCATGAGTTTATAAAAATCTTTTTCAAACGCGTTTGTTGACTGTGTTCTTAAATTATTGTTTAGATCAATATACGGTTTGAGCCATGCTGACTGATGAAATTGCAATACGCGATGAATTTTAGTTAATTTCAATCCATGCTGTAGACACTGTTTCAAGTTTTGATAATGTATTACATATTTACATTTATCATTTACATTAGCAATTAACTTTTTTGTTCGTGATGTGATGTATGGAGATTTCATATTCTCAGGACAAAATGGTAAATCATTATGATCATCATGTAACTCTTTAGGGTACTCAAGATTTACCTCTAAAATATATCCTTTATCATCGTTATCATTAAGAGTGTCAACATGTAAGACATCAATTTCAGGTTGTGTCAGTCAGCGAAAATCTTTCAGTGGTAGATATTGACTCATTGCCCAACCATATTGGTTATTTGCATCGAGGTAGACAATATACTTTGACTCTTCACAAGGGTTGTAGCTAGGCATGTATTTATTATTCGCTTTAGAGTACCGTCCACTACATTGGCTTAATCCACCTCGAATTGATGATTTTATAAAATTGATCATGTCTATATCAGTCATTAATTCTAAATTTACTTTTTTTTTCAACATTGAACTGAAACTTAACCCAGGAGCAGTGAAATACTGACAAGGATCAAGGTCACAAGTTTTCATACAAACATTCCGAAAATTTTCAAAAACATCTGCTAATAATAACACATCTGTCTTCAAATATATGTCTGAAAATTCTCCTAAAGTTTGATTGTCAAACCGTGCCCATACACGTTGTGCATGTAAATATTCCTGATCACTGATATGACTTGTGTTTAAGGAACTGTAAAATTCATCTTTCGGTGGTAAAGAACACTCCTCAAGACGTTCCACACAGTTAATATATTCATAAGGGAATATATCCTTTTGACAAATCAAATTAAAATCATCTTCTTTAGGAAAGACACGTTGAATTTCATGAAACTGATCTGATTTTAAATTACTAGCAAGCTTATCAAGACTACTCGGCATAAAGCGGAATGAATCTAAAAATCGCAGTTTTATCGTTTTCTTATTGTCAGTTTTGATGTATTTTGTGAACGATATGTATTGTTCCTTATTATTTGCAATCACATCAATTTTCACATCTGAAGCTCCAAATTCTTTAACGATAATGTGGTTATCGTATTTGCTACCGTTATGTAGAATGACCGGAATGAATTAATTTACTCTATAATTTAAATTACATTCTTGGTGAGCAGCACCACGATATTTTCCTGTTAAATGGTCATGATCGCGAACCCTGTCTGTATATAAACATTCACCACATATAAAACAATTAGTTTCAGTTTCAAAATTCATTTGCTCTAATAAAGTTAGTGGCTCCATTGGAATGATCGTATTTAAAATAGAGGATATACGGATGGCATCTTTATCAAGTCTTTCCATAAAAACTTTAGGTGCATCAGGTCCTCTATAAAGCTCAAACTTATTTAAAGAGTCATCGTAACTACATTTAATATAATATGCAAAGCTAAAAGGTTCATGAATGTGAGTAGTGTTGGTAAAAGGTTGGGCTGGATTCGATGAACATGTATTAAAAGGTTTTAGCAAAGCCTCGAAGTCAGCATATATATAGCTGTTTCTCATAATCCTTGAATTTTAGAATGTTATTTTTAGGAGTCGGTAATACCGTACACACATGATTACATCCCCATTTTTGGTGTTGAGTTAGTTGGTCCTCTTTTCTGAAATAAAGCAAACAGCCATCACACAACCACTTCTTATTTTCTCTTTTTGATAGCTGACTACCGACAAGTCTACTTAAATGTTTTATCCAGCAATAGTGAGCATTTTCACCTTCGGTTATGTATAGTAAATTTACATGAGCATCCTTTTTTTCCTGAGTATAATATAGAGGACCTACTATTCTCTTATTTTCAATTCCATAAACATTAATACTTACATTGTTCAGCTCTTCAAAACGTTGAATGTCTTTTATCGCCATAGGAAATTCTATTTCTTTTAAATCTAACACTGAAGAATAGTGAGGATAAGATGATGTTCTATCCATATTTTCCACTGCTGGATGGAGAGCTGAGGTTACAGCCCATGCAAAGCATGCGTCATCATTATTCATAACGTTTACACAAGCATGCTTACGTTTGATCCATCCTGGCAAATCAATGTATGATGAAGCTCGAAGGGGATTATATTTATTCATGTTGGTTTCTAAATAAAGTACTTCACCCAACGCCCAGCCTGACTCCCTTTCCTGGAACTCTTCACTCTTCACAATAATAGCACTTGAAATATTTTGGTATATATCACTAATATTAGTTGATTCGCTAACAATTATGTTTTTTGTATTAAAAGATTTGATATCTGTAATTTCACCTTCACTCCCAGTTTTTACATAGAGTCCAAAAAGTTCAAAATTCATTTTAAATGTTTTATGCTCCACTAAAACATTTTCTACCAAGCCAAAATGATTCAATACTTTGAGTTTTTTCTTCACTATAAAGTCTGTAACTAGCAATTCGACTTTTAAACGCACTACCAATTTGTTGAACATTTCCAGAATTTATTTCATGGCAAGCGTTATTTTTATGATGAATACTACGTAAATGTCCATGAATGATTGATAAAGGTATATCAATATTACATACATCACAATGGGTTATCGAAGGTTCACCATTCTTCTTTCTTTTTGTTGCACAACTATTTTCACAATCTTGAGAACGTTTACGCTTTTGAGCATCACACTCATTTAAAGGTTCCGTGCTAGTTGATGGTTTTACAGATTTCAATTCCTGTTGTTTTCCATGCACTTCAACCATGTGGGATTGATATTGCTTTACAGCAGAAAAAACAAGTTCACAAACTGAACATGAAAATGGTGCTGAACTGACATGCATTAAATTTACATGACGTGCAAGATTATCTTGTCTATTAAATGTGGTAGCACAATGACTGCACACAAACATTTTAATGCCATGTTTAGCATTTGCGTGTCGTTGAAGGTTGTCAGGTCTTGAGAACTGTTTCTTACAGTCACCACACTAGAACATGATGATCGCTTTCGAAATTACCTATAAAAGAAAGAAATCATAAATGTTAATAAATGATAAAACAAAGTACAATATAAATAGTTTAATTATATTCCAGTCAATGGTTATAGCAGGGTATTTAAATCAATCATCTGTGAACTCCTAGCAAGTCTAACTTCATGTAGTTCTAACTGGTGGTTACTATATACCACTGTCACTGACACCTAGCGGTGAACATTGGAACTTGATAGAGTGGTAGAAACCAGCGGTCACCAGTTAAGAGAGCTAAGTGTGACGTCATAGCCAGTCTTAAAGCAAGTCTAAACTTGTAGAACATGTCACGTGACAGAAACCAGCGATCACCAGTTAAGTGAGCTAAGTGTGACGTCATAGCCAGTCTTAAAACAAGTCTAAACTTGTAGAACATGTCACGTGATAGAAACCAGCGATCGCCAGTGAAGTGAGCTAAGTGTGACGTCATAGCCAGTCTTAAAACAAGTTTAAACATGTAAAACATGTCACATGATAAGGTTAAGTTAGGTAAAGTTAGGTTATGTTAGGTGAACTGAGGTTAAGTCTTTAAATATTCCCTCTAACACTGACACCTAGCAATGAACATTCAGACTTAATAGAGCGGTAATCAAAATCTAACCTACAAAATTAGCTTTACACACCATGGTCAAGTAGTTCCAACTTTTGACTGCCAAATATATCATTTTCACTGACATGTAGTGGTGAACATTGGAAAATATCACTCTAACTGTTTAAAAGTTATTAGAGGGGCACTTACCTTTTTATAATTTATCAACTGCTGCCACTGAATGAACAGATTGTAGGAATCTGGTAACCTACAGGTACCCAATTATCTGTAAACAAATCAATCAATCAATTAATCAATAAATACATTCCAATCAATAACTTCAACATTAATTAGTAATAAAATACTACAATCCATTAATAATAAGTACTTACCTTGCAAAATAATTTAATGATTTTCTACCAAAAAGGCTTTTTTACAACTCTTGAGCAGTAATAGAGCACTGTTCACTCAAAGCGAGTAATAAAGACTGACAGTAGGGAAATATATGACACCCCTCTTATATAAACTCTCAACGCTCGTGTCAGCAGTTTTTTGCAGATCATTGCAATTCCTTTCCCAATACAGCTGAGAGTCCAAAGTACACTAGGAACACCTGTGTGGTATCCAATGACTGCTGACTTTGCATGATCATCACCCATTGTCTTGATCAACACCTGGGGTTTCAAATTACTGCAGCGTCAGTCATAGTAACAGCAGTGTGTGCTCTCTGCCATGTCAGCAACATGACACCGGAAGGAACACCTGTTTAATATCCAATAACTGCTAACTTTGCATGATCATCACCCATTGTCTTCATGAACACTTGCGGTTTCAAATTACTGCCGTGTTAGTCATAGCAACAGATCTGCGCGCTCTCTGCCATGTCTGTAATATGACACACAGGAAATAACAAGACGTCTTACTACACGTACCATCTCCATAGTTTTAACATCTTAAGAACATGTATTGTTCTCATTCAACTACAAATGACTCGTTAGAACACATCCATCCACCAAGTTAGATCCCTTGTATGTTCACATGTATTTCGCCACTTTCCTTTCATATCGTTATCCTATTATAGTAGTGGAGACTGGGGAACAACGTCAGTTCAACACACGCGAAATGTAGTTAGGCCCTTTGACATAATTTAAATAAATTCATGAGCCAGTCCGTAGGAACCGGTCCAAAGGGATCAGTCCAATTTTTAATTTTTAAAATGGTGATAGCCATTTCATTTTTTTCACACATGAATATTTACAATTTCAACTTTTCATTTTTTACATTCCCTTGTTTAGTTTACACATTCTGTACATTTTTGTTGTTCTGAAATAAAAAAAACAAGGTTTACCAGATCACAATGTCTTTTTAATTTTAAAATGGTGATAGCCATTTCACTGTTTCACACATGGATATTTACAATTTCCACTTTACATTTTTTACATTCCCCTTGTTTAGTTCACACATTCTATAATTTTTTTAAATCTTTTTCGTAATATACAAAAGCAAACATTTTACACTAAAATGTATTACTTATCTTATTTTTACTAAACTACTGTAGCCTAACATTATACATTATACATTTTTTCACCAAAAAAATATTACAATATAAAACACACTACAAATATTACAATATAGTGATCATTAGACTTAAGTAAAGTAATAGTTGTCAATGCGACTGTTTCCCCAAGCAAGAGTATCAACTGTGTTGGGTATAATGAATCGTTTGTTATCTTCATTACTTAAAGCAACTTTGTTCAACAAATTGGTATGTAGCTGATGATTTTTACTTCTAAATACACACATTTTCTTATATAATACAGGTGGGTTACTAACTATACAGTTTTTATAATCACTTTATAATCACTCTTTACTAACAACATTCTTTTACACTCCTTTTAATTTTTTTACTACTACATCATCAATTGTCATATAGCTGTATGATTTAGATTTTGTGCCTACAAAGGTGTCTATAATAACACCAGCACATTCATCCTTAAATTTTCCAAGAACCTTTTTGTTTACTAGAGGTAAATGGTAAATATTATCCTTGAGGTAGTCACTTGTATCAAACCTATTTAGCTCAGTTTTGATATCCTCGTAAAAATCATCAGTTTTAAACTCATAAATAAAAGAATCTGTGTCTGTGTAGAGTAATTTAGCATTATCAAGATAGTTTTTCTTTACATAATCATAGTGAAATTCATACATAAGTGTTTTTGATAATTCCAGAATGGTGTAACCCACATATATGGGTTTGTTGTAAGTTACTTTAAGACGATTCATTTGTATTACAACTAAATCCTCATGAATAATTGAACAGCTATGAAAGTTAGGCTTGCTTATTAAGTTGCTCGCACCATACCTTTTACCATCATTCTCCCACTTTTTTTTTTCTTTTTCGTGTAGCCTCCTGAGAGGCCGAGTGCAGGTCTTTCTAGTCGACGCCCGTGGGCGACCTGCGCGTCGGGATGAGAAATGGAATGGATGAAGATGAATGAAACTGGGCAAGGATATGGAAGGAAGCGGCCGTGGCCTGTCAGAAGGTACTGTCCCAGCATTTGCCTGGTGTTGAAAATGGGAAACCACGGAAAACCATTTCAAGGACAGCCGACGGTGGGGCTCGAACCCACGCGTCTACCGAGTCAGCAGAGAGCTTGGCCCCTTGACCTAACGCAGCGCTTTAGCCCGCGTAGCCACTACTGTCCCACTTTGTTATCAGCTTTACATCAACTCGTTTATCAACATTCTCCATAGTCTTTCCAAAAACACTATTATTCATGAGTTTATAAAAATCTTTTTCAAACGCGTTTGTTGACTGTGTTCTTAAATTATTGTTTAGATCAATATACGGTTTGAGCCATGCTGACTGATGAAATTGCAATACGCGATGAATTTTAGTTAATTTCAATCCATGCTGTAGACACTGTTTCAAGTTTTGATAATGTATTACATATTTACATTTATCATTTACATTAGCAATTAACTTTTTTGTTCGTGATGTGATGTATGGAGATTTCATATTCTCAGGACAAAATGGTAAATCATTATGATCATCATGTAACTCTTTAGGGTACTCAAGATTTACCTCTAAAATATATCCTTTATCATCGTTATCATTAAGAGTGTCAACATGTAAGACATCAATTTCAGGTTGTGTCAGTCAGCGAAAATCTTTCAGTGGTAGATATTGACTCATTGCCCAACCATATTGGTTATTTGCATCGAGGTAGACAATATACTTTGACTCTTCACAAGGGTTGTAGCTAGGCATGTATTTATTATTCGCTTTAGAGTACCGTCCACTACATTGGCTTAATCCACCTCGAATTGATGATTTTATAAAATTGATCATGTCTATATCAGTCATTAATTCTAAATTTACTTTTTTTTTTCAACATTGAACTGAAACTTAACCCAGGAGCAGTGAAATACTGACAAGGATCAAGGTCACAAGTTTTCATACAAACATTCCGAAAATTTTCAAAAACATCTGCTAATAATAACACATCTGTCTTCAAATATATGTCTGAAAATTCTCCTAAAGTTTGATTGTCAAACCGTGCCCATACACGTTGTGCATGTAAATATTCCTGATCACTGATATGACTTGTGTTTAAGGAACTGTAAAATTCATCTTTCGGTGGTAAAGAACACTCCTCAAGACGTTCCACACAGTTAATATATTCATAAGGGAATATATCCTTTTGACAAATCAAATTAAAATCATCTTCTTTAGGAAAGACACGTTGAATTTCATGAAACTGATCTGATTTTAAATTACTAGCAAGCTTATCAAGACTACTCGGCATAAAGCGGAATGAATCTAAAAATCGCAGTTTTATCGTTTTCTTATTGTCAGTTTTGATGTATTTTGTGAACGATATGTATTGTTCCTTATTATTTGCAATCACATCAATTTTCACATCTGAAGCTCCAAATTCTTTAACGATAATGTGGTTATCGTATTTGCTACCGTTATGTAGAATGACCGGAATGAATTAATTTACTCTATAATTTAAATTACATTCTTGGTGAGCAGCACCACGATATTTTCCTGTTAAATGGTCATGATCGCGAACCCTGTCTGTATATAAACATTCACCACATATAAAACAATTAGTTTCAGTTTCAAAATTCATTTGCTCTAATAAAGTTAGTGGCTCCATTGGAATGATCGTATTTAAAATAGAGGATATACGGATGGCATCTTTATCAAGTCTTTCCATAAAAACTTTAGGTGCATCAGGTCCTCTATAAAGCTCAAACTTATTTAAAGAGTCATCGCAACTACATTTAATATAATATGCAAAGCTAAAAGGTTCATGAATGTGAGTAGTGTTGGTAAAAGGTTGGGCTGGATTCGATGAACATGTATTAAAAGGTTTTAGCAAAGCCTCGAAGTCAGCATATATATATATATAGCTGTTTCTCATAATCCTTGAATTTTAGAATGTTATTTTTAGGAGTCGGTAATACCGTACACACATGATTACATCCCCATTTTTGGTGTTGAGTTAGTTGGTCCTCTTTTCTGAAATAAAGCAAACAGCCATCACACAACCACTTCTTATTTTCTCTTTTTGATAGCTGACTACCGACAAGTCTACTTAAATGTTTTATCCAGCAATAGTGAGCATTTTCACCTTCGGTTATGTATAGTAAATTTACATGAGCATCCTTTTTTTCCTGAGTATAATATAGAGGACCTACTATTCTCTTATTTTCAATTCCATAAACATTAATACTTACATTGTTCAGCTCTTCAAAACGTTGAATGTCTTTTATCGCCATAGGAAATTCTATTTCTTTTAAATCTAACACTGAAGAATAGTGAGGATAAGATGATGTTCTATCCATATTTTCCACTGCTGGATGGAGAGCTGAGGTTACAGCCCATGCAAAGCATGCGTCATCATTATTCATAACGTTTACACAAGCATGCTTACGTTTGATCCATCCTGGCAAATCAATGTATGATGAAGCTCGAAGGGGATTATATTTATTCATGTTGGTTTCTAAATAAAGTACTTCACCCAACGCCCAGCCTGACTCCCTTTCCTGGAACTCTTCACTCTTCACAATAATAGCACTTGAAATATCTTGGTATATATCACTAATATTAGTTGATTCGCTAACAATTATGTTTTTTGTATTAAAAGATTTGATATCTGTAATTTCACCTTCACTCCCAGTTTTTACATAGAGTCCAAAAAGTTCAAAATTCATTTTAAATGTTTTATGCTCCACTAAAACATTTTCTACCAAGCCAAAATGATTCAATACTTTGAGTTTTTTCTTCACTATAAAGTCTGTAACTAGCAATTCGACTTTTAAACGCACTACCAATTTGTTGAACATTTCCAGAATTTATTTCATGGCAAGCGTTATTTTTATGATGAATACTACGTAAATGTCCATGAATGATTGATAAAGGTATATCAATATTACATACATCACAATGGGTTATCGAAGGTTCACCATTCTTCTTTCTTTTTGTTGCACAACTATTTTCACAATCTTGAGAACGTTTACGCTTTTGAGCATCACACTCATTTAAAGGTTCCGTGCTAGTTGATGGTTTTACAGATTTCAATTCCTGTTGTTTTCCATGCACTTCAACCATGTGGGATTGATATTGCTTTACAGCAGAAAAAACAAGTTCACAAACTGAACATGAAAATGGTGCTGAACTGACATGCATTAAATTTACATGACGTGCAAGATTATCTTGTCTATTAAATGTGGTAGCACAATGACTGCACACAAACATTTTAATGCCATGTTTAGCATTTGCGTGTCGTTGAAGGTTGTCAGGTCTTGAGAACTGTTTCTTACAGTCACCACACTAGAACATGATGATCGCTTTCGAAATTACCTATAAAAGAAAGAAATCATAAATGTTAATAAATGATAAAACAAAGTACAATATAAATAGTTTAATTATATTCCAGTCAATGGTTATAGCAGGGTATTTAAATCAATCATCTGTGAACTCCTAGCAAGTCTAACTTCATGTAGTTCTAACTGGTGGTTACTATATACCACTGTCACTGACACCTAGCGGTGAACATTGGAACTTGATAGAGTGGTAGAAACCAGCGGTCACCAGTTAAGAGAGCTAAGTGTGACGTCATAGCCAGTCTTAAAGCAAGTCTAAACTTGTAGAACATGTCACGTGACAGAAACCAGCGATCACCAGTTAAGTGAGCTAAGTGTGACGTCATAGCCAGTCTTAAAACAAGTCTAAACTTGTAGAACATGTCACGTGATAGAAACCAGCGATCGCCAGTGAAGTGAGCTAAGTGTGACGTCATAGCCAGTCTTAAAACAAGTTTAAACATGTAAAACATGTCACATGATAAGGTTAAGTTAGGTAAAGTTAGGTTATGTTAGGTGAACTGAGGTTAAGTCTTTAAATATTCCCTCTAACACTGACACCTAGCAATGAACATTCAGACTTAATAGAGCGGTAATCAAAATCTAACCTACAAAATTAGCTTTACACACCATGGTCAAGTAGTTCCAACTTTTGACTGCCAAATATATCATTTTCACTGACATGTAGTGGTGAACATTGGAAAATATCACTCTAACTGTTTAAAAGTTATTAGAGGGGCACTTACCTTTTTATAATTTATCAACTGCTGCCACTGAATGAACAGATTGTAGGAATCTGGTAACCTACAGGTACCCAATTATCTGTAAACAAATCAATCAATCAATTAATCAATAAATACATTCCAATCAATAACTTCAACATTAATTAGTAATAAAATACTACAATCCATTAATAATAAGTACTTACCATGCAAAATAATTTAATGATTTTCTACCAAAAAGGCTTTTTTACAACTCTTGAGCAGTAATAGAGCACTGTTCACTCAAAGCGAGTAATAAAGACTGACAGTAGGGAAATATATGACACCCCTCTTATATAAACTCTCAACGCTCGTGTCAGCAGTTTTTTGCAGATCATTGCAATTCCTTTCCCAATACAGCTGAGAGTCCAAAGTACACTAGGAACACCTGTGTGGTATCCAATGACTGCTGACTTTGCATGATCATCACCCATTGTCTTGATCAACACCTGGGGTTTCAAATTACTGCAGCGTCAGTCATAGTAACAGCAGTGTGTGCTCTCTGCCATGTCAGCAACATGACACCGGAAGGAACACCTGTTTAATATCCAATAACTGCTAACTTTGCATGATCATCACCCATTGTCTTCATGAACACTTGCGGTTTCAAATTACTGCCGTGTTAGTCATAGCAACAGATCTGCGCGCTCTCTGCCATGTCTGTAATATGACACACAGGAAATAACAAGACGTCTTACTACACGTACCATCTCCATAGTTTTAACATCTTAAGAACATGTATTGTTCTCATTCAACTACAAATGACTCGTTAGAACACATCCATCCACCAAGTTAGATCCCTTGTATGTTCACATGTATTTCGCCACTTTCCTTTCATATCGTTATCCTATTATAGTAGTGGAGACTGGGGAACAACGTCAGTTCAACACACGCGAAATGTAGTTAGGCCCTTTGACATAATTTAAATAAATTCATGAGCCAGTCCGTAGGAACCGGTCCAAAGGGATCAGTCCAAAGGGACTCATCAACAAGGACTCATCCACAAGGACTCGTCCACAAGGACCTGTCAACAAGGACTCGTCCACAAGGACCTGTCCACAAGGACTTGCCCACAAGGACTCGTCCACAGGGACTCGTCAACAATGACCCGTCCACAGGGACCTGTCAACAAGGACCCGTCCACAGGGAACCGCTCCCCCACCCTCTTCAAAAGCCATGAGTGGGCATGCTAATCCATAGTGGCTTTCCACCTGGTGTATTCTTGGAATACACGGTACAAGAGAATATAAAGTTTAATGCTCTTTGCTTGTTCATTCCTTCTTCTTCATCAAACACCAACAGTGATCTTCTATTTTCTCTTTGATGATCATGTCGCTTATATCTTTTGTGAGTCTGTTCTAGATATATATCTTCCATGACCCACCTAGCGTCATCTAGCAGCGAATCTCTGAAGCTCTTCAACTCTTCCTGGTGCAAGAGGACTTCATTTTCCATCTGGCCACCAGATCTTGCTACCATCGCCAGCTATTATCTCCATGAGCAAGAGACCTTCGTCTACTTTTTCACTCACCATGCTGTGCTAGTATCGTCTGCTATCAACTCTTTGAAGACCATTCATCAAGAAGAACATTTATTTTTGATAAGTTGTCTATTCTGATATGTATTCCTTTTGTCTCCTACCCCCACTCTTTCCCTTCCGTGGACCCTCCGCGCTTCGTTGAGCAGGTCTCACTTCTAAGTCGGCAGTTAACTCGGTCAGTCAAGGCTCAACTCGAGCCAGTCTCCTCAAACCAAGAGACACTCTCTACGTCTTACGCCATGTTGGCACATTAAGTATCCGTCAAAGGGAACTTCACCTTCGCTATGCAACAAAGATAAGTACCTACTTCAAGTTTTAACTTCATCTTCATCAGTTTTAACTTCTACATGCCTTTAACGATATTTTATAGACAGCGTGAGATTACTTAATTGGGGCAAAAATCATTCTTCGTGGGATTTGCCATGTTGAGCTTTTGTCTGCCTAAGCCAACCTTAATAGAAAGTAGCTTTTCTTAAGCTATTTAATTGGGAAATCTTCTCACTACGTGGGATATTATCTAATACCCGCTGTCTATAATTCACCAAGCTAGTTCCTCCGCTGGATTATCTTTGACCCCATTCTTCTATTAAGATCGTTCTGGAACCTTCCAGATCCTGTACTTTATCTACAAGTCCTGCCGTCATGTATTTTTCACTCACTGGTGGGAATACTATTTAAAATGAGGAATCTTCCTTATAAATTACTGCAATAGAGAATTTTCTTCCACCGATGGAATGTTCTATGGCGCATTAAATTGTAATTCACAACCTTCTCAAGAAATAGACTTTCGCCTACCTAGTGCAACCAGTTATTTTCATTATTGCAATAATTTTCTTTCTCATAAACTTTCGTGTTTCTACAGTGAACTTTTCATCTATTTAACAGACTATAGTGATAACTAGTGCTTGTTCCACTTTCTACCGCGTCGCGATCTTCCGTTTTCATTAAATAAGGCCATGAACATTTCTCCTCAATCCCAATTGATCTTCCCTAAACCTTCTACTAACACACCATATTAATAAAATTGTAACTTTTCTATAAGGTGTCACTATAACGAAGTGCCCTTCCATTTTTGCTTGTTTATCATTAATTAATCTCTGTATAACTACGTGTTTTATACACGGTTCATGCTTATATTGTTTCTTCCCTATAATCAGGGAAAACAATTCTTTCAACTCTTGAGTGAGTTATTTCTAGGTCTCACGAAATGGAAACTGCCCCATTTGGCTTGTGATTCCTACTTAACCATAGGAGGTCGAGAACCTTCCTTTTGATTTTCTCTTCAGGTTTCACAGTAGGTGACCTGCCCTTATTTGTATAATGACCCAAAGTAATTCCGCTTAAATATAAGAAGTTTTAGGAACTTCTATCTTATTCTTCATGTTTTTCTTATTGTTATTTTTGAAGTTGTCACTCTCTCTAAAATATTCTCTCAGAAATTTCTTAAAGTACACTTCTTGTACTCAATTTAATGTTTAAACTTTAATTACTTCATTTGTCTTTTTTAAATCTTATAAAGATTTTAGAACATATATAAGGTTTGAAACCTCATAAATTGTCAATTGCCTGGAGCAAACGTTTAATGCTTTCTGAGGTCTCTAACCCCAAAATTGTTAACCAAATTGAAAATATATATTTGTTAAAGTTATCAACTTCTTTTGAATTGTTAAATAAATTAAGCGTTTCTTTTCGCTTTCTCATTTTTCTAATACTACAGTTAGGCAAGATCCTGTCTTCCCTGACTCTTCCTCAGTTCATGCCATCGTTAATACAGAACAAATCTGCTACTATTTGATTGCCAGACTATCACCCTTCCCCATAGTAGTCTTATGCATGCTTGGGAGGAAATACACTAAAGCCTTTCTCTGGCAAACCGCCCATGTCTTAGCTGCGGTTCCCGTCAGCTTCGACCAAGCTCGTACCCACTTTAGGTATCAGAGAGCGGATTTGCAGTTGCAACCGCCTCTAAGTGCATTAAAGGTTAAATTTATAACTTTTGTGGAACTCTCATCCTATTTCTCTATCCTTTTTCTCCAGTCCGAAACCCACCTCCTCTTCATCATCTTCCCTTGGTGGGTAGGTTATTCCTCAGCCAATAATCTACCCACCACCAAACATATGCACTTTATGTAGAACAACGTTTCATTCCATATCGGCATTCAAACTCTCACATGTTGCAATTGGAAAGAGAGATTCTCTAAAAAATTACAATTTCACCCCCTAGTAGGGGTAGGTTTTATTTTGGGGTAGAAATATGTTGTCCATTGGAAAGGGGGTATCAGCCCGAGTTCAATGACACCTCATTCGTCTAAATCCGACCATGCGTTCGGGCGTTATCGGGCTGCCGCCATCTTGTGAGGAGGGTGAGGAGGAGGAGGATTTAGAACCATCCAAAACACACTACTAAGCGAGAAGCCCTCCTGAGCCTTTCTAACATGTGTAGCATTTGTTGCATGCGTCATTTGAAATGATATAAAGTCTAGTCTCTCAGACTGACTGTATCTTTTTATGTAGCAATTATTCGCCATCCACACCGACATACTGTATAGCGTACACCGCACCGTCCCTATGGTCTTAACTCATGTTAAATGTAACCAAAGAACTCTATTGATGTATCCGGATTCATGTCGTCCATGTTCGTACATTTAGTGGCTGCCCATGTTGTTTCCCTCTATCAGACAGTGATCAGAAGCGCTGTCAGAGGGTTAAAGTCAAAACAAAGCAAAGTGGACTGAAACTATTTCTTGATTTAGACCGTATTACACAGGGTGGGTGGGGAATAACCAGGCCTGGAAGCGCCGATAGACGTGAGAAACTTATACATTAGTATGATGTACGTGGTTTAGGAGAAAACAGGAGGAACAAGTAGTTCCGTGAAGAACTACTGTAAATAGCCTACTGATCTTTTCAAAATAAAAAACTCTCCTGCCCATTAAAAGAACTTTTCATGTGATGTACTAAATAGCATTTGGTACACGACCTATGTCTCCATCAACACCATTACATTGAGAAATTTATTATATAACTTTAAGTATCGGTGATTAAGACTCCTCCCGCTAGATGGCATCGTTCTGTAAGAGTCACGGGAGTTTATTTTAAGAAAAGTCGAATAAATTCATAAATGATTCACAAAAGATAAAATACACAAGTTACTGCCATTAGATAATGATTATTACAATAGACCATCAAACGAATATTCTCTAAAATCGCTTAAATAGATTACAAGAAATAAAAAATAAGGTTTTAAAATTTGGAACTGATGTCATCTTGAATTTTAAAAATAATTGAACATGAGATGTCTCTACACTAAGCTCTGAATAATGATTCGCTGTTCTACGTTCCACTGCTCTCAGGTGATTAGATCGTCAGAAAAGTCATTTCAAATATTTGAAAATCACTTGGCCACCATGTTGTGTTTGAGTTTCTCAGGATTTTGTCACATTTGTGTTCCTACTTAATAGTCCTCTATCACCAGACCAAAATTCAATTTGATTGCTTAAATAATTTCGCAGATATTGTGAGCGGGTGAAATATATTTTATGGACACCGTGTTCGATTGTTTCATATGTATCAGATAATTACTATAATGGTGGTTCATTATACCAACCTGAGTTTGTATCGCTTGTTTGGAACACAGTAAATAAAATAGTAATTTTAAAAATTTTGCACAGACGCCATTCTTAAGTTCTAATAAAATGAATTAATTTAGACACCTGTAGGCCTATATTAAGCCTTGTATGGAGATAGGCCGTGTCATTTTTCACAGCGCTCGGGTGATTGAGTCCCGAGAAAACCACTTAAATATTTGATTTTGACGTTGCCGCCATGTTATTTTCGTGCTCATCAAGTTATTGATAATTCCATCGGTTAACTTACTGTAATGACCTCTATTAACATACAAAATTTCAGTTTGATTGCTGTATTAGATTCGTAGATATTGAGAACCAGTGAATTATTTCGGATGACCACAATATTGGATTGTTTTATATTGAACCCTTTATCCACAGGCTGTATAAAGGATTCTAATATATTATTCATCATCTTTTGATACATTTCTACAGACAGCAGATATGAGAGCCAGACGGTGTTGGGAAATATTGAGAAATCAGTGGCCGAGAGGACACAATGGTTTAAGCTCCTGTGGTATTTTAGGAAGTAGCATAAATATTCTTAACAAATAGGACAGGTGCAACGTTTAGCGTGGAGATGGCTTGGGTACGCACAATATGGCCTGTTGCTATGAGTGTTGGCGCCAAGAAGAAAATCAAATGCTACGATGTAATTGGTCAATCTTCATGTTAACCAGTCCCTGTGGCAGAAATACAAGTAAAAGCGCGCAAAGATCTACAAGAGTCTGAACCAATAATATCAAGCGGCTAATCGGCTTGGTAACGCACCTTGGTAAATTAACGCGGGAGTTATCTACGGATTAATTCCACGATCGATTCGAGCCAGCTACAGCATAATCGTAACCTCCACACTGCTACGAACTCAATTATACCGATCGCATGCTAGTCTGATAATTATTATGGAATATTTTTCCATAAATCCCCTTCCACACCAACCCTAGCCAGTTTCATTTATAATGATCCAGAAAGCTTCGAGAGATGACTTTTATTTGTGCGTCTGAGGACGTAACGTTGTTATTCAGGTGTCCGAGGACACGAGGCATACTCTGCATATTTTCATGTATTTGAACATGGAACATTTTCGTCAAGTTATAAGTGTAACTTCAGTGATTTATTTGTAGTCCCAGTACTACCAGATAGGACCAGTTCATCGAAATAATTCACCAATAGACTGTCAAGGAATTTAGTACTTGATCGGTGAATTTAATAGGAAATATATCGTGAGTGTATCTGACAAAACTTGATTTAATTCAGCACGAGATGACGTCTAGGAACGAGACCGGATCTTGGAACCAGCAGGACATTTGCCAGAAGATGTCGAAGACGAGCTAAGCAGCTTAAAGGAATGATGGCTGCAGATGTTTCCTTGACGCTGTTTTAAAGGATTGAGTACAAATGAATTTATTTATTTATTAAATCAGCTATGGTATTATGGGATATATTTTTGTAGTTATTTGTTTGCTTGTTTGGTAATGTAGATTCTTAGTTCTTGTTTACTGACACGTTAAGTATGGGATAAGCCGAGCGCTGTGTAAATTGTAAATATTGTGATTTGTGTTTGGTTCAACTATACGGGGCGACGCGCAGCTCGTGCTCGCATTCCCTTGCATAAATCGTGGTCAAGCATTATAATTCGGGGGTATGCCTTATAACAAAAATGGAACTGAATTAATTTTGAGATTAACAATAGAATTTGGAGGGTAAAGATTATTTGTGAGCAGAATTTTATGACGGATCAGGATTATTTTGATAGTTGATTTCCCAGCAGATCTGAACGGGATGGCACTTTGCACCCGAGTTTTTGTTGTGTATTTTTTTAATGTGTCTATGGACGCAATATTGTTGATCTGTTTTGAGCCGACCCAGTTGGTATGTTTATGAGTGAGTCAGTCCAAGCTTTATGGTGCGCAGTGTGATTTTATGATGTGTTAGCGGGAATATATCATTGTGATTATTCTGACTTGCTCCACATCAGCCCAGTTCATAACCTCGCGAGGCTGAACTCGTGGTATATATTTGTGTTTTCTTGCCATCCAGGTGGATGAGTGAGATATGTTGGCGTTTCCAGATGGAATTTGCACCTAGCTTGAAGGACTGAGAGAGATAGTTGACGCAGCGATGACTCATACAAGAGGGGCGCGCTCAAATCAGATAACGCGACTTGTCATTAGTAACAGGCCTGGATCCTGTACTTCAATTTAAGACGTTGTTTAAAATTCACAAAACCTGATCGATTATAATGAGTATTTGTTTGATTAAATGGGTGTTGTCCATAGTGTAAGGTAGCTTCCGAAACTCCTGTTTGTCTGACGTTTTATAAAAATGTAAACATAGTTTTCAGCCGTTAGGCTTGTATTTTGTTGCTGTTGCTTTAAATTCTTGTGTGTTTATTTTACGCGTTTAATGACCCCGTGTGGCATTAGGAGGTGCGAGGCTATATTCCCAATTTTGTGATGCGAGCGTTTTGGCCTATTTCTGGCATGCTCTTTTTATTTCATGTGCTCTGGCACCAGCTAGAATCTCAGGGAGATTCGTCATTTTTTGTATTATTAGATCTTGCATGTGTCAGTGGTAATTATAGTGTGTTAATTAAGGGTGGGTCCCATAGCCGTAGTGTGATTTAAAAGATGCAACTCCGTGAGCAACATGACTGTTTCAGTTGTAAACGGACTCGCATCAGTACTCATTTTCTTATTAACGAGCAGTACACCACGCATTATATAACTTCTTGACCAAAAAAAAAGGTGGACTTGCATCCATATGTTGTGAGGAGCGAGTTCTTATCGCTCAATTTTATGTTATAATTAACCATTTTGTGTGAAGCTATATTCACATTGTTTTGTTAGTGGAGCGAGTCTTACCGCTCAGTAATATAGTTAATTCTTAAGGGGGTGAAAGTCAGGGAGGATTTCTTTTATTTATTATTATTATTATGCACATAATTTTCAGTCATTAAATTTCTTTTATTCTACTTGTTATTCATTTTATGTCTAGTATAGCCTCTGTCATGGACCTTTCTATTCATTAGAGCATGTTGTTTTTAAGTGAACTTTGCTGTGTAACGCAGTCAGGACTGAACATGACTCCGTAGATGAATCTTGAGAAAACCATGCTTTCTTGAAGGGTGCAATATGTAGGTCATATACCAGTCGATGACGATTATTTAGTTGGTTCATTATACTAACGTAAACTTTGGTTGCATGATTAGGACACAAAAAAATAGAAACTTAATTTAAAATTTTCGCATAGCCGCAATCTTGTGGTTGTGATAAAGAAAAGTTAATAACATTAGCTGCTAGTAAATTAAAGTTTGTATAAATAATTATCGTATCAAGTTTCAAAGCGCTAGGATGATTAAATCACGGAAAAAGTTCATTTTCATATTTTAAATTTGCTCAACAGGTTTTAAAATACCTCATAGATAAACTTATCCTAGTGGTCTCCATCACCATACAATAGTTCAGGGTGATATCGGTAATAGGTTCGGAGATATTGAATGCCGTTGACATATTTGGTACAGCCGCTATGTTGGATTTGTGAATCGTGTTAAAATTCGCAAAGCACAGTAGATTTTATTAGAGGAAGGCACACACACAGACCACACACATACTGATATCACGCCGGGAAATGGCAGTCGGGTTTGAACTGCAGTTGTATTCCCGTTCACTGCGTATCGCGCATTCCAAAAACATTAAGTTGGTCACTGTTTCCATTACTGTACCTGATACGGCCACATTGTTAAGAGTAAACACAACGGCTTGTAAGAATATCGACAGTAAGAAGGAAGGTAAAAAAACTCACACACACGTGAAGCCCGATAACAAATTATCATCCAGAAAGTAGCAGCAACTGACTGCCAGCCGATATATTTAGGTTTGGAATAGGCGGGCCGCGCATGCTTACTGCAAGACCCCCCTTACCCCGTCGCAGCGTGTTGAACTGCCATCTCCTGGCGCGATGACATTAGATACATACAGTACATAGCCTACATACTTACACACACACACATACACACACACACACATGTACATATATACACACACACACGGATAAAAGGCCATCTAATAAGCCTATTTTTTCATATGATGAAAATAGGCTAAAATTACGTCGCATACGGCAACACCACTTGCAAGTCTACTACTGTGCGTAGCCAGTTGTCAATCAGTTGAAACTCACGCAGGCAGGTCATAAGTGAATGCTGGTTTCATGAATTTGGTGGAGGAAACTCACCAACTACAAGCCCGTCCCTTCCCCACATGAACATGCAACACTAGTAGTGTTCCTGTGAGAGGTCTCACAAAGTGGTTACAGTAACGTGTGTTTTTGGGAGAACCAGCCACAGTAGGCAGATCCACCTTGGAACACCAATTCTTCGATGGATTAAGCTGCACAACGTAGTGCAAACACAAAGTAATTGGACGTACGATCAGCCTGCTATACATGTTTAATTAGTGTACGTTAACTAAACCTTTTCTTTCTTGACTAAATCACTCGTCGTTTTTACACTCTCTTTTCGTCTATTGGCGCTCTCTGACCTGGGGACTCGTAGACTATCATATTACGTCGCATACGGCAACACCACTTGCAAGTCGACTACTGTGCGTAGCCAGCTGTTAATCAGTTGAAGCTCACGCAGGCAGGTCATAAGTGAATGCTGGTTTCATGGATTTGGAGGCTAGCTTAGTAATCTCACCTGATGGTATTGAAACCTGCAGCTTTCTTCGGAAGGGAGAGGGGGAAATATCAAACTTCGGTGGAGTGGGGAATGTTGGTTGACACTATAACATTGATACTAATATTTTATCTCTGTTATGTAATTAGGTAAATCTAAGAATGGAATTATGACCATCAATAAAATAACATTGTAGCACGCAAACTAATGCGTTGGGACTATATTCCATTTTGAAGCATATCGGCGGATGACGCTATCGAAACCTAGGTTCCTCGTCCTTTAAAGTTGAAACCTTCACTCAAGCTTGAAGCGTATCCTGACCCAAACTTATATTTTAACTTTGTTATACCCTATGGATGACCTTTCTACTCTGGCAGTGGAACCTCACAGTACACATTGAGTGAGAACTTCGTAGTCGATATCGTCCCCTAAGGTAACGAGATGTTCAGTAAAGAACATGACCAACGTTATCTTAAATGTATGGGTAGGCCTATAGTTATAAATCTTTGTCCTTACCAAGGAGTATAATTGAATATTCTTGTGATCCAAGTTAAGAGTTGTAACCTATATACGACTCCTCGTTTGATAAGTCTCGTTGTAATTCCGCTTTTTCATCCAGAGGAATTCGTTGGAATATTAGGAAAGTACATTCACTACCATCCTGAATCTATGGAATCGTTTATCTCGTGCCTTCTGCAGAGAATGTCTTCTATGTGAGACTACATATTTGCTGCGTTTCGAGATTGTAACAGCGTGCTTATGCAGAGTGATAGTCTTATGATCAATGCAAGCGAGGTATCATATCTGTTTCTCCCCTCTCACAAAGTTTCGTGTTAACTACGCGATAGGATCCAGAGTTATCTATTTTCAAGTTTCAATTGTATGCTCAGCCATCATCTAGATCTAGAATATTCTGTATGTCCGGAGTGTTCTTTCCCATAAGGCATACAAAGACCGACCATCTACGATTCCACTTTAATGATCATTTGAGATATTATTTTCCTAACATATATAGATTTATACTTATTTGTTTCTGTATTTTATAATTTCAAGATGGCTGTCCACGCTATCTGCAGTGTGATATTCCCATGAATAATAGTAGCTAGGTCTTCTGTATGGTATTCCTCCATAGCCAAAGTTGGTGTAAATTGTGCTATTATATTGTGAGATAATGATATTCAAGATTTAAAAATACGCCCAGCCACCATCGTGAACGTATGGAGTCGCAGTTCTTTTAAATTGGTCACAGGAAGCCACTTACTAGGTTCTTCATTACTGCTAATTTTCAATGTTGTATCTTAAAAATATTTTGAGTTATTCTTTATCATATTCTATATTTTTAAGATGGTCGCCGTGCATTGTATTCAGTGTGTTATACTCATCGCTACCGGGTGAGTTAGCCGTGGTCGTTATGGCATGACTGCTGGCAGTCGCTCACATCCGGGAGGCGAGGAAGTTCGAATCCCCCCGCCGGCAACCTTGAAGATGGTCTTCTGTGGTTTCCCATCTTCCTTCCAGACAAATGCCGGGGTTGGTCCCTAACTATAGGCCACAGCCGCTACCTTCCAACTCCTCGTCCTTCCATTCCAAATTTCCTCCCCAACGGTACTAATAGCTCACCCATTGGGTGTCCGTCTCGAAGCAGCTACAAAAACTGGCGAGCCGAACATGTCCTCGGACACTCCCGGCACAAAAAGCCATACGCTAAAAAAAAAAAAAAAACTCATCGCTCATTTATGATAGGATCCTTCATGATACTTCTTTCATGCTAAGTTTCGTTTTAATTGCGCGCAATTACATTTTGAATGATTCACTATTACGTTTTAATATTACGTCCAGACACCATCTTGAAAATGTAAAGTCATTGTTATTTTGCTTTGGGCATACGATATTCCATGTAAGTTTCAATATTATAACGAATTTCCATTATTGTATTCTAATACATAGATACTTATTTTTAAATTATGAACTTTCAAGATAGCTATCGTGTGATAAACAGTGCGTTCGCTTACGGGTGAGGCCGGGAGAAACCTCGCTTGCCTGGCACTTGACATGTGCTGGGCTGAGACGCGCACGCTCGTCAGTCAGAAGATCTTTTGAGGTCGAGAATGCGTCAGTCAGGTCCGGCTCCGTGGCTAATAGGTTAGCGTGCTAGGCTTTGGCCCGAAGAGTCCCAGGTTTGATTCCCGGGGGAATTTAATCTCATGTGGTTAAATCCTCTGACTCGGGGACTGGATGTTTGGGACGTCTTCAATGTACAAAGAAACCAAACACTGGAAACAAATAAACAGAAACAAAACAAAATAATAGTAAGCCGTTGGATTACTATTTGTGATGGACGCGGTTCGATCTACAGTAACGCCATAAATTTACAAAAAAAAGTTGTAAGCAAGTCAGCTGTGCAGCGCGTGTGTAACGCAGAGGTTAACAATGCAACAGGCAAAATACCCGCTTGAACAGAGAGTTTTTATGTACGATACATATGTGAAAACAGTCATGTAGAGAGGTGCGCAGACAATTTGCAGTGAAATATCCGTGTGCTCCAATTCCGGGTAGAGAAACTGTTAGACGACTTGTTAACAAACTAAGGACAAGATGATCGCTAAATGCTTCAGTTCCTAAGCGAAAACGAAGCGTGTTGATGGAGGAAAAAATTGGTGAAATCCCGCCCGCGACAGCGCAGCTCATGCCAGGCAAGCGAGATTTCTCCCGGCCCCACCCGTGTGTGAACGCACTACATTTATCACTAATGCTACTGTAGCATCTTATAGAATACTCCTCTTCTACAAAGTTTCACCTTAATTGTGCAATAAAATACTGAGTTACAAATGTATATACTTTAATAATACGCCTAACCACCATCAAGAATCGCTGTCGAAATGTAAATATTATATGTCAGAAAACTGTATCATAATGAGGGTCATTATAACACTATTTTTCATTATGAAACAGTTTCTCCCACCAATCAGAGCTCAAGAAACAGTTCTGTGACCGATTAAGTAAGGATAACATCGCCCCTGCGCTGACTTCCACGGCCCCCTATTTTAAATTTCACTGCGTGGCTCGTGTCATAGTGAGGTATTCAAGGAGGCCATGGTCGAATACACGGTATTCTCTGCGTCCCATGCGCTCTGTTCAGTACTTAAAACTGGCGAAATCTCGACAGATATTTATGAATATTTATGTTCGAACATAAAATAGTTATAATTATCGTCGAACATAAACAGTCGTAGGCAACTCGCCTATAATGTTAATTAAGACACTCGCTTCGCTCGTTTTATAAACATACTCTTGTCTTAGTTATTGTCATTATAGGCTCGTTGCATAATGTACTATTATGTTCGACGATGTCGAAATGTAAAGATTATATGTCAGAAAACTGTATCATAATGACAGTCATTAAAGTACTAATTTTCATTATGAAACAGTTTCTCCAACCAATCAGAGCTCAATATTTGCATTCATTGACCAATTAGGTGAAGATAGCTTCGCACATGCACTCAAAATGCAACATGTCGGACATGAATTACATGATTTGAAAGTTGACAATTTGAACGATATTGGATCAACCATTGTAGTTACAATCCCAAACACAAAGACAACATCAGCACGAACATTTACGGTAACAAGACAAATGCAAGACATTTATGAATCTACGTCCAGAAGTTGCAACACAGCATCCTTCTATATAAATTACCGACATGGAAAGTGCACCGTCTCATATGTTCACGTAAATAAACTGGAGGGGCAGATGACCTCGTAGTTCCGCCCCTTTAAACAACAATAACTAACTAACTAAATAAACTGGCGAATATGAGAAAATAAATAGTACTGTACCTTAATATCCCCAACTCCAAATTCGATACAGGGCATTAATTTCGCACGACTTCGGGGACAGTTTAAGTGAGTGCTGGTGCTAATCGGCAGGCTCTAAACATATGGCATTGCCAAGCAGACAGAGCGCATGCGTTGGTCAGGGAACTTGTAAAGCACAGACAGCAAACCCAGCGCTTGTACTCCGATCACTAAATTCAAGTGACTGAATCTCGACAGATATTTATGAATATTTCTGTTCGAACATAGCATAAAATAAAATTATAATTATCGATGAACATAAACAGTCGTATGCAACTCGCCTATAATTGCCATTATAGGCTCGTTGTATAATGTACTATTTGGGCATACTTAGCAACTTATAAGATTCTACGTTATTACTTAATTTCGTTTTTATAGCTCTTGGATACAGAAAGTTATTACTTTATTTTGAAATTTCAGGATGGCCACTTTGCGTTATATTCAGTGTGATAATCATTTGACTGATTCAAGTGAGAGCTCTTATATGATACACTTTGGCACAATTCGTCTTAGTTACCCAATTTCATTCTGAGTTGCCGATTTTAATATTCTAATGGTTCACGCATCCACCATCTTGGATGTATGGAGAGTCTGTTCTTTTGCCTTGGCTCGTAAGTGCTCAGAGATACTTATTTTTATATGTTATAACTTCAAGATGGCAGCTGCGCGTAATATTCACGCTCATATAGTCATAACGTTGGTATCGGAGGATCCGTATATGAAACTATCTGAATGCCAAGTACTGTGCACATTGATTCATTGGATCATACGTTATGGATTATAATTCTCGCATGATTCGTGACCGCCATCCTGAAATTATTTAGCTAATGTCTTTGTAGTTTGGGCGCCAGACTATTCCCATATGAAGGTATGGTTTTCCAGAATTTGTTAGATATTGGATGGTAGGTTTAGTCGTAATTTGAATTAAGCTTTGAGCATTTGGTTGGCCGCCATTTTGTATTCGTCAAATTGGCGGCGATATAAAACATAACACTGAGGTGCCTTTTGCTAGTGCTACCTCTGTGCCAAATTTGGTTTAATTTGGTTTCGTGGTGCATGCATTGATAGGGCTGGGGGAGGACAAATAAGTATATGCACACACGTACAGAAAGACAGACACACGGACAATTGACCCGTGTTGATCTCATAAGTCTTCTTTCATTTGTAGCCTATTTTCATTGATGAAAATACAGTATAGGGTCTGAATGTGTGTGTATGTGTCTATGAAACTTCTAAAGTAGGCAAAGGAAAAAGATTCAACAATGATACACCAGCCCTACCGCTCTACAGGTACACTTGCACATTGGAATTTTACTACAGATTACAAGTTAGCTGTTACCAAACGGGCTATATCTGAAATTCATCATTTTGATATTTAATTACAAAATTTATAGTCCACCCCGTGGTGTAGCAGTTAGCATTCTTGGCTGTCGCCCCAGAGGTCCAGGCTCGATTCCCGGCTCTACCAAGAAATGTAATTCTGGTCTGAGGGCTCGTGAGGCAAAACTGAGAAGAGATGGGTTGATTCGCCCCTCAGTCATCCGGGAAGTAATTATCCGTGGTTTCTCATTCTACTCAAGGCAAATGCCGGGATGGTACCTAACTTAAGGCCACGGCCTCCTCCTTCCCAATCCTCACCTGAATTTCAGATACAGACAATATTACAGGCACCACAATAACATAGATTATAAGACAAATTATACCCACACACACACCCAAGTACACGGGACTAAATGACCACGATGCCCAAGCCCCTCAAATAAAACACCTACATTAATTATAAATATTATATGTAGTTACAAATAGTCTTTAAATATTCGAAGGTAGAGGGAAGCATTTTATTTCACAATTTATCATTGGGATATGCCATGATGGTAGTCGATGTGTGCTGTACACTGTCTAGGGCATAGGCCTATGCTATATGTTATTTATTATGTATGTATTTATTATGTAATTACTGATTCTTGACCGCCTCATGGTGTAGTGATTAGCGTGATTGGCTACCATCCCTGAGGTCCCAAGTTCAATTCCTGGCTACGCCACGAATTCCAGTTCTGGTCCGAAGGCAGAATTATGTTGACTCAGCCTTGTGGTTTTCCATGGACTGATAAAGACCTTTTTATTCTGCTCTGTGGTGCATTCAATAATTGGTAGCAGCATAGTGCTAAGAGATTCAATACGTTTTCCATCCCAGTTGTATGCGCATCAATAATTGAATCCACTGACCTCATTTCCTGTCCTTAAGATAGCTCGCTTCTGTAGCGTATTCTGCGCAGGAGCAGTAACCAACAAATATCCATCGTGCTAGACCAAACTGGGTGTCGCGGCTGTCTGGTATGTTTTATTATTTTGAGCAAGTGTGTCACTTCCCAGATCTGAACACAAATGTGTATGACTGAATTAAAAATCAATTTTTGTTATATGGAGTTCGTGGTGTTTCCTCAGAAGTAGTAAAAGAGGAATTGGCAAAGAATAAATAGTATTGGTCCTTGTGGTTAAAACAAGGATAATATTTAGACAGATTCTAGATTTCACTTGAAGATTTTTCGCGTCTTATTTAAACTCTTAATTGTTGCTCTTTTCAACCACATATTCTTCCGAAACTGGATTTTTTGTGATGACCAATATCAAAACAGTGAAACGGGGCAGTATGAAACTTCTGGATGAAAGAGAATGAGAGTGAATTTATCCCACATTTGTTCAAACAAAACATTAGCTAAATTTCTGAGACTTTCCAAGCACATGTGAGCCACTAAATCCTAAAACGAACAGTGTAAAGAAGTGTGAATGTTTTCCTATCCTCATAACGGTTCTTCTCATGTACAATATGGGAAATATGTGTTTGATTAATTCATTCTATGAAGGAAATGATTTTTCCCCATCAATTTTACAATCGTGTTGACCGACTGAAAAGCTTTTAATTTTCTGTTTCAAGGCAACAATGAACAAGATGTTCAGTAAAAAACATATAGCCTACTTTCTCCTAAAGGCATGGGTATTGTTATAACTCTTTGTCCCTTTCAGGGAGTATAATTGGATGTTGGTTGTAATAGCTTGTTGAAATACAACGTGTTATACGGATATTAAACATGAATATGAGGTGCCCTTGGCTAGTGCTACCTCTGAACAAAATTTCAATCATTTCGGTTTCACCGTGTTTGAATTGATATGGTGAATCGATTTGCACACATACATGGCCGCTATCTGCAAACTATTGGGCTGATGCCCTTATAGTTTGGTCAAAAGCTGCTTACCACATAAAGGTATGTTGTTGCAAATTTTAGTAGAGATCAAACGATTAGGTTGGTCGTAATGTGATTTAAGCTTTTAACATTTGGGTGTCCGCCATTACGTTTCCATCAAGATGGCGGTGATATAAATCATGACAATGAGGTGCCGTTTGCTAGTGCTACCTCTGTACCAAATTTCGTTAAATTCGGTTTCACCGTGTTTGAACATATAAGGGGAATCGATTTGCACACATACATGTCCACTATCCGCAAATTATTGGACTGATGACCTTGTAATTTGGTCAAAAGATTCTTCATACCTAACGGTATAATGTTGCAAACTTTGGTAGAGATTATAGGATTAGGTTGGTCGTAATTTAATACAAGCTTTTAACATTCGGGTGGCCGCCATTACGTTTTCGTCAAGAAGGCGGCAATATAAAACATGACACTGAGGTGCCCTTTGCTAGTCCTACCTCTGTACCAAATGTTGTTCAATTCGGTTTCACCGTGTTTGAATAGATAGGTGAATCGATTTGCACACATACATGGCCGCCATCCGCAAATTATTGGGCGGATGTCCTTGTAGTTTGGTCAAAAGATTCTTCATACATAAAGGTATAATGTTGCGAACTTTGGTAGAGATCAGATGATTAGTTTGGTCATATTTTGATTTAAACTTTTAACATTTGGGTGGCCGCCATTACGTTTTCGTCAAGATGGCGGCGATATAAAACATGACACTGAAGTGACCTTTGCTAGTGCTACCTCTGTACCAAATTTCGTTCTATTCGGTTTGACCGTGTTTGAATTGATAAGGTGAATTGATTTGCACACATACATGGCCGCCATGTGCACACTATTGGGCTGATGACCTTGTAGTTTTGTCAAAAGACGCTTGCCATATAAATATATGTTGTTGAAAAATTTGGTGGGGGTCGGATGATTAGGTTAGTCGTAATTTGATTTAAGCTTTGAACATCGGGAGGTCCAGGTAGGTTTCTTCTATTTTAAGATATATCTCCCGTTACCCAGCTGAGCTATTGTATGAATGAGCTAACTGACCTTGGCCAGCCTAGCCCACACCAACCCCCTCCCTCCCCTTACACCACTGGCTTTCTTCTAAAACAGGCACTTTCCTCATCCAAACATTCATTACAATGTTGCCATATTAATGCTCTGTCGCTGGTTGCGCATCACGACGAAATACAGGCAATAATAAACGAAAACAATATCCACATCCTCTGCATAAGTGAAAGTTGGTTAAAACCTGACATCCCGTCTAGCATGGTGGAACTAAATCGGTACTCGCTGGAACGTCATGACAGAAATGATGGGAGGTGAGCAGGCGGGGTTGCCATGTACTGTAGAAGCGACTTAAAAAGACGGGTAATATGTGTATCAACACTTAGCACACAACCAGGACCGGAATTCATGTTTGTTGAAGTAATTGTTGGCCAACAAAAGACTCTGGTAGCTGTTGTATATAAGCCGCCAAGAATAACAAACATGAGTGAATTTGAAAACCGCTTGCTCGACTTACTTCCAAGCTACGAACACGTAATAGCCGTGGGTGACTACAATACCAATTTACTGACACAGACGTATGAGACCAAACAATTAAAAAACCTGTTCGCTTCCTGCGACATGACTATTCTTCCCCTAGAACCTACAAACCACATTTACTCTGATAAATACGAATCACATACATTGATTGACCATCTTGTGACAAGCAATCTCGACAGAGTTGAAACTTTCGGGCAAATACCCGTACCATCTATCTCCACCCATGACCTAATTTACCTATCGTACTTGTCTTCTTTCCATGGTAATAATACACGCTCTGGTTCTTCCCTCTCCATTCCTATTCATCGCTCTTCTATATACAATAACTCTTTTCATGTGGTGGGGTCTAGGCTGTGGAATACCCTTCCAGCCAGTGTCAGGGGTACCACCTCACTATCTAAATTCAAGACCACCTGCTGGGGCAGCCTGCTGCCTAAGTACACACCTAAATATATTATCACTAGAAACATGAAAAATATTAATATGGATGACTTAAAACATGACGCATACAACCTTCCCTGGAATGACATATTACTCTTAGATAACATTGACGCAAAAGTAAACAAGTTAAATTCTCTTATTATTAGTCTGTATGACAAACATGCCCCTAAACATTCGATCAAAGTTACTCGCCCAGCATGCCCATGGTTAAATGATAACATTAAAAGTATGATGGCACAGCGTGATGCACTATTCCGGCGTTTTAAACGTACCCGTGACGAAACTGATTTTGAAAATTATCGTGTACTCAGAAATCGTATTAAGCAGCTCGTAAGAAACGCCAAATTCTCCTACATACAAAACGTGACAAAGAAGATGAATACAAGTAATGCCTGGAATAATATGCGTTCTCTCGGTATAGGCAAACAGCAGCAACAGACACATGTACCAGACATACCGCTTGATGAGTTAAATGAATATTTCACTGAAGAGAGAGTACCAACTAATTCAACACCCCATGATTCTTTTCACCCACTACCTGACCACCCGCTCTTTACTTTCCATCCGGTTACGGCAGACAAAGTAAAAAAGGTACTATATTCCATAAAATCAAAAGCGAGAGGAGTTGATGATATTCCCATATCCTTCATACATAATATCATCGGTGCCGTTCTACCAATTATTACTCACATATTCAACCATAGTCTTACAACTAACACCTTTCCCTCCCTATGGAAACAAGCCAATGTCATCCCTATTCCTAAGAAAACCGAACCTTTATCTCCATCTGACTATCGGCCAATATCCATTCTACCTGCACTTTCAAAAGCCCTCGAGCGTCTGGTTCATGAGCAAGTACTTGAATATTTGAATAGCCGTTCTCTTTTAGACCCTCTGCAATCAGGTTTCAAGAAGGGACATAGCACCGCAACAGCATTACTCAAAGTGACTGACGACATTAGACACGCAATGGACCAAAAACTGGTGACAATCCTCACCCTTCTCGACTTCAGCAGTGCTTTTGACACCATAAATACTCAGACACTATTGAAAAAGATGGAATTTTATTACTTCGACCAGCAGACAATTAACTTTTTCGCATCATACCTGAATAATCGCCAGCAACGTGTTGTAACCCAGGATAAAACTTCTCAGTGGCTAAGCAGAAAGTCAGGCGCCCCACAGGGTAGTGTATTAGGGCCCTTGCTTTTTGTACTATATATCAATGACATCTCATCTAATTTGAAAAATTGCAAATATCACCTATATGCAGATGATTTGCAAATATACTCCCACTGCAAGACAAATGACATTCCATTGACAATTGAAACTATCAACGCTGACCTTCAACGACTTGGAAAATATTCTCAGGAAAATTCCCTTCTTCTGAATCCATCCAAAACACAAGTTATCATAATTGGCTCTCAAAAACTATTGACGTCACTCCGAGATCAAATTATTCCCCCAATTGTACTGAACAACAATGAAATTCCATACTGTCCTACAGTGAAAAATCTAGGTGTGATAATAAATCAGACTCTTAACTGGTCTGAACATGTACAGAATGTATGCAAGAAGATTTTCGCAACGCTCCACTCCCTCAAAAGAAAAAAAGATATTTTACCATTCAAAGTAAGAATCCTACTCGTACAGACACTAATACTTCCTATTCTTGATTACTGTGACGTTATTCTTGTAGACGCAACCAAAACATTAACTTTGAAACTTCAACGAGCTCTGAACTCTTGCATACGATTTATCTACGATCTGAGCTATGATAAACATATTACTCCCTATTATTGCGCTCTTTCCTGGCTGAAACCTGAACTACGTCGATCATATCACATTCTTGTCCAGATTTTCCGATTATTGTCTGACGATAGACCACTATACTTATCAAATAAATTCAAGTACTTGTCTTCTTTCCATGGTAATAATACACGCTCTGGTTCTTCCCTCTCCATTCCTATTCATCGCTCCTCTATATACAATAACTCTTTTCATGTGGTGGGGTCTAGGTTGTGGAATACCCTTCCAGCCAGTGTCAGGGGTACCACCTCACTATCTAAATTCAAGACCACCTGCTGGGGCAGCCTGCTGAACATTGCTGACCGACAACAAGTATGACTGGATGAGTGAATGAGAGTGTGCAAGTCATGATCAATGTCAATTATTATAGTTTAATTTTGTCGCCATAATATGTTTATTGTATTGTATTAATGTGGTTAAGTGTAAGAGAGGACCAAGAGCCCTAACTGCGCCACCAATAAAGGCAATAATAATAATAATAATAACATTTGGGTGGCCGGCATTACGTTTCCGTCCAGATGGCGGCGATATAAAACATGACACTGAGGTGCCCTTTGCTAGTGTTACCACTGTACCAAATTTCGTTCAATTCAGTTTCACCGTGTTCGAATTGATACGGGAGGACAGACATTCAGAGTACACTCACTCACAGACACACAGGCACACAGGCACACAGACACACACACAGGCACACAATTTGTCGCCCTGTGTTGATCTCATAAGTCTACTTTCATATTTTGCAAAAATCGAAAGTAGGCTAAAAATGGCTTTGAACACGATAATAACATTGTATGAAGGGTGTGTAAGCAGGCCGTCAATGTTTGTGTGTTACATTCATTTGACGGATAGAATGCTTGTTTGGGTCAGTGGTCGAGTGTCCACGGGTTCGATTACTGGCCGAGGAAGTTGGACGTTTTAAGAGCGGCAGAAATGCCCGGTACTCCTAGTCCTACGATGTTGGATCGAGAAGGATCTCCCGTATCACATTTTGTGGTACAACACAATAATTCTAATTAAAATTCTCAGTCCGTAGGGTTCCGAGTTCAATTTCCGGCCGGGCCGTGGGAATTTCAATCTTTTGTTGGTAATTCCTCTGGCTCGCAAATGGGTGTTTGTGACGTCATGAAATACATACCGAAAATACAGTCAACAGAAAATTAAAACGAAGAAAGTAAAGTAAATGAAGATGGAGCCTCGAAATTGGAGAGTAGATCGCCTAAATGGCTCCGATACAATAAATATACACAGAGGTAGCTGAGGTCATACAAGTAGTTCCGTGAAGAATTTAGACGATCAACTGGTCTTTTCCATTCTCCTGCCAATTAAATAATATTTATTCATGGTGATGCAGTAAGTTGTAGGACAACAATATTAACTCAAAACTCAATATCCAAACGCTTTAGACATTTGAGACAATATTACTTGAAGATAGCAAAATTATCTTACAATGGCACTAGGGCTTACGCTGTCTTAAACCAATGGTTTCATCGTTATCTCTAGCACTTTGAAACAGTCCACGTGACCAGTCACCGGATGGGGGCAACATGACTACAACAGTAATGAATTATGTACCAGAATATGTAGTTCATGGTATTGGTTTATATACTTTTCCAACTACCGGATCAACAGAACATCAGCCAAGTTGCTCTTTTTTAGAAACAAACTTGCATCAGGGGCAATTTTTAAGTGTGGGAATAGTAAATTATAGGTCATACGCAGATTGTACAGCAGGGTGTGACTAAATATTGTGATGATGGTGGGGATAGTATGGTGGTAACATTATTAAACTGATGTCGGTGAGGATAGTATGGTGGTAACATTATTGCACTGATGATGGTGAAGATAGTATGGTGGTAACATTATTGCACTGATGATGGTGGGGATAGTATGGTGGTAACATTATTGCACTAATGATGGTGGGGATAGTGAGGTGGTAACATTTTTTCACTGTTGAAGGTGAAGATATTATTATGCTAACATTGTTGAACTGATGTACTACTGAAATCGTATTATTATTATTATTATTATTATTATTATCTATTAATATTATTAGCCTGTAATAATAATAATAATAGTTATAATAATAATTATAATTTATAAACTAACACATCGCGAAACAAATAATATTGTGGAGTGGAACAGGACAAAGAATTCCCTGAAAGACAGGGAATGCACATCCTCAAATCGGCCAACATTTACAAGATTTTCTTTCGCGAAAGATTCCCAACAATGTTTAGACTTGCCACCTGTATCTGAGGTTACAGTGTAGTCTCTGAAATGAAAGCAACTAATTCCTGGCTCCGAGTAAATTCTATGTTTATAAGAAACACGTATAGCCTAGTTGAGAACAGCACAAGGCCGGCAGCAGCTCATTTACACGTTTGCTTTGTGGGACTTCGGTTCCCAATCAGACCATTGGTCTCCTCTTTGAACAAATGGCAAGGGTGTTGAAGTACGTTGTTCATATTACATCACATTTTAGTTTTAAAGAGAAAAGTTGGGCTTTTTGTTTTATTTGATCATTTTTAAATTCGACGAAGTTGATTTGGTTAGGATATCACGGCCGTGTCAGCTTAAATAAGCAAGATTTCCACAATTGATTCTGGTTTAGTGGTGTTTGAATTGTCCACGTTTTACCGGATACTCCGTACGGCATCTTCAGGGAGCCCTCTGTCTCTGGCAGTGAACTGGAATAGAGTCTCTTTGCTACTGTTCTATACCAGGTGAATCAGTTGCCCCTAATAATATTGTTTTATGCAGCTCAACTAGCGTTATCAGGAAGGTCGATATTTCTCTGCTTGCGTCCTGTATGGCACTAAAGCATTGTAAGCATATCCTGCAAACGATACTGATCACTATTATTTTCCCCTCGATGTGACTACAGACTTAACGAGGGAAGGGGCAGATGACCTCGTAGTTCCGCCCCTTAAGACAACAATAACTAACTACGAGGGAAAAATAATAGCGTTCAGTATCGTTTGCGGAGAAGCCTCCGTGGCTTAGGCGGCAGCACGCCGGCCTCTCACCGCTGGGTCCGTGGTTCAAATCCCGGTCACTCCATGTGAGATCTGTGCTGGACAAAACGGAGGCAGACAGGTTTTTCTCCGGGTACTCCGGTTTTCCCTGTCAAAATTTCATTCCAGCAACACTCTCCACTATCATTTCATTTCATCTGTCATTCATTTAATCATTGCCCCAGAGGAGTGCGTCAGGCCTCGGCAGCCGGCACAGTTCATATCCTCGCCGCTAGATGGGGGCTTCATTCATTCCATTCCTGACCCCGCCGGAGACTGGAAGCAGGCTGTGGATTTTCATTTTCATCGTTTGCGGAATATGATTGCAGTGCATTAGTATCATAGAGGATGCAGACAGAGAAATATCGACCTTCCTGACACCTGCATAAAACAGTATTATTAGGGGTAGCTGATTCACCTGTTTTACGCGTGGCCAGTGTATTTATGTGCGGTCCACCACTTGGTTACGAAGAAGCAAGCCCGTCGCTGACCGACAGCCCACGTAGACAACGACCAGCCACCCGTATTGAGCCAATGCTTATTTTACAAATTTGCTTTTGCTGAGTGTATTAGCGGCTGCGATTCGAAAATGTGTGCAGTTTCTTCGCGAGGAACTAAAATTTCACTGAAATTTCACTAAATAAATCAATAAATAAACAATTAATACATTAAAATGCGTACACATGTAAAAGAAATATCTAGGCACCATGAAGATAGATAAAATGCTACATTGTATTATTAAACACATTTTGTTGAAATCCTAAGTTCTGATTCCTCCATCTTGTACAACTTGGGAGTCAATTCGACTAAACGAATGTAGCCTAATTTGTGGATTCAGCTACCACAAAACCCACTACGTTGGTTGAAATATTCTTGGCAAGTGTCTGTAGAAGTGAGTGTGAACTATGTAATTAAGGCTAGAATTAGGGAAGAAGGCAGCCGTGGCCTTAAAAGGAAACTCTCCCGACATTTGCCTGGAATAGAAGTGAGAAACCACGGAACGCTACGTATAGTGTGGCGTAGAAGTGAATCGAACCCACCTTTTCTCAGTTTTCCACAAAAGGCTCATTGTACTCATTTCCAATTTTCGAACCAGAATTGAATGTTTTGGCGGAGCCAGGAATAGAACCAGGTCCACAGTTGTGGCAGCCAAGAATGCTAGTCACTACACCACGAGTTTGTTCAAGATAGCAACACATTGATAATACTTACAGTACCTACTAGAAGGTACCCTCCGGGCCATTGCCTGGAGTTGAAAATTTAAAAAAACGGTACAATGCATTCCATACAATTATAAATTAATTTGTCCATTAGATTTTGTCTTGGGGCGAGGGCCATTCTATAGAGGTAACGTGACGAATCGGCCGGTAATATGAGGCATCGATCCTCCTCGGGGTTAATAACATCTCCTCCCTCCCGGGAGAACATTATCACCTGCGGTGGTCTAGTGCTGCAAGATGTGTTCCAACGTTTCCTCGTCACTGCAAACAGGTTCTGTGTCATCCTGAACATCCCACTTCACTTCACTTCACTTTACATTAACTCTCTCCCGGTACACCTTGCGCCAAAAATGATTACATTTTTACCAACATAAAATACATTCAGTTGGGAATGAAATATCACGCAACAGCCATTTAAATCTGGAAATGTAGTAGATGCTGGCCCCGTGGTGTTGTGGTAGCGCGCCTGCCTCTCACCCGGAGGCACCGTGTTCGATCCCCGGCTCCGTCAGGGACTTTAAAACTGACGTGAGGGTTGGAACAGGGTGCACTCAGCCTCGTGAGGACAATTGAGTAACCATCTGACAGTGAGGCAGCGCCCCGATCACGAACACCAGGATTAACGGCCGAGGGGATCCGATGCGCTGATCACGCGTCACCCCAATATCTGCAGGCCAAATGGGTGGCCAGTGGTCGGTTGGTCGGCCTAGGCCCTTCATGGGCTGTATTGTGCCAGGGGTTGACTTTTTTTTTAATGTAGAAGCTGGTAATCTAACATACACCTTAAACTATTTTCAGTGCACTGATTTCAAATATCAAAACAAAACTCTGCCAGCGCACACATCACGTCATTTCTTATCGGCTGGATTCTACTCAAGGAAAAACACTTTTCTGACTGTCTGCGTAACGCAGCAGTAACGTTCGTGCCTGCTATGCCCAAAGGTTGCAGTATAGAATCTAGGCGCAGTCAGGTGGCATTTGAGGATACTTAAACAATAGGAATTCGTGTCAGTAGATTTACTGGCATGATAAAGATCCTCTTCAGGTAAAATTCTGACATCCCGGCGTATCTAATAACCGCAGTGTTTAAAGGGACGTAAAACCAATAGCATTATGTCAAGAAAGCAAACCCCGTGACACCACGGCCCATGAAGGGCCCTGGCCTGCCAAGCAACCACTACCCAGCCATTCGGTCAACAGACAGTTGCAGTGGTGTGACACGCGGTCAGTTCGTCGGTCCCCTAGGTGGTTAATATTGGTTTCCGTGACCGGGACGTTGCATCACTCTCAGATAGCTACTCAACTGTACTCATGAGGCTGAGTGCACCCCGTTCCAGCCCTCACGTCACTTTTTAAAATCCCTGACGGGAATCGAATCTCTGGGTGAGAGTTAGGCGCGCTATACCACACTATACGGGATAGCAATAACATTATTATAATTATTTATTAAATACCGACAGCGGTGACTACGCTCACGAAAGAACGGCGTTAGGTCATGGGGCCAAGCTCTATACTGACTCGGTAGACGTGGGTTCGAGCCCCACTGTTGGCCGTCCTTGAAATGGTTTTCCGTGGTTTCCCATTTTCAACACCAGGCAAATGCTGGGACGGTACCTTCTGACAGGCCACGGCCGCTTCCTTCCGCATTCTTGGCCAGTTTCATTCATCTTCATCCATTCCGTCTTTCAACCCGGCGTGCAGGTCGCCCACGGGCGTCGACTAGAAATACCTGCACTTGGCCTCTCAGGAGGCCACACAACAAACATAAGTAAATAAATTACTAAATACATGTCTTAGCATTGGCAACACTGGTTAATATTCTAGCGAAATTGTCGCGTGCGTTTGAATAGCATCCTACAGCAGCAAAGTGCGTCCATGACACAGAAGGAGTGCTTGGCTTGAGTTATAGTGCTGTGGTAAGCTAGGAAACATGGCTGGGGGGAATCCCCCAAATGTATTCTGTTTTATGTGTGGGATGTTCACACCTAAATTACAGAGGAAGCACGTCACATATGCAAACTGCATATTACTTATGCACCAGTTGGAGCATCTGCCATTGCTTACAAGACATTTAACTGGAAAGCCAGTAGTAATCTCAAGGTCGTAACCATCGCTCGCATGGAGGATTTACTAAGTATTCCTGTATCCTGTGTCTTTGGGGCAGCCCAAGCACAGATAACCTTTACGTTAAAACAACAGAACATGGCCTGGTGAGAAAAAATGGTGTCCATCTTTCGTCAGTTGAACAGAACACAATCATCCTACTAACATTCCACCTAAATATTGGTTCAATAACATGGTTGTGAAAGCTTTGACCAAAGAACATGGAGCTGTCATGTTCTGTGCCCACGGGAAAGGTTTGCTAATATTAGTGACGCTTGCAGCAGGGATATTTTATAGGGACGCTAATAAGGAAACTTCTTTGTGGCACAGTCCACCTTGTTGCGTACTGGCTAGCATTCTTGGCTGTCACCGCAGAGGTCCGGGTTCGATTCTCGACTCTGCCAAGAAATTTAATTCTGATCTGAGGGCTGGAACGGGTTGCACTCAGCCTCATAAGGCCAAACAAAGAGGAGGCTGGTTCGATTACTACCTCAGCCATCCTGGAATGGGTTTTCCGTGGTTTACCTCTTCTTCTCCAGGCAAATGCCAGGATGGTACCTAACTTAAGGCCACGACTGCTTCCTACTCAAATCCTACCTCAATTACAAATACACACATTAGTTCCGACATCACACAGAGACAGGTTATGAGAACAATTCTACACACATCCAAGTACACGGGGCTACATGTCCACGATGTCGCAAAGCCCCCAAACAAATCAACAACAACTATTTGTGGCACCGATTCCACTACAAGAACGAACAATATTGAGTCAGAAGCATGGAAAGAATATGCAGTATAAGAAAAGTTGAAACTACGAAGAATTGATTCATAGTTCAGTATAAACCTTGGCAGAGCCGGGAGTTGAACCCAGGGTACAGGAAGCTTATATAATGTTGAGATTATGCATTATCTTGTTCCAGAATAACTATAGGAATATTGTTTTTGTTGCTTCAATCAGGAGCTTGGGAAATGTTTCGTCATCAGCCTCGTTTGTTTTACAACCTGAATTATTGTCGTCACTTAGGCACAGGATCGGGGTAGATGCCTCATCCCGGTATTTTCCTGGAGGGACTCTGGAAACACCCAAAGAAACCGCACTCAGGATGGCCACTGTAGGAACTAGGGGTTCATTATTTCAGTTACTCACACGCAACAATCACATAGTCACACATACACAAGTTCTCCTTAGCCCTTCAATGAAACAACACAACACTTGCAATTGCACTTAGAAAACGGATCCCATTCGTCTAATTCGTTTTACAGTAATCAGTGTTGCCAACAGTTGTTGCCATAAAGTCACTAATTCCCGAGCAAAGAAGTCGCCAAGAATTGTTTGATGGAATTTCGCGAATGGAAAGATAATTGAAATGTTCTATAGTGTGCCCAATGGGACACGGGAGACTGGCATCGAACTCGGGTCTTATCAGAGAAGACCAGGCCCATGATTCTGCCTAGAGTCGAACCATTGATCTCTGAGGGGGAACAGCTACAGGGAACCCGAAGAGCAATGAGAGTTATAATGACATATAATAATATAGCATGATTTCACGGCTAGAATGTGAATATTATAGCTGTTTAAGTGAATATTGTAAGAAAATGCAAGCATATATACGTTTTAGAAGGCTAAACGCATGAAGGCAAGCCAGCTTGAAGTTTGACTAATCGCAGCCAGCAGAGGGGCGTGGATTAGTGACGCCGAAGGAACTCATTTCGTCTGGACCGCCAGGACAGCTCGAAATTAATGACTCTGGGGATCACCAGTAGACAACGCTTGAGACCGGAGATGGGGTAATTGTCCACGGAAATTGATTGATTACAGCCAATTGGAGCATTGAAATGGCGTAAAACTTACACCCAGGTGAATATATTCTAGGAGAGATAATTTAGGAGTGGTCTCACACCTAAATTAAAGCCTATATCTTGAAATGAGCCTGTGAACACAAGGCCTACGCGCAAGAGGAATGATTTGGAGACCCGCACGAGGGGATTTACCAGGCTGGCGTCATGACGCTATGGAAGAAGGCAATTAATTGTAATTAATTGGCCGAAGCGATCGCTTGCACGCGAGTGATTATGGGACCTCCACACCTAGACAAACGAGGTGTATACGTCACTTTGCCTGGAAATGCATTATTTCAAGAAGGGAGTCGTTCCCGTATCTCCAGTGGACTACATTCTACGAGAAACCTTTATATAGAGGGAGCAGCGCAGAGGAGTCAGTTCTTCTCCAGACCATCGGCAGTTCTTCTCCAGTTCGTCTTGACTCAACACGTAACTAATACGCTGCAGGAAAGTGCGCGGAATGTTATAGTATCGACGCTCAAGTATATTTGAAGAACAATGGAAGCGCATCATACAGCTTCTTAATAGTAATCATGAATCGCATAAGATTTAATCTACAGCAGATATTTATCCATTATCATACGCAAGTATAAGGTCGCTACAGCGTAGGAATAATTTAGGATGTTTTTGGACAGTGAATATACCAGGAGGTATTGTCATAGTTATAAATGACACAATATCGTCAGGATCACTACAATTATGGGAGCCTGGAAGGCATCACAAATAAACGTACAGTGAACTGAACAGTATTGTAGGCGACGAGAATCGAACGCACGCACACTCAAGATAGACTTTCACGGAGACCAGCGGTTGTCGTAGCTGCATCGCATCTCTGAGGTCAGGCGTTAGTAGGAGTCCAATTACGGATCCACATGTGAAATAGTGCGAGAAGTGTATATAAGTTTTATTACAGTGATTTCAAAGTGTTTATTTGTATTGTGAAATAATATGTATTGTGTTAATGTGAGAAAAGCCACTGATAAAAATATTATTATCATGTGTGAAGTATGTGATATCATGTGTCGTGTGAGATATGGCATGATGGCTTAAACCAAGCATAATGGTAGGCTCGTGGCTGGTGTGCTGGAATAATCCAGCGAAAATGAAAAGTGAGTACAAATTTAAAATGTTAATGTAATTAGATAGTTCACCATACAACGAAGCATCACTTTAAGACTAAGATGTAACAGTCACTTATGTACGAGCTTTCACCACTCGTATTTTGGTAGAATATGGCTTGGAGGGTGATTTGTTTATGGCCATTCAGGCCTAAGATAGTGATGGATGTAACGGTAACGTTAAATATTAATAATATTGATAATAATCTGGGGTCGGTAACAGTAATAAGTAAAGTAATAGGCATTTCAGGCCTAAAGAACGTTCAAAGTGTGTCATGTCTAATATAAAGATACTGTATTTTTGTAAACAGTAAGAAAGTAACGTAAAATATATCGAGATATGAGAGTTTCCAGTGTCAGTGAATTGTTGAATGAATATTTAATATGGTCAATTCTCAGGATTGTATTTGAGAACCATTAAGGTAATGTAAGCCAGTAAATTTATGCTGTTTTAGGAGCTATTTAAAGCTTTGGCTTAAGAGTAATTGCAGAGAGGACGTGAGTGCCTTAATATTTGAGTCATCTATGAGAAGTATTGTTTGAGCCGCATACCGTGAGCAAAGTAACGTAGCATCAAGTGATTTACGTCAATGAAGTTGCGGGGACCATTCTAACATAGCTTGCACGTTAGGCGGAAAAGTTGGCTAATCTACGAGATAGTATTGCCGTGGAGCATACTTGTATTTTCGCAGCGAGTGGTACGGAGGTTGTCTGTATCCACGCTTGCAGGAATTGTGCCACGAGGGATACTCTTCGAGACCCTGCGTGAGCCATGTATTAATCGATCTGCCCTGCGAGGTAAGAATCAATGTTCGTCGTATAGGAAACGCAGATTTCCTTATTATTATATTAGGCAGCTGCCGATGAGAAATCTTGGATTCTCAATCGTGATGCGCGCCCGAAGCCACTAGTATCGCCACAGAATGGCAAGGCTATTACAGGATCCATCCCTTGCCATGAATGTTAATTAGGAGCCGAGTTGAGTCCATTACACTATAAATGTAGGTGTTAAATAATTAGAATGACTCAATTACTAGAGACAACACTCAGTGTAACTCCATTGTACTGCAATTGTAAACAAAGTTGACCTTGCTAGCAGCCAAGGGGGGGTGGTATGTAGACCACGAGGACGGCGGCCATCTTGCTCGGCCAGCTGGAACTAATTTTATTGCCTGTTTGAAAGGGAGTTCTGTTGACCTGGTCCCTTTATTTTAGAAGCATAGTGGGACACTGAAGAATCTCGATATTTTGAAATGTACTCGTAATTAAGATATGATTGTTGTGATGATGCCAATTGAATTAAATGATGTGTTTCAACACACATACCTTGTTGGATCGTTGTGATCGGATAATATTTGGCCCAGTTATTCTCTGAGGAGGAACGCTGAACCAAATAAATATAGGCATCTTTTTAAAGTGCATTTTTGCCCAGTTCACACTAATTTATGCAGACGGGTAGGTGATTTCAATGACATGATACGTTTGTAACGATATTAATTTCGACCAGACTCAGAAAATCGTTGTATGGTGAAACTATAAACATTTCTATCCATGTGTATTTTGGAAGGGAAAACGTACCACTTTAGAGTTTCATATTGATGGGAAAAAGAAGACGATTCATACGACACAACACTTGTTAAGTAAGGCATAAGGTAATGAATTTATGTCAATGAAAGTAAATGCCCCGTGAGAAAGGGATTAATGTTTAATTAATACAGAATTAATGTCATTTAAAGTAATATGACTATGGTGTTGTGATACTCCAGTATATGTTAAATTGTGCCATGGGAAGAACACTATGGACACTCGTAGATGTCTGAAAGTATCACTGATAGGATGCTAGAAATAGATTCGAGTGCAGTGAAGCACTAATTAAGAAGAGACTCACAAATAACCTTGATTTTCGTAGTGGGAAGTAAATGTAAATTATCCTTTGTTTATGTTTTTTCGTGTATAGCCATGATTGTCATAATTAAATGTTGTATTTAGGAATATGTTGTTTCTTTCATGTATAGTAGTTACCTGACAGACTCAAATCCTGAACATGTGGTCGTATGGTGGGCGGGAACGTCCCATACCTCGAAAGACCGTGAGTTAGCTGGGATACGAACACATGTTCCATATGATGACAATTGGGTACAATAGATGGTAGAAACAAAAACTGGAGGCCGAAAATTACCATTTAATCGGAAATCGATTCAGTAAAATAAGACGTGTTACAAATAAAATTGTGAAAGAGAAAACGATTTTTTATTTAAGTACACTCTATTTAAAACACGAATCAACCGGGTTTTTGCGACCACATTTTTGACGATCCATTGAATCTTACAATGTACAGAAATTACGAACCTTTTCTATGGAAAGTAGAGAAGTAGGCCTATAACGGCAAAAGGTTCACTTCTGGCTTAGTCACACTGCAATAGCTATCCGCAGTGGGCTTTTGAGTTTAGAATTTGATTTCTGTAAAAAGCACGACCTAATTGTTGAAAGCCTCCATTTGTCAAAGTTCATATTCATACAGCTTAGGACAGGCTGTTCCAAATCCACGAGTTTGAGTAAGCGTACACGCGAGAACTCAGCAGTGATGTTCGGAGCACGGTTAGAGAGGGACTGGGGGTGATAGCCAATACGTCATTGGGCGAAGGTCATAACAGAGTCCATGCTTTTCCTGCCATACCTGATGTATCCATCGCGCAGTGACGGCAGCCCCCACAGCAGAGCTGTATTGCATGTTGCAGGTTTACTCGCGCAAGGTGGCGAGTACTCCACTGCTCAGAGGTGAGCAACTCGGCTGGAACAGCCTGGCTTAGGGTCTTCTCCCTTGGTACTCGATAACATGCCTTCTCTGGATCTACATATCATACACGCAGCTGCCTGTTCTCTCGTATTATTTGTACATGTAAAAAGAACTTGAGCTGACTGCCATTCTAATATTATGTTTTATTATTACCTGCACTAGATTTAAATTCACGACCAACCGCGGTAGCCACGTTTACTAAGGCCTTGAGGCTAAGCTGTCTCTGGACTTGGCAGTTCTTGCCGTATTTGATGATTTTCAAAGGTTCACATTTACAGTTCCAGGCAAATGTCAGGATGGTACCTTCTAACTCATCGCCTAGTTTCGTTCATCCTCATTCATGTTCTCCCTCATTGACTTGAGGAGGGGCATTCGGCTGTAAAATCCACTCACCACATAAAAATCCATCACATCTCAACTCCGACTTTGTAGACACGTGGAAGGGGTAGACATACACTAGATTTACACCCACAATGAAATACAGTAACGGTGTAGGTTATTACCATTACTAGCATCCTTCTCGCTAATTACAAGCAGCTAAATACAATGAGCAATTCAAGACAACTATGAATCTCTACATAGTATTAAACAAAGTCCCCGATTCTTGGATGTAACGGGTAATCTCGAGAACCACAGGATGGATTTTGATGCGGTTTTCACCAACCTGTAAAGGATTTATCGAGGAAGGGTACTGTTGAAAACACTCATTTATGACTAAAGGAAGCCGGGCAGTATCGATTTCATAGAATCAAATTGAAGTAAAACATGCCGTCCGTGCACCATTTAAGCTTACGCTGGGTAAACCGTTAAAATATCTATATACTATGAGTGTAAGAATTGCTCAGCATGAAAAGTTCTAGAAAAAAGTCCCGGACAGTATATCTCCATCTTTAACACATCGCCCACTATAAGTATTTTTACGTTTTCATTTCTTCCAGCAATCTCCATTCAGTGCAAGCTTAAATTACTGGCTTTGGAGCGAGTTTACGAGCTAGCGAGAGTGCCTATCACCCCAGCTTCGGCCAGCATCAAACTGTCGAGTCATGTCGAGTTAAGACTTCAGAGAAGAGTATATGTGTTTGGAGTTTTGCTGTTCAACTCGGCCTTTCTGAATTGCGTCTGGGACCTGCCGTCCGTGCGCCTTTTAAGCTTACGATGGGTAAACCGGTGAAGATACCGGGCGAAGCCGGGGTGGGTTGCTAATAAAGAATATAAGAGAGTTGATTTTGTTGTTGTTGTTGTTTCGTTTTAGAAGCTTGGACATCGTGGTCATTTAGCCCCGTGTATTTCGGTGTGTGCAGAATTTGTCTGATGACCTGTGTTATTATGGTGTCTTTAGTATTGTGTTAAGGTGAGGAGTGGGAAGGAGGCAGCCGTGGCCTTGAGTTAGGAACCTTCCCGGCATTTGCCTGGAGTAGAAGTGGTGGAACCCCGAGAGTGGTGGGTTGTTCCATGCACAAACATCGTGGCTCTACTGAGGTGATTTGTAGCCAAGGAGAGTGTCCCGAATAATAGTGGAATCTGTATTATTAAAACTTTTTTAAAGGTGAAATAAATCATTGTTGTTGTTAATTCATTTGAGGAGCTTGATAGATTCTGGTCAACAGCCCCGTATAGTTGGGTGTGTTGGATTTGTCTGATAACCTGTATTGCTGTGATGACTGTAATAGTGTGTGTAACTGTATCAGGGACCGGGATGGTGTAGACGCCCCGGAATTTGAAGTAGGGTACTATCCCGGCATTTGCCTGGAGGGAGTGTGGAAAACCTCGGGGAAAAACACCCTTAGGATAGCTGCTATCAGTGCCATGATTCGAACCTACGATTTCCGGACTTGTTGGCACTGCCCTCACGCCCGTTCTGCACGATTTAACGAGCACATGCGTGGACATTTAAATCAACCTGGGTTAATAAATTCTCTATAGAATGAAGGCCACATTTCTAGCGTTCGCTTGCTGTTTTATTAAAAGGCTTCGACATACTAGCCATCAGCCTCGTGTACATACGGAAGTGTAGTATTTGTATAATACCCTGTGTTATTTTAATATCTCTAGTAGTCAATGTATTTGTATTCCAGGGTGGGATTGAGAGGGACGTGGACTGGAGTAGAAGTGGAGAAGCACGAACAAAACACTTCTAGGATGGCTGAGGATGGAATCGAAACCAGATCTCAGGAGCGAAATCAAGAATGCTAACCACTACATCACGAGGTGGCTTGGGAAGGAGGGAGAGGGTCTGCAACAGAGTCACTGGAAAGAGGCATAAACGGATACAGTTTAGAAATCTCTCAGGATCACAAATTCCCGAGCTCACCCATCAAGTGTATCTAAGGGCGTGGCCCATGTATGATGTTTGGTAATTGGTAAAGTGCAATATACAGGGTGTAACTAAATATGTGGTAAAGCTCCGGGGATTCGAAAGAGGACCTGACAACAAGCAAAACATGTCCTGTAAACATATGGTGTATATGCGTTCGTTGCCGTGTTTAAAACATTGTTTGTGGTGTGCATAACACAGACGGCGACACGATGCTAGTTGGTCATTTGTGGAGGGCAAACAGGCCACTTGCTGCTAGAGCAATATTTCATCAGCGATTCTCAAACAAATGGATAGGGCGTCTGGGACCGGCACCGTGGCCTGCTCGTTCTCCCGATCTCAGTCCATTAGAATTTCACTTATGGGGTCATTTAAAGGCCATTCTGTATGCCACACCTATTCATAACGTGGACATGCTGCGTCAGCGAATAGAGCAAGAATATCAGCAGATATGACAGACGCCGGGAATATGGGAGCGTGTGAGACAGTCAATGATGCGGTGCATAAACGCCAGCAATACAGTTCGTGGTAACCATTTTGAGCACCTTCTATAGAGAACTGAAAGTAGTAACGTACACTTTGTCGACACAAATGATCAACCCGCATAGTGACGCGGTCTGTGTTATGTACACCACAAACAATGCTTGTAACACGGAAACGAATGTAAATACACCATATTATGGTTACAGGACATGTTTTGCTTAATGTCAAGAGCTTTCCCACATATTTAGTTACACCCTGTATATGCTTTAATGTCTGACAGAATGATATTCGCTATTATTAAGATTGTTATTATTATTAGTTTTAAAATTGTAAATCAGTTACTTAAATTTCATGCACTAGCCGAGTACTCTACAACATAGTCATGTGCATTAATGCACCCACTACGGCTCTAATGGGGAGCTCCAGCAATCAAATTACTCACAGCCATCGTGAGTGTGCTATCTTCCCGGTGTTTCAACGCCCGATCCAGGCAAATTGTAACCTATTTCAATTGTCTGGGCACCTAACTCAAAACCCTTACCCTAACAATTGACTATCAGTTACACACTCTACGACAGTCACCACAGAAACACAGGTTATCTGACAAATCCAACATAAACACAAGCGTATGACCAACATCTCTCTAGTCCCTAAAATTAATCAACAATTACAACAACTAATCGATCATGGAGAACCATAACTAGTGTATCGATATTTATCTAGCGTGGAAACACATTGATACCTTTTTGATAGCATTTGTTTTCAGATGAGGTAAACAATTTCCATAGTGTTGTCAAACATGAGCTCCACATGACTTCATAGTGCAGTTTTAGTGTACAGTAGTTCGTTTACTGTAAATTGGCACTTATTCGAAATCTACTGTTGCTAACTTACCTGAAGACCCGTGTTCTAAGACTCCATTTGCACACTGAAGACAACGTATATAAATATAATGAAATATAATTATAATCCCAAGAAGGACCCTGAACATATTTATTAATAGGCTGTTCCATCTTCAGCGTATGCTTAGTTTTTTACACGGTATATTGTGTTTAGCGTAAATGTTGCATAAATATGTATATGCAGGTGCATTATTTTGATTTCCACTTTCATGTGAGTTGAACGCAGAAGATAGAATAGGAAATGAATCCTCTTGTTCACACTGGAGTTTTATTTATTTAAATTGTTTTTCTTTATTGGTGGGTGCCTGTTGACACTGCAGGGTGTTATTCCTGTTTATTTCTATTCACATAGGCATGAATTCCGATATTTATAGAGTTTGCTGGAACATCAATCAAGCCCTCTCACGAATTGTCAGAATCAAACATATAATGTCCTTGGGACTAGGATTTTAAGTAATCCTAGGCGATCTTGTAAGGTGTTCCATCAAAAAATGGGCAGTAGAACTCTAGAACATTTCCTTAACATTAGTGGAGAGGTACGGTAAATTATAATTACGCTGCATGGTGATCGTGCATAAAAGGAGGGCTAAAATTATTCCCAAAGTTTTTCTGTGTATACCGCACATTAAATGATGAAGTCTTTCTTTAAGCAAGGTTCAGAAGAAGATCAGAATTTTGAAACCCCATTAACTAGACAGAACTAAGTATTTGACTTTGATGTTCATTCTCAACTAATTCCATGGCTGTAGAAAACGAGTCTTCCAATGCAATATGGGACACAGCAGCCGTTGTTATATTCAACTCTGCTACATTTATTAATAGAAAAATGTCAAAGAAAGATATTAAGAAAAATGTTCATTCAACTGGTATGGCCAGCAGAATGGATAAACTGACAACTCATATCTGTTGTCCACGTGATGGAATAGGCCTACATGCGGTCCTTAATGGCTGTCATGTGGGTCGTATCTCATTGCAATTTCTGTTCATATACTGGGTCAGCACCATTATCTACATCTTCCCTAGCCCTTTCTTAACTGCATGCACGTGGTAGAGGCAGATGGTTATGTTCAATGGGACTACTTCCTCAAGAGAACTGTCAAAAATGTGCCAATTTACAGTAAATGAACAATACAGTGGACAGAACCGTTTTGTGTCTTAGGGGTGTTTGTAGTCGGGTTTGCTAAAAAGAAATATATTGTGCCCATTTGGGTGGCACAAGGTTCAAATCCATTGTGTTTTAGGACAAGAAAGGAAGAAAATCTTAAAGGATTGCAGTACAGTTTCAAGTCAGTTGGATGGTTAGTGACTCAGGGACGATATGGCGCTATCTGAGTAACTACACACAAGGCGTGTATGATATCGCCCTGCCTACATGATCATAGTAGCTTGCGTTTGAAGATGTAATCCCAGAGAGGAAATTTCTATCGCTAAGACAGAGACAGAAGATTCACTAAGAAGTCCTGACTTAGCAATAAAACGGCAACACTGTTTGAGAGGCGGGACCAGAAACTGTGATGAAATACTGGAATTTGCAAGAAATACGCAAAATCTTAAAATATCTAATCGGAAATGTTAATTATCCTGGAAATCAGAATTTTAAGAGTTATAAAAATGTATAATAATTGAACAGTATAGAAGCGCTGAGTAGGCATTACGCAATTGAAGGTGGAGTTAGCCAGAGTCTAGGAGAAGGATACAAAAAGACCTTACATCCACGCACTATAGGAGCACATTTCAATTTTTATAAGTACTTTCTCACATCGATTTCCGGAAATTTTAGTATCATTGAAACGTTTAGATCGTGAGCAACAAGTAGGTAATTTTTCCACAAACGTGTGACCTTTGGTTTAGAAAATAGTTTTGAGAAGGAGCAAAACTAATTTATTTTTAGAGGATTTGAATAAATAAGCAGCTTGCTAGAGGGTAATCATTCAGTTTACATCAGACCACGTACAGAAGCGCTGCTTCACAGTTCATGCAGTCTTCATCAGACCACCTATGGTCGTGCTGCGTCACCGAACATTCAGTCTTCGTAATCCCCGTTGGGAAGAACTTATAGTCTTGCTACGAACATTCATAACCAGTCTTTTGACTTTGGCAAAGTGTTGTACTTGGACCAAGAAAAATATTCAGCCGACGAAGGCATTGTAAAGCCTTAGAAACGAACAGTAATTGAATCAGTTATCGAAGACAATACCGAAACATCTGGACAGTGAATGAGACTTTGAAAGAGTAGTGAAACTCTAATTTATCCAAGTGCATTAAAGAACCGTGTCAGGGTCAAAAACTTAGGATAACAGCCTAATCTTCCTGTGCTTAGGAGATTAGAGCCCAAGTGACGATAGGTCAGAGAATCTGAAGTGAAGGCAGTGACTGCCGAGTGAAAGTAGTAAAGACTTTGGAAATCGTTCCAAGATTAGAATACTACAGTATTCCAGGGACAAATTTCAAACGTTGACTATAGCAAAAACAATGTTAAAGCGCGTTAGTACAATAAATAGCGACTCTAGGGCTAATGTCAAGCATAGACATTCTGCAAGACAAAAACTTGCCAATCGAACGAGAATAGTATCGTGCAATTGCTCAGGGAGTGCCGATAACTAAAAGAAACCAGATTAGGATATAATTATCCGTTACAGGTAGAGGAAAACTATGAACGAGACTTTCAATCAACCCGATAGGAGTTAGATCCAGGGAGTCAGCGCTAGTATCTACACCCTCGGAGGAGGAAAGATGGGAAAACGTGTATCACAAGTGTGTGAAAGGCATTATTTCATGCCAGAAGTGAAAATTTGTATATGTAAATATTTTTCAAGTGTAACTTTTTTTGAAGTGTTTTTATAAATATTATAGTGTTTTAAAGTGCTAACGAAATCATGAGACCATTTCCTCAAGCAGAGGTTATCAGTGTCTGTAAAATGTCTAATATTAAGGAAGAATCAGTGTGTGTAACGCGTGTTAAAATGAGTGGGATGACGGCTTACGTCCAATATGTGGGCAAAAATGTCGATTCATTGGGATCCAGGGCGAGCAGCTTTGGAAAGTCATGTAAGTAACATATTTTGATTATGTGTTGTTTCTTGGGAGAATTCGTATAACAAAGAATATGGGGAAAGCATTCTCATTTGAAAACAGGGATATGTGAAAACAATGTATGATGAAAGACGGGTTGTTGAACGATAGCTTAGTTCTGAAATTAACCAGATAAATGTGTTAAATAAATACTCAGTAGAGTTGTATTCGTTTGGAATACCATTAAATGAAATGATAAAGTAATATTCTATACAAGCAAGAATAGAAGGTAAAAACCTCAGGAATGAATTAATTGTTAAATTAATATTCAGTAATAATGAATTAGGGAAGCAGTTAGGTTCCTTGAAATAATAATAATGATTGTTGAACTATTGTGTTCTAGTGAAGGAAGGTCAAGAATTAATTACAAAAGGCAAATAAGGTTAAATAGACGGAGATTACATAATTGTTAAGAAATAAATAATCTTACTTGAAAGGCATCACGTAATTACTATTGTAATTAACGCTTGGATAGCGTATATATTTAATTTTTCACGCTAGATTGCTGTGATTTTGTGCCAGGAAGTAATTAATTGTGGGGAGTAATTATGTGCGGTATTGAGGAAGATGTGTGTTTGCTAAATGCAAATTTTGAAAGGGTGCTGAATATTATATGTTATGTTAAGCGCAGGGGACCGGGCCATTGCCACCCAGAAGTCGCTAATGAAGGAGGATCGGTATTGAATGCCGTCGCTGCATCTTATAGGTCCTAAGTCTTCCCGTATGGAATTGCCTCGGAGGCCAGCCAGAGATATGAACTCATGTTCAGTTACTTCGAAAGTCCTTTTATTTATTGTTGGTTGTGTTAATCTCATACCCGCAAATGTTGATACTCCACAATTATTGTTCTCACCTGAGCCAAATGAGCGGATATTTATAGCCACATAATTTAAAGTTGAAAGAATCTAATGTGTTGCCTTTCCAGTTTAAGAAAGAGATATACTCATAGCCTGCTGGCCTTGTAATAATCCCGTCAGAGTAAGGAGACCGCAGGGTCCCCCACCCCCCTCATAAATAAGCCTAAGTGTCCTGACAAGCGAGACGAGTCGCTTTCAAACGATTGTGGTAGGTCAGGAGAGCCCATGTGTTCTTGTGGTTTACAGACGTTATAAACATTTGAGATGATCCGGTAGTCTGGACCGAGATCCATTTATATTAACTATTCTTGCTTGGCATTGTTCAGAACCGTCTTTATAAGGATATAATCGTTATGGCGATTATAATAAAAATCCCTTTGTTTGTTACACAACATAATTATTGTTGCCGAGTATGTGGAAATCTTAAGATAACCTGGGGAGTTTGTCTTAAATTGATTTATTCAGTAGTTTCCAAAACTCCAGGGGTACACGAATTCTTCCCAGACAATGCAATGTAGTAGAGTTGTATGAAGTGAGATGATAATTTAAACATCATGTGGACCCAATGAACTGGTAATTGTTATTGTCATTATAAAGAATTAATACAGTAAAGTAATACTCCAATGATAGAGTAATCAGTATGTTTTGATCATGTAAATCTTGTAAAAGGGTTAACACAGAGCCACATGGAGCTCGAAGGTGCAGTTCAAAAAATTGCTATATGGAAGTGATAGTTAGTTGATTTTTGTCAGGATCAGGGGAACCTTAACCATTAATTTTTAAAGATATGTTCTTATGATTCCTTGATCATTTAAGGACAAGTGTGAAATATGTCATTGTAAAGTTTTGTGTTTGTAGCACCTAATTTTGATTAATATTAAATAGTTTTTATATTGTGATTTTGATGTTTATTTTGAGTGTTATCCTTTTGCTTTGATCCAAGATACGTGAAACATAGAGTGGGAGAATGTACCATGCCCCGAATGTCCTATTGAGCTAGCGGACTATGATCACGTATTTATTGTTCGCAAGGGTACAATATATTTGGTTTATTTGTATGTTTAGACCTTCCTTTAAAACCAGTTAATTTTGATTTTCTTTAAACGCATCTCCAAGTGGTTTAGATCGACATTTAAATGCCTCACTGCAACCACATTACCCGAGTCCTTACGGTGTGTCATCATGGTGAAAATTCAATAGAGCAATTGAAACTGGAGAACATTCCTCTTACCATCATTCTTTGCCTGTGATGCAATCAAGCTAGTATTTAGGAGCCTAGCCTACCCATCCCCATTACAGAAGTGCCTATATGGACCAATCCAAAACCCAAACGAATCCTTCAACAGTGTGATATGGAACAGGATACCTGTTGGATATTATTACATGTGTGTGGTGCAGTGCTAGGATTTAATTAAGAGAATATAGGGAGGATGGAAGTAATTATTAGGATGTCTCATAAGTAATGCTGTTTTTTAAGTTTGGTGTTTTAGAAGATAGAATTGGTTTCCTTTGGTTCGCCAATTATATATACAGGAGGCTATTGTGTATATTGCGAGAATTTATCAGTCGTCAGTTGTTGATACTTAATCACTAATGGAACTTACAAAGTTGGAGGTTAGGGTCCTTCTAAAGCACTACAGCAAACAAGAGAACAAAGCTGCTGCCACGGCTCAAATAATATGTGATGTGGATGGAGAAGGTGTCGTTAGTGAGTGTGTGGCACAACGATGGTTCCAACGTTTCAACACTGGAGAAGAAAACGCTACAGATTTACCGCGTTCTGGAAGACCTAATCCTTGGGACCTTGTGAATACGCGCAGAGTTTTCGAATAACATCCGCAAGGAAGTACTCGTAGGCTGTCAGAAGAACTAGCTGTATCAAAAGATACCATACATCGCCAGAATAAGAAACTTGGAAATTAAACAGAAGCTGTAGATCTGTACCTCAAGAATTGACCTCTGAACAGGCTCAACGTAGAGGGGATATCTATCATCAGCTTATCGGTAACCCCATGGATGATAGATGTATCAGGAGGTTTGTCACATGTGATGAAAAATGAGTCTATTGCCGCAACGCCGATGCCTCGAAACAGTGGCTCAGTCCCTGTCAACCTGCCAAAGTCATCGTTAAAAAGGATCGGTTCGGCCCCAAAGTGATGTTGTGTGTCTGGTGGAAATTTGAAGGAGTGATTCACTGGGAGTTGGTTCCAAACGGGCGTGCAGTCAAGGCGGATATTTTTTCTCAACTACTGGAACGAGTACATGACATTTTGAGGCGGAGACACCCAGCATTAGTTAACCGAAGTAGAGTTCTCTTGCAGCAGGACATTGCGAGACCGCATACTGTAAGAACAACCATGGCAAATTTCAGGAATTGGGTGGAGTCGAACTGCTACCCCATCCAGCATACAGCCCTGATCTTGCTCCTCCAGATTACCATCTTTTTCGATCCATGCCCATTTATTGCGTGGAAAGAATTTCGAAAACTTTGAAGCTGTGGAAGTGGTTCTCGCCAAATTCTTCGCATCAAAACGCAAAGACTGGTACTGTCGCTGGATAAGAAACCTCGCTGAGAGATGGCTCAAGACCATAGAATCTGATGGCCTCTACTTTGAAAATAGTTTAATTTCTTGTCAGAAAACATTCCAAATGAAATTCTCTTTACCAAACGACATTACGTAAGAGGCATCCCCTATAGCAGACTCGGTATTGGACCAGGAGTGAATGTATTCAAGTACTCCACCGAACTGGACGACATTCGTGTACAAAAGGCTGAAAAGGAGTTGCAATTATTGAAGTACATGTTCAGACAACATGCCAGGCAGTCACAAAGAGCTAGGGAAGAAGTAGATAATGATGCTGACTCAGTATATGAAGCATACATGTTTTCAGGTCATCACAATGTCGTGTAAAACTTCAATGGCCATTTTATCAAAATCATAACTTTTGAGATGTGTGAATAATTTTCTCAGGATCTGTAACAAGTTGTGCCTTGAGAGTTTCACAGCATTTTATACTATTACCAGACCAACTATGGACTCTAGCGTATACTGAAAATATTCATAATTAATAATCTATAGCGTTTTTCATTCTAAAATAATGTCAATATGTATCAGAAGGTTTCATCTATATTCCACCAAAATGTCATGTGTGTATTGCAAACAGTTCCTGAGAATAATGGGCAACAATTTATCATATTTAACATTGTCGATATACGGAGTACAGTCTCCCCTTAAAACTGATAGTTTGAACTTTCCTGAGTTCTTCATTCTCTCGGTGGTAGTAGTGGGCTTGGGACAGCCTGATCAACAGTCGCGTGTACTTATGCGGGTATGGAATTTGTACGATAGCCTGTGTTATTGTGATGGCTATAGCAGTAATTGTTGATAGTTGCGGATGATTCACCACAAAAATATTTTTCGGGTCTTGGCACCAAATAACCAGCATTAATACACTGATCAAAAAAGTTTTGCATATTGCAAGCTTATGTATTTGTGGATCAAATATAACACACGTGCATTATCCGATAACTGTTTTAATTGTTTATGTAGCGTATGGCATTTATACACACGAAACACAATAATAATAATAATAATAATAATAAGTACATACAAGCACAGATATCAACCTTATTAGGACCTTATGTCCAGTCTATTTTCACCAGTCCAGGCTCGATGGTGTAGCACTGAAAATGTTGTTAGGGCCACTTATTGTTAGGTACGCTCTTAGTTTGCAAGCTTCGACAATGTACCCGATGGTCTGGTTCGATGTACCGCAATCACAGCAGGGGTTTGGCCACTTCCCCCAATTATGCACAAACTCCACGTCCGATAACAGTGTACGGTACAAACAAGCCAACGTGTTATCTTAGAGTTAACACATGAGCCAATGTGCATAAACGAAATGTCGTCATACAGCAATGAAAATACATCATGCAATATGCAAAACCTTTTTAACCAGCATATATAAATAGTTAGAACAATTATACAGCTAGGCCTAATAATAGTAAATCCATATCAGTAGTAGGGCTAAGCCGGTCCTGGACAGATTTCAAGGTCATCCATGGTTTCTCGTGGTCACGTGCCCCCCCCCCCCCCAGGCGTTCCCTGGGGGGCTTGGGGGGAGGGGAGGGGGGGAGGGGAGGGGAAAGGGTGGAAGGTCTGGCTTGGAAGCAGACCCAGTTGTTAGCCGACCTGTGTTGGCCAGCCAACTGACTGAGCTGGCTGGTGTGCATTGCCTATATAGCTTGTGGATGGAAGTGGGGGAGGGGACCGGTTCGGGCGACTGTCGAAGGTAGTCGAATGTGACCGAGTGTAACTTAGTAGTAGGGGGCTACTAGGAGTTCTGCCCCACCCCACCACCTCTCCCTCTGACGTCACATACTAACCCGCAATACATTCAGGGGCAAAGTCGATATCTCGCAAACCCATGGTCCGATTTTGACAAATGAGGTGTCGTTGGACTCGGGCTAACGCCCTCATTCAAATGAACCACTCATTTCAACCCCTAAATAAAACCTACCCCTACTATAGGGTGAAATTGTATTTCTTTAGTGAAAGTCTCTTTGCAAATGCGACATGTATAAGATGCGCTGCTAAAATGAACTTAAACGTGGTTGCTCATATCGCGCATGCGTTTGGCTGGCTGCCGATATGGATTAATATTTTTGTTTTTGTTTTTTACGCATGCGCACTTGGGATTTTTGTAAGAGGGCGAGCTCTTTGAAAAAAATGATTGATAAGAAGGGGTTTTGGTGGTGAGGAGAGAACCAGATAGTCGCCTACTTTCCTACGAAGTTTGCCGATATCTCTCGAACGCAAGGTCGGATTTGGACGTGTGACGTGTCAAATCGCTTGTCTCGAAGCCCTATACATGTTATTAATAGGTTAAAGTTTTGAGAATGAGGGAAACAGGATTTTTGGGGGTAAAACCGTGATTTTAGACTTTTTCCGATATTTCACGAATGCCTGGTCGGATTTGGTCCTATGACGTGTCAAATGGCTTATCTCGAAACCCTTTTTATTTTTGTAATAGGTTAAAGTTTTTGAGAATGAGGGAAACAGAATTTTTTGTTGTAAAACTGTGATTTTAGACTTTCTGTTATATCTCACAAACCAATAACGCCAGAGACGTATACGAGGGGTCGTAGGACTCGGGGTGACGCCCCTCCCCTCTCCCCCTTTCGAATATAGTATTTATGTTTTAGAAAATGTGAAAGCGCCTAACGACACTTTTGTTGAAAACATTTCAGTTTTTAAAACTTTTCTTAAATTTGTCTAAAATGTTCATGACGAGTGGTTGTAGATAGAATGAGACGATACCACTGGACACGTGTTTCAACGAAGCTATTACTGGCCACGGTGGTGATATACCAATACAGTATTCGCGTTTTCGATGAGACGGCGGGTCGAGGGTTCGTTTTCTGATTTTTCCTATGATGGAATTCCTAATTCCTAAACCCCCTGAAGGGGGTATTTAACGTGTAAACGATTATGAGTGACATGACAAATGATAATTCCTTGATCCGATGAAGTTGGCTTTAGATAGAACAAACAGAACTTGGTTATATGTTGCTTGAAGTGAGTATAGAAAACAAACTTGCTGGGGCAGACTGACAGGATGTGAATGTTATTTGAGCTTATTGGAATGCATTGACTTGACTTGACAACAGGGCAATGAAAAAAAGCACAGAGATGCTGAGGACACTTGAAGGTCAAACGATATGGCAACCATGGTGGGAGGGGGAAGCTAGGATGATGTCGCCGATCATGTTCAATGTTCAATGGATGAATTTATATTTTGCGAAGCATTGTTCGGAGAGGGTCATGTGACGACTTGTTTTAAGGGTATTTATTTTTTCGATGTTTCCTATGGTGGACTCATTGATTGAAATAATCCAAAACTGCTAGGGCATGGCCTTGAGATTTTATAAACCGATAATGGGATTTTGACATACAAGATCCACTCAGAACTTGACATGATGTCATTCTTTTTATGGCTTATGAATTTCCCCAAAAAAGACCCAAAACAACAAGATCATGGACTTTTGCTTTTCTTAATATATTGCAAACCCATAATGTAAGATGTTTACTGTGAGTGACGAAATCTAGCTAGGTAAAGAAAGAATTATTGTAGGATATATGTATGGTGACTGACACGTCTTTGACCATTGGAACTTGTTTTCAGTTCTGACTGTAGTACATAGGGAGTATAGGTTGTAGGCATGGATTGACAAACGGTGCACACAAAATTCAATTTATCGATTCAAGAATTAAGAGTAGACTATCATTAATTAATTGGTCAAAGAGTGTAGCTAAAAATAAAAAAATGGTGACTACATCAAACTAAACTGAACCAAGTCGAATCAAACCCAACTGAACCAAACCAAGCCTAAAGCAAACCAAACCTAATCAAGAACAAGCCAAGAGCTTAAGTGTAAAACTTGTGGGGGAATGCAGTCATTGGCAATGTCCAAAGGAAGGGATAACGCTCTACCTCTAGAGGGCAAGGTAAAGCTAGCGCATGGTGCTAATGCACATTCCCAAGTACATGAACCATACACACACAACTATCCCATGCTGTTTTTATGAGTTAACTGTTAAAACTTACTCAGTGGTTACTGAGCAAGATGGTCGCTACACACAACAAGCTTTAAATACTTGAGGCTAATAATCTATACACACATACACACACACACACGCTTGTTCTAAACTAAACTGTCTTGCTGGCAGTGCTCACACAGTAGGCAAATGACAGAAATGCTTGGCTAACAGAAATACAATCATTTTCGTTTGTCTAATGTTACCAGCTAACCATTACATGCTATAGTGGTGAGCACATGTGCCTCTTGCACTGGAGATCGTAACTCGATTTCTAGCTCTAAGGCCTAGAATGAATCAAACTAAGAAAGAAGGGTATGGTAACGCAGTGGTTAAACTGTTAGCCTTTCACTAAGGTAGACTAGGGTTTGATTTTAGGTTAATATACATGTCATAAACAAACAAACAAACAAAAAAGCAGAGATAATGTTTAAAACTGATTACACTTGTCTCTTTTCAAATTATTACTTAGATTGCAAATACAAAGGTGGACTGGGTTTGATATACAGTTAATGCTGCCTATCGCATACTAGCTTGTAAGAAAGCCAAACAAGCAAAAGGCGTAGGTAGAGCAGTGGTAAAATCGCTATGTGTAGAGAACTACCTAACGGTTTTATGAACTGGCAATGGTATGTCGCATAAACAGTGCAGGATACAATCCAGCAACCATAATTTTTATCTTGTGGAGCAGAGAAAACATATATATAGAGAGAGACATAGAAAGCTTGTGTATGTATGGGTAGCATTGATTGTTTGACCAGAGAAAATACGATGAGGTAGGGTGGGGAGAGAGAGAATTAACACTTATATATGAATGAATGGTAAATAGTATTTTTTTTCAATAGTTTTGTTTTTCAAATGCAGTGGTAGATAGCCGTTATTTTGTAAAACATTCTTACTTGCAGTAGTAATAAGACTCTATGGTTCCGCTAACACATAGATAGACTGTATTATTGCCATGGTCAAGCACTCACATTAAGATCATTTACAAAATCATAAAAATAAAAATAAAAAATCTTGTTTTGGAAATATCGTTTTTCAACATACACAAAATAAATATATAAAAAATTTGTAAACAGCAAAATGGAAAATCCATGGTCAAGCACTCACATTAAGATCATTTACAAAATCATAAAATGAAAAATAAAAAATCTTGTTTTGGAAATATCGATCTTTTTCAACATACACAAAATAAATATATACAAAATTTGTAAACAGCAAAATGGAAAATCCATGTTTCCATATAGACAAAATTTATAAACCTTAAACGGACATTTAAGAAAATATATGCAAATGGGAAATTGACAAATGTGTAAATATGAAAATGGAAAAATCCATGTTTCCAAATCATGAAATTGAAAAAACATCAAACTGTCATTTTTAAAAAATGCAAATGGAAAATTGACAAATTGCAATGTGTGAAATGTGAAATTGAACAAATGGCTATCATTATTAAAAAATAAAAAATAACATGGTGCTCAATGGTTGAGGTGTGAATCAAACCCTCTCTACTTATTTGGACCACCCGAGACTGAGTAGACTAGTTTTAGTTGTCATACCGCTTTTAAAAGTTTGTGTTAAATCTAGGAATTGAACCCAAGAGCTTGTTGGGGAGATCCAAGGTTATAATATGTTAAACAGATAGCCTTGAATGTAGGGTGTGGTAGCTATATAGAGATGAGACGTTTCGCTCGGGGGAGGGAGGCATGGAGATCTGCATCAAACCAGTCAAAAGACTGACGACTCAAACAACAACATGTAGAGCTCACCAAAATAATGTTGTGTAACGGTAAATGTTAGTCAACGAACAGTAATGCATTACTAAAACCCATGACACGATACCTAAGAGCTTTTCTAAAATTATTTTAAAATGCCTTTAACCCTATATTAAACACCCAGTTCACAAGACTCATAACTGCAATGTTATGGTAAAAAAAAAATCTATATTTCAAAACAAACAAGTGGTTTAGTCAATGTATACTGGAAAAAGTTTTATAAACACTCAAGTCCACAAAAATAATTAAATTAGTAACTGTCAGGTTGACCGAGTGGTTATGGTGTTTGACTTAAGTTCAAATTTTCTGTACAAGAAAGCATGGGTTCGAATCCCTTACCTGATAAAACTATTGCTTCAACATGGCTTGACCACACTGTATTATTGTGTACTCGGTACACAAACCATAGAGTGTATTGTTTAAGGTCACTCTCTTTGCGAACATAGTCAGAGACTGTTGATGGTTAACAATTGCATTAATAGTGGGACATAGGGATAGCAATTAAGAAAAACAGACAATACACATACACTATTTTTATTTATTTAATGTAAGTACTTGTACAATAGTTATATACAAACTACAACTCTCTTTTGTCTATAACTATCTAGTCCTTTTCGATCCACTTGCATATCAAGGGCAGATGACTTTGTAGTTCAGCCCCTTAAAACAACAACAACACTACTTCTTGCATAGTCTGTGATGTTGATGACTCTTGAGGCGTGGAAGATGGATACAACATAACATTTACAACAGGGGTTAAACGTTGCTCAACAAACAATGCACTATTTTGGGTAGCAACATCTTTCTCTTATACTAACTTTTTAGCATTCTGATGATTTTTTTGTCAACACCATCAGTGTTTTGTCTGGAGCACTACATTGATGATCACTCACACTTAAAACCACACCATTTCTACTTTTCATATTGCCTCGACATTTTGTTGACCTCTGTTTTGAGCATTGCCAGAATATTATTCCTTTTACATTTTGTCGTCTATAGTTATAAGAGTAGCCTTTATAGAGTAAACGTTGTTTACCTCGGTAGTTGTAGTAAGTTCCAAAGTAGTAACTAACCTGTTAGTATGATTTGCACACTACAAAGGTTATCTCTGTTCTGGTAATAGAATTATTTAGCGTTGGCTTTTATATTTAATATGTACAGTTAAAAGTGATAGAAAAGTGGTAGAAATGTGGTAGCAAAGTGGTAGACAAGTGGTAGACAATTGGTAACATAGTGGTAGAAAAGTGGTAGCAAAGTGGTAGAAAAGTGGTAGCAAACTAGAAAAGTGGTAGAAAAGTGGCAGAAAAGTAGTAGAAAAGTGGTAGCAAAGTGGTAGAAAAGTGGTAGCAAACTAGAAAAGTGGTAGCAAAGTGGTAGCAGAGTGGTAGAAAATATTACATGTATTGTTAAGAAATAGTTTATGCGGTTACATGGATTCATTACACTATAATTTTAGCATTACGAAGCTCATTTTCTATATCCAAAAGTTCTTCCTCATATTTAGTATGACCAGCCTGTTTACAGGTATGCAAGTACTGAAGCCGCTGGATTAGCTTACTGGGATTGTTCCAGTAAACAAATTTAACAAATGATTTTTTTTTGGTGTAAACCATTATCATCTTCATCATCATTATCATGATAATCATCATCATCATCATGGTTATCATCATCAATATAATTATCATCAATATAATCATCATCACTATTACTATCTAATCCTTTTTGTTCATCTTGCAATGCAACAACCTTTGGCATAGTTTGTGTTGTCTTTGATAGTGTTAGAGGTTTCTTAGACGTTAACGACTGTCCAAACATGTCTTTTTCAGGAGATAATAAATGCTCTTTAACAAACAAAGCACTATCTTGAGCCACACTATTTTTTTCTTGGTCTTGCTTTTTTACCTTGGTTAGAGTATTTTGTCCATTTAAATGAGTATTATTTTGAGATTTACAATGATGATCGATTGAAATAAGTATGTTGGAGCCTTTTGTCTTAATCATTCCTCGACACTTTTTAGATCGTTGTTTCGAACAGCACCAAATAACAGTTCCATTTTTATTAGTTCTTTTTACAATATATGCATATCCTTTATAGTAAGCACATGGCTTACCATAGCTAGTCGTTGATACTTCCATGCCAACTGTTAAGCATAAACTAATCTCTAGTAAAGTTAACTCGATAATAAAAATGATTGTAGTATGTGCAGTTTAAAGTAAGAGCAAAAGTGAGAGTCAAATGGTAGAAAAGTGTTAGCAAAGTGGTGGAAGAGTGGTAGCAGTTTATAGTAGTCATGATCTTTTTTTTACCAGAATGTGATTTGAGTAAATGTAATTTCTAATCCTTAGCAGTGAGTAGTCAGTTAGTCTTGGTTCAGACAAGCGTAAACAGTTCTCCAATGAATCAGAGATCAAGATTTTCATTATGAAACAGTTGTGTAACCAATTAGGTATCGGTACTTGATAGCTTTACACATGAACAAAAATTCCAACATATCTGACATGAATTACATGATTTGAAAGTTGACAAAGAATATCCAATCAACCATTGTAGTTACAATGTCAAACACACAAAGACAAATTCAGCATGAACTTTTAAGTTACAGGAAAATTCTATGAAATAGACTATGCAGGAAATTTGGAAATACACATCAGAAGTTTGCAACACCATCCTTCTAGCCTATATAAATTATCGACATGGAAAGTGTGCACTGCCCCAAACATTAAACCAATTTATCAATAACACAAGTCAACAATCAAAACATTTTGTGTTGAGTCTATCATTTAATGCATATATTCTGTCTACATTGAACAGTAACACAAAAAAACGCCATTCATAATTAATTAAGTTTGCTTTAATTCTTTATGTAATGATATACACATATTTAAAGTTTTGGCTGACTGTTCAGGGTGAATCGACTTTGAACACATAAGAGAGGGAATATTTTAAGACTTAACCTCAGCTCACCTAACATAACCTAAATTTACCTTACCTAACCTTGTCATATAGGTAAGAAACGGGTCAAGCTATGCTTTCGACTACCGAGTTTCAGCTACTTTTCAAGGTAACTCTCCCAAACATTGCCGGAGACAGCTGATAAACACCTATGTTCGCACGGTGGCGGCGCGCAACGACTTACATGACGCGATTTCCCCTTTTCATTGATTCCAGTTGATTTGTCCCTTTGGACTGGTCCTTTTGGCTGATTCCTTTGGACCAGTCGACAGGGACCCGTCAAAAATTACTCCATTCAAAAAGGGCCCGTCCAAAAAGGGCGTCAACAGGGACCAGTCCAAAGGGACAAATCAACAGGAATCAATGAAAAGGGGAAAGCGCGTCATGTAAGTCGTTGCGCGCCGCCGCCGTGCGAACATAGGTGTTTATCAGCAGTCTCCGGCAATGTTTGGGAGAGTTACCTTGAAAAGTAGCTGAAACTCGGTAGTCGAAAGCATAGCTTGACCCGTTTCTTACCTATATGACAAGGTTAGGTTAGGTAAATTTAGGTTATGTTAGGTGAGCTGAGGTTAAGTCTTAAAATATTCCCTCTCTTATGTGTTCAAAGTCGATTCACCCTGAACAGTCAGCCAAAACTTTAAATATGTATATATCATTACATAAAGAATTAAAGCAAACTTAATTAATTATGAATGGCGTTTTTTTGTGTTACTGTTCAATGTAGACAGAATATATGCATTAAATGATAGACTCAACACAAAATGTTTTGATTGTTGACTTGTGTTATTGATAAATTGGTTTAATGTTTGGGGCAGTGCACACTTTCCATGTCGATAATTTATATAGGCTAGAAGGATGGTGTTGCAAACTTCTGATGTGTATTTCCAAATTTCCTGCATAGTCTATTTCATAGAATTTTCCTGTAACTTAAAAGTTCATGCTGAATTTGTCTTTGTGTGTTTGACATTGTAACTACAATGGTTGATTGGATATTCTTTGTCAACTTTCAAATCATGTAATTCATGTCAGATATGTTGGAATTTTTGTTCATGTGTAAAGCTATCAAGTACCGATACCTAATTGGTTACACAACTGTTTCATAATGAAAATCTTGATCTCTGATTCATTGGAGAACTGTTTACGCTTGTCTGAACCAAGACTAACTGACTACTCACTGCTAAGGATTAGAAATTACATTTACTCAAATCACATTCTGGTAAAAAAAAAGATCATGACTACTATAAACTGCTACCACTCTTCCACCACTTTGCTAACACTTTTCTACCATTTGACTCTCACTTTTGCTCTTACTTTAAACTGCACATACTACAATCATTTTTATTATCGAGTTAACTTTACTAGAGATTAGTTTATGCTTAACAGTTGGCATGGAAGTATCAACGACTAGCTATGGTAAGCCATGTGCTTACTATAAAGGATATGCATATATTGTAAAAAGAACTAATAAAAATGGAACTGTTATTTGGTGCTGTTCGAAACAACGATCTAAAAAGTGTCGAGGAATGATTAAGACAAAAGGCTCCAACATACTTATTTCAATCGATCATCATTGTAAATCTCAAAATAATACTCATTTAAATGGACAAAATACTCTAACCAAGGTAAAAAAGCAAGACCAAGAAAAAAATAGTGTGGCTCAAGATAGTGCTTTGTTTGTTAAAGAGCATTTATTATCTCCTGAAAAAGACATGTTTGGACAGTCGTTAACGTCTAAGAAACCTCTAACACTATCAAAGACAACACAAACTATGCCAAAGGTTGTTGCATTGCAAGATGAACAAAAAGGATTAGATAGTAATAGTGATGATGATTATATTGATGATAATTATATTGATGATGATAACCATGATGATGATGATGATTATCATGATAATGATGATGAAGATGATAATGGTTTACACCAAAAAAAAATCATTTGTTAAATTTGTTTACTGGAACAATCCCAGTAAGCTAATCCAGCGGCTTCAGTACTTGCATACCTGTAAACAGGCTGGTCATACTAAATATGAGGAAGAACTTTTGGATATAGAAAATGAGCTTCGTAATGCTAAAATTATAGTGTAATGAATCCATGTAACCGCATAAACTATTTCTTAACAATACATGTAATATTTTCTACCACTCTGCTACCACTTTGCTACCACTTTTCTAGTTTGCTACCACTTTTCTACCACTTTGCTACCACTTTTCTACTACTTTTCTGCCACTTTTCTACCACTTTTCTAGTTTGCTACCACTTTTCTACCACTTTGCTACCACTTTTCTACCACTATGTTACCAATTGTCTACCACTTGTCTACCACTTTGCTACCACATTTCTACCACTTTTCTATCACTTTTAACTGTACATATTAAATATAAAAGCCAACGCTAAATAATTCTATTACCAGAACAGAGATAACCTTTGTAGTGTGCAAATCATACTAACAGGTTAGTTACTACTTTGGAACTTACTACAACTACCGAGGTAAACAACGTTTACTCTATAAAGGCTACTCTTATAACTATAGACGACAAAATGTAAAAGGAATAATATTCTGGCAATGCTCAAAACAGAGGTCAACAAAATGTCGAGGCAATATGAAAAGTAGAAATGGTGTGGTTTTAAGTGTGAGTGATCATCAATGTAGTGCTCCAGACAAAACACTGATGGTGTTGACAAAAAAATCATCAGAATGCTAAAAAGTTAGTATAAGAGAAAGATGTTGCTACCCAAAATAGTGCATTGTTTGTTGAGCAACGTTTAACCCCTGTTGTAAATGTTATGTTGTATCCATCTTCCACGCCTCAAGAGTCATCAACATCACAGACTATGCAAGAAGTAGTGTTGTTGTTGTTTTAAGGGGCTGAACTACAAAGTCATCTGCCCTTGATATGCAAGTGGATCGAAAAGGACTAGATAGTTATAGACAAAAGAGAGTTGTAGTTTGTATATAACTATTGTACAAGTACTTACATTAAATAAATAAAAATAGTGTATGTGTATTGTCTGTTTTTCTTAATTGCTATCCCTATGTCCCACTATTAATGCAATTGTTAACCATCAACAGTCTCTGACTATGTTCGCAAAGAGAGTGACCTTAAACAATACACTCTATGGTTTGTGTACCGAGTACACAATAATACAGTGTGGTCAAGCCATGTTGAAGCAATAGTTTTATCAGGTAAGGGATTCGAACCCATGCTTTCTTGTACAGAAAATTTGAACTTAAGTCAAACACCATAACCACTCGGTCAACCTGACAGTTACTAATTTAATTATTTTTGTGGACTTGAGTGTTTATAAAACTTTTTCCAGTATACATTGACTAAACCACTTGTTTGTTTTGAAATATAGATTTTTTTTTTACCATAACATTGCAGTTATGAGTCTTGTGAACTGGGTGTTTAATATAGGGTTAAAGGCATTTTAAAATAATTTTAGAAAAGCTCTTAGGTATCGTGTCATGGGTTTTAGTAATGCATTACTGTTCGTTGACTAACATTTACCGTTACACAACATTATTTTGGTGAGCTCTACATGTTGTTGTTTGAGTCGTCAGTCTTTTGACTGGTTTGATGCAGATCTCCATGCCTCCCTCCCCCGAGCGAAACGTCTCATCTCTATATAGCTACCACACCCTACATTCAAGGCTATCTGTTTAACATATTATAACCTTGGATCTCCCCAACAAGCTCTTGGGTTCAATTCCTAGATTTAACACAAACTTTTAAAAGCGGTATGACAACTAAAACTAGTCTACTCAGTCTCGGGTGGTCCAAATAAGTAGAGAGGGTTTGATTCACACCTCAACCATTGAGCACCATGTTATTTTTTATTTTTTAATAATGATAGCCATTTGTTCAATTTCACATTTCACACATTGCAATTTGTCAATTTTCCATTTGCATTTTTTAAAAATGACAGTTTGATGTTTTTTCAATTTCATGATTTGGAAACATGGATTTTTCCATTTTCATATTTACACATTTGTCAATTTCCCATTTGCATATATTTTCTTAAATGTCCGTTTAAGGTTTATAAATTTTGTCTATATGGAAACATGGATTTTCCATTTTGCTGTTTACAAATTTTGTATATATTTATTTTGTGTATGTTGAAAAAGATCGATATTTCCAAAACAAGATTTTTTATTTTTCATTTTATGATTTTGTAAATGATCTTAATGTGAGTGCTTGACCATGGATTTTCCATTTTGCTGTTTACAAATTTTTTATATATTTATTTTGTGTATGTTGAAAAACGATATTTCCAAAACAAGATTTTTTATTTTTATTTTTATGATTTTGTAAATGATCTTAATGTGAGTGCTTGACCATGGCAATAATACAGTCTATCTATGTGTTAGCGGAACCATAGAGTCTTATTACTACTGCAAGTAAGAATGTTTTACAAAATAACGGCTATCTACCACTGCATTTGAAAAACAAAACTATTGAAAAAAAATACTATTTACCATTCATTCATATATAAGTGTTAATTCTCTCTCTCCCCACCCTACCTCATCGTATTTTCTCTGGTCAAACAATCAATGCTACCCATACATACACAAGCTTTCTATGTCTCTCTCTATATATATGTTTTCTCTGCTCCACAAGATAAAAATTATGGTTGCTGGATTGTATCCTGCACTGTTTATGCGACATACCATTGCCAGTTCATAAAACCGTTAGGTAGTTCTCTACACATAGCGATTTTACCACTGCTCTACCTACGCCTTTTGCTTGTTTGGCTTTCTTACAAGCTAGTATGCGATAGGCAGCATTAACTGTATATCAAACCCAGTCCACCTTTGTATTTGCAATCTAAGTAATAATTTGAAAAGAGACAAGTGTAATCAGTTTTAAACATTATCTCTGCTTTTTTGTTTGTTTGTTTGTTTATGACATGTATATTAACCTAAAATCAAACCCTAGTCTACCTTAGTGAAAGGCTAACAGTTTAACCACTGCGTTACCATACCCTTCTTTCTTAGTTTGATTCATTCTAGGCCTTAGAGCTAGAAATCGAGTTACGATCTCCAGTGCAAGAGGCACATGTGCTCACCACTATAGCATGTAATGGTTAGCTGGTAACATTAGACAAACGAAAATGATTGTATTTCTGTTAGCCAAGCATTTCTGTCATTTGCCTACTGTGTGAGCACTGCCAGCAAGACAGTTTAGTTTAGAACAAGCGTGTGTGTGTGTGTATGTGTGTATAGATTATTAGCCTCAAGTATTTAAAGCTTGTTGTGTGTAGCGACCATCTTGCTCAGTAACCACTGAGTAAGTTTTAACAGTTAACTCATAAAAACAGCATGGGATAGTTGTGTGTGTATGGTTCATGTACTTGGGAATGTGCATTAGCACCATGCGCTAGCTTTAC